>CM045918.1:8628234-9068159 GCA_025169955.1 Salix arbutifolia | reverse complement strand
CAGAGAAGAAGAGATTTCAATGGGATACTCCTGCTACGAAGATGAAGGCGCGTTGAGCCGTTGATGGCCTTTTTGTCCTAATTACATCAAATCTTGACCCTCCCTCCGAATAGAATCACGGGTTGGCTCGATATCTCTCTGAGATTCTTGTTCGTGGTTGTACAGACTGCAGAGGAGTGGTCTGGGAGTGGAGGAGTCGAGACAAGGGGCGCCGAGTCTAGCGAAAATGGCAGTGTTTGGGATTAAGAGATGAGGGACTGGAGAGGGAGGCGAGAGGAGATGAGGGAAAGAGACGAAAGAGATATGAGGGAAAGAGATGGGTCACACGCGGAAAGTGTTTTCCTCTTGTGCAGGAGCGGAAAACATTTTCCGCGTGTGAAGTTAAAATTTAAGTTGACCGGGAAAGTTAAGGAAATCACTTTCCTTTGACTAATTTTCTCAAAGTGTTACCAAACACTGGAAAGTGAGGAAACTGAATTCCTGAAATTCAGTTTCCTTGAAACAAACGGGCCTAGATTCCCTTCAAATATAAACCATGACCCCCTTATCCAACTTAGCTGCTGAAACGGCCAATCCATTTATTTTATTTCAGAAAAAAAAATCAATATTTAATCAAATAAGTTGTTCTTGATTACCAGATATTTTAAAAGTAATATCCAATAAAAAAATTCCACTATTTTTTTTAAGAATTCTTTTATATCTTCAACAACAATCCGCACTTTAAAAGCAGCACAACCGAAGTCCCTCCATGCTCACATCTACAGACATTGAACTCAGAAAACAGAGAAGAGAAGCTTCATTGCGTTTTGTTTTTTGAGCCATGTCGTCGCTTTCAGATCTTATTAACCTCAACCTCTCCGACTCTACCGAGAAAATTATTGCTGAGTACATATGGTACTGCCTTCTTTACTTCCTTACACACCTCTTCTTCTTCATTTGTACATGAATTTATAGATATTTGAATGCATATATGTGTAGCTACACGTTTTTGTCAGAGGGTTTTCTTTTTCATGGCTTACTTGTTTGATGCTGCCTTGAAATCTATCCTTTTCTGGGGTTACGGGATTTCTCTGTTTTCTTGTTTTTTGTAACTTTTATACCATGAAGGATCAAATATATTATTTTGTTCCTTTAGAGTCATATTTTTTGTTCACAAGTTTAGAAGAACCCTCCTGAGAAGCTTAATTCACTTCTCCTTCTGCACTTATTGCCAGTCCCCTGCTGCTGCTGCTGATGTCCATAATTTTATAGTCTTGGGTGGTTTTGCTTTATTCTGTGTTTTTTGATTGTGATATTGAACTATCAACCTTACAAGTAATGTCACTGATTCAGCCATCTGACATGAACCAACGCTTGTGTGTCATCCACACGTAGCTCACTAGATTATTTTCAGAAAACAGAGCACGAGACTGTGCCCTGCTCCAGTTTTTCATGTCGTGATGGATGGCTGACACAATAAGATCTTCAATCCTACGGTCTGCTTAAACAAACATTCTCCTGTGGAGAAACTCTCATAGTTCGAGGCGAATTTCTTTAAATAGTTTTCAGTTTTTTTCTGGTCATTAATAATGAAAATCCAAGCTTGATATTTAATTGAATTCTGTTTGTTTCTAGTCAGTAAGTTTATCTTTGGTTTTTCGATTAAAAACAAAAGGTATTAATGTAGTTCTTGAAACGATCCCATGCTCTTGATTTTCTTTTGGAGGCTGGGGTCGTGTCAAGTTTTTATTGTGGTTAAACATGGCTTAGCTCTGTTCTTGTTGCTTTTTGGTAATGGATATGGTTTGGTTTGCCTTGTTCTGTAACCAAACAAGCAAGTAATCTATTGTTTTGTTTAATTCTTGAACAGGGTTGGTGGAACTGGAATGGATGTGAGGAGCAAAGCAAGGGTATATAATTTTATGCTTTGAAGGTTTTGTCGTCGTCGGTGTTCTAATCTAAGCTTTCTAATTAGTAATTCTGATGTAAATATTATATTTTTATGTGAAGACTCTTTCCGGTCCGGTCAACGATCCTTCAAAGCTTCCCAAGTGGAACTATGACGGTTCCAGCACAGGCCAGGCTCCCGGAGAAGACAGTGAAGTGATTCTATAGTAAGCTTCCATTTCCTTTTCTTGCGGTTTTTTTTTTTTTTTTTTTTACTTTTCAAATATTTCTGAACTCACTCTCCTTTGTGCAATGAAACAGTCCACAAGCTATTTTCAGGGATCCATTCAGGATGGGCAGTAATATCCTTGTGAGTTCAATTTTGTCCCCCTGTATCTTGCCTCTTGATGCACCCAACTCATTCTCTCTAACATTTATGTTGATTGGATAGGTCATATGCGATGCTTACACTCCTGCTGGCGAGCCAATTCCAACAAACAAGAGATGCAGGGCTGCTAAGATTTTCAGCCATCCTGATGTTGCAGCTGAGGTTCCCTGGTATTTGTTTCCCCCCAGCTTCACTCTATTTGCAAAGTGATTTTTCAATTTTGTTAACGAGCAATCTGATGAAAAAACCAGGTATGGCCTTGAGCAAGAATACACCTTGTTGCAGAAAGATGTAAAATGGCCACTTGGCTGGCCTATTGGTGGCTATCCTGGCCCTCAGGGACCTTACTACTGCGGTGCTGGCGTCAACAAAGCATTTGGCCGCGACATTGTTGATGCACATTACAAGGCCTGCCTTTATGCAGGCATCAACATTAGTGGTATCAATGGAGAAGTGATGCCAGGCCAGGTAAAATAGAAGAACTAGCATTTCCTGTACCATTTTGATCTCAAGTTCTAGTTTAGAACCCTTCCGATCTTGACATCGAGCCGATTTCATTTTCATGTAGTGGGAATTTCAAGTTGGACCTTCAGTCGGTATCTCCGCCGCAGATGAATTATGGGCTGCTCGGTACATTTTGGAGGTAGGTTTAATGGACTTGATTATAGAAGATGGTACAGCCATTCCAGTTTCTTTTATTTTCTCAAAACTGTCTATATTTATGCTAACAGAGGATTACTGAGGTTGCTGGAGTTGTGCTTTCATTGGATCCTAAGCCAATTGAGGTCAGTTTTCATTTCATTGCACCGTTTTTACTATTCAATCTGGGTGCTGCAAGTGTGCATGTTTTCAGTACTTTTGAGCTCTCAAGAATTTGAACTGCTGTTTTGCCAGGGAGACTGGAATGGAGCAGGGGCACACACAAATTACAGGTATAATTTGCTTAATCTATTTGCTTCTTCATTCAACTCTCTTTACTATTTTTATTTTCCTGTCTCAAACTTGAAAATTCTTCACATTTGCAGTACTAAGTCTATGAGAAATGAAGGAGGTTATGAAATCATCAAGAAAGCAATTGCGAAGCTTGGTCTGAGGCATAAAGAACACATTGCAGCCTATGGAGAAGGGAACGAGAGGAGACTCACCGGAAAGCACGAAACAGCTGACATTAATACTTTCAAATGGGTAAGAGGAAAAAGATGAATAATTTCCTTGCTGCTTTAAGTTCTCTGATTACAAGATGTCTCAGACTAGTTTGTTTACATCTTGTTCGATTGACAGGGTGTTGCTAATCGCGGGGCTTCCATTCGTGTTGGCCGAGACACGGAGAAAGATGGAAAGGGGTATTTTGAGGACAGAAGGCCTGCTTCAAACATGGATCCATACGTCGTGACTTCCATGATTGCAGAAACCACCATCCTGTGGAAGCCATGAAAACCTTAACCAAGCTCTCATACAAAATACTGTTGTTCTTAGTAGTCATTTCAAGGAGTCATGGAAGGATCTACGTCAGTAAAATGGATGTCTTTCAATTCGTCTCACTTTGTATTTTGAGGTAGCAGGTGATGTTCTTGCATTGCCTGCCTGCCTTGTGATTCTGCAATTTATGTTGAATAATGTTATGCTTGGTTTCCAGTGACTGGAAATGGGTTGAAAAGATTTTGCTTTGATGTAATGTAGAGCAAGATTTATCTTAGTCTAAAAATAAACTATATATTGATTTATAAAGGTTTAGATTTCTCCTTGATCACTGCCAAATCTGTAGTTTCATCTCCTGTTTTTTTTAATCCAACCCGAACTTGAATTGAAATCTGACCACCCTGCAAAGTAGCACAAACCAACAATGACGTGTTGCCCTAAAATAAAACAAAATTAAACTCCTAATCAATTTGCGTGCTAGGGCGGGCTTGGCCTTCCTGGACCTCACGCCTTACTTTGAACTTCTTGGCCCAGCCAAACAATAACGAACACTATCTAACTAACTTTCCCGCTGATCTTCATTCCCGCCTTTCCGTTCCTTCCGTTCCCCCCCCCCCCCCCCCCCCCCCCAAAGGTTACCTTCTGTCTTTCTTTTGCCAGCTTTGATGCTTACTTAAATGGCATTTGAGATTCGTTAAATGTGAAAGATAACTAAGAAGTAATCGAGATTTTGATGATGAAATTCCTTGCTAATGTAGTTCATCTATCTGTAAAAATTCATCATCTTAACACTAGTTTCTTTAATAATCTCTTCATTACTGGATTCATTTCCGAAATTATGAACTAATTATATAAAGTTTTTCAGTTTGAATTAGGCTCAAGAGTTCATCTAAGTTGATGGAATTGATAGCTCGAACTCAGTCCAATTTCTATCATGCCCTTTCAGCTTCTTCTTCATTGAAGGGGAAATGTATTTAGATCTTTTCTGGTGTGAAAAGGGGGTGGCTTCTTCGTTGTTTCTTGTATAATACGACGCATGAAGTACTGTAAGATTCTTGTCTATGGAGGGAATCGATGCTTGAACTTGCCTTACGTTCCAGCTTGATCAGAATCTTTTCGCTTGTAAAGTTTGAAATTTTAAAGAGATTCTTGCCTTCTCCGTTCAAATTCATATTATGTTCTTTTCTTCGACTCGTGATCTTCAACTCCATAATATTCTTGCCTGTCTTCTGATCTCCTTCTTGTACCCTTGTCACCCTGGACTTTCGCCGGAAAACAAATTCCCCGGAAGTCATATATATATATATATATATATATATATATGCAGAAAGAAGAGATAGTCCCAAAGAGTATGGCGTAATGGTAAAGAGTTAGAGATCTGCATAGCAGGTCTCGAGTCAGGGTGTGTATTTTTTATAAAAATCTGGGACAATTGGGTTTTACTCGTTCACCTGAACCCATAAAATGTGTTTTCTAGACGATAAGGTTGAATCTAAAAAAGAAAAAAAGAAAAAAGAAAGAAGAGATAGCAGCCTCTTTCCTCATCTACTTTTTGATCATTCAGCATCGAAGGTTGTAGTTTTTCCAGAATCCTCACTTGTCTATTTGACCTTCATCGCCATAGAAGCTTCTAGTTAGCTGCTTTAATGGCTCCGTGAGTATTTTCAGCTTCTTCCATGAGTTGAACATAGGCCATCCATCAACATATATACCATAGATATAAGACATGTGTTTAAAAAATCAGCATAAATATTCTATTTTATTAAATTCATAATCTAATAATACTATTTTTGTTTCCAAGTATATATATAGTGTTTGCTTAGGAGTGTTGTTGAAGTTGTTTTTTAAACTATTTTTTGTTTAGAAATACATTAAAATGATATTTTTTTTTTTTATTTTTAAAAATTATTTTTGATATCAGCACATGAAAATGATATAAAAACACCAAAAATATTTAATTTAAAATAAAAAATAAAAATATTTTTGGTATCTTACTATATACCTACTTTTTAAGCATATTTTAATTTTTTATATATGTAAAATGCCAATGTATAACAAATAAATTCTCTCAACATTGGTTTTTTTTTTCTTGTAGCTTTATTATCTAGAAACTTTAGTTAATATATCATTATATAACTCAAGTTGATAAAAAAAAAACTTTAGAGATCCACATGAAAGAAAGTTCAGTCTGGGTACCATGATATACATAAAATAATAGATGAGGGACTAATATGAAGTTTTCCCTAAGATAAAACAGAAAGAACTCCAACGATAACTAACTTTCCCGCCGATCTTCAGCTCCCGATATAGTTTGTACAGCAAAAATTACATAAGAAACCAGGTCTCATTTTCACTACATGATCTTTATATTTAAGCAGTGACATGCCTTTCTTCAACTATCATCAATTTAGATACTAATATACTCAATAATCATTATATTTTCAACGTGTTTATAGTTTCTTTTTAAAATGATTCTCACTTAAAATATAATAAAATAATTTTTGATATAGCACATTAAAATAATTTAAAAATACTAATTTTTTAGCCATAAAGTTCGAGTTAATCATTGATTCAATTTGGGAACCAAGATTGCTCCTTGGATCTTTAGGATAAATAAAATATGACTGAATAAAATATCAATTGACATTAAAAAACTTTATGAAAAATATAATTTTATATTATATATTAATTAATTTATTTGAGCACACAAAAACTTTATGTCAATATAGATATCAAGGTGAAAGTATCATTATATGCTCTGATACCGACTGTTAAATAATATTATTGATTATTTCATTCCATAATAATCAATACATCAAGAAGCTTTAAGAACTTGATTGTTATTTCATTTCAAAAATGTTCTTAAGAGATTTATTTTTTTTCTTTTATTTTTAATTAATTTTTTGGTATTTTTAAATTATTTTGATGTGGTGATATAAAAAATAAAATAAAATAAATATTATTTTAATATATTTTTAAATCAAAAACACTTTATAAATTTTATATGTTATTATAATATCAAATAAGCTTTAACAAACCAATAGATCATTGAAAGGATTAAAAAAATACAAGAACTTTGTCGTGGTAAAAAAAGTTAGGAATGATTGGGAGTTCATTTTAAAAATATATTTTAAAAAAATATATATTTTTATGTTTTCATACATTTTGATATAATAATATTAAAAAAATAAAAAAAAACATTTAAAAAAGTAGCTTTTTTACGAAGATATATCAAACACTTTGCATTGGCGTTTGAAAGTTATCCTCCTCCTGTTATGTTGTGGAAAAGAAGGAGAGGGAATCAATGCTTGAACTTGCCTTGTGTTACAATTTGTTTTACATGAAAAGGTAAAAACCCAAGAACAATATTACAAGGCTCTGAGTTATCCAAATTATGTACTGCGAGAATGAGCCAGGAACAAATTCTTGCGTCCTCTGTTCGAAGTCAAAGTTATGTTCTTCTCTTCTTTCAATGTTCTTCAGAATATTCTTTATTCGAGAGGATGAGAAATTGTTTGGTCCTTCTGCTTTCTGATTCCTTAACCAATCTTATGTTTCCATTGAAATTTCCTGCTCCCTTTTAAAGTCATTCAGCATTTCTCATTTCCTTAACCAATCTTGTGTTCCAATTGAAATTTCCTGCTCACCTCAAGAAAATCAGCAATCCCTTCTCATCTCCGTAACCAATCTTGTGTTTTCAGTTGAGAAGCATTGTCTTCAAATCACAGCTCTTCTACTTCTTCTTGTCAACATCCATTTCTTTTCCATTCAAAACAAGCTATGGCTGATGCAATTGTTTCTGCTCTCGTGAGTGCAATCGCGGGGACCTTGAATTCATCAATTCTGCAAGAGCTTGGACTTGCGGAGAGCTCAAAGACTGACCTCGAACATCTCGAGCGCTCGCTCAGAACTACTCAAGCTGTGCTCCAGGATGCAGAGGTGAAGCAGTGGAAGAACAAGGCTATAAAGGTGTGGCTCGGACACCTCAAGGATGCTGCTTATGATGGTGATGATTTGCTAGATGAGTTTGCAATTGAAGCTCAGTGGCATCAGCAGCCAAGAGATTTCAAAAATCGAGTAAGATCCTTGTTTTCTATCAATCATAATCCACTTGTTTTTCGACAAAGAATGGTGCATAAATTGAAGAGTGTTAGAGAGAAACTAGACGCCATTTTCATGGAGAGACAAGAGTTCCGCCTAGAGGAGGCTGTGGAGATAGAAGCAGAGAGTTTTGATTGGCGTCAGACTTGGTCATGGGTGAATGAATCAGAAATTTATGGAAGGGGCAGGGAGAAAGAAGATGTGATCAACATGCTGCTCACCAACTCAGATGATCTCTCTATTCATGCTATATGTGGAATGGGGGGGCTTGGTAAAACAACAATTGCTCAATTAGTCTACAACGACGGAAGAATAGAAGGGCATTTTGATTTGCGGATTTGGGTGTGCGTATCAGTTGATTTCAGCATAAGAAGATTGATAATAGCCATCATCGAGTCCATTCAACGCACCTCTCCAAATATCCTGCAGTTGGATGCTCTTCTACGATGCCTCCAGGAAACGTTAGGTGGCAAGAAGTTCTTGCTCATACTGGATGATGTGTGGGAAGATGACCACGATGAATGGAGCAGATTGAAAGATGCGTTGAGTTGTGGAGCTAAAGGAAGTGCAGTTATTGTAACTTCTCGTTTGGGAAATGTTGCTGAAAACGTGGCCACAGCTTCTGTTCAGCAGATAGAAACATTGTCAGGTGAGGATTCCTGGCTTTTATTTAAGCACTTTGCATTTGAGATAAGGAGGAGAGAGGAGTACGGTCACTTGGAAGAGATTGGAGCAGCCATAGTTAAGAAGTGTGGCGGAGTTCCCTTGGCGATAAGAGCAGTTGGGAGCCTGATGCGCTCGAACAAAACTGAAAGTGAATGGCTTTCTGTCAGGGATAGTGAGATTTGGGATCTGCAGAATGAAGGGAGCCAGATTTTACCTGCCTTGAGTTTGAGTTATATGAACCTGAAGCCACCTGAGAAGCAATGCTTTGCGTTTTGCTCCATATTCCCCAAAAATTATGTCATCTGGAAGGAGCAGTTGGTAGCTCTGTGGATGGCAAATGGCTTCATTTCTTGCAATGGGCAAATGGATTTGCATGATAAGGGTGAGGTGATCTTCCACGAGCTAGTTGGGAGGTCACTTTTTCAAGAAGTTAAGGATGATGGGGTGGGCTACATAACCTGTAAAATGCATGATCTTATCCATGATCTTGCACAGTCCATTATGAAGAGAGAATGTTGTTTGATTCAGGGCAAAGAAAAGTTGCAGATTCCTAGAACAGTTCGTCTGGTGGGTGCTTACAAAATACCACAGCTTTCTCTTGAAGAAAAGGATTTCAAATATCTGTCTCTGCGCACGATTCTGCTTTCTAGAGTTCGTTATCACAAAGGAACTGTAAGTGATGGTTTTCATCTCTGTTTTGCTCAACAAAAGTATCTAAGAGCTTATTGTATAGATGATCATAACATCACCAATACATTACCAAAGTCAATCTGTAATTTGAAGCATCTAAGGTTTCTAGATGTCTCCGGTTCCAGCATCCAGAAATTGCCTGAATCAACCACCTCCCTCCAAAACCTGCAGACGCTGAATCTAAGACGTTGCTTCGAACTCGTCAAATTACCACAAGGCATGAGGCGCATGAAAAGTCTCGTCTATCTTGACATCACGGATTGTTGTTCACTTCGATTTCTGCCTTGTGGAATGGGGCATTTGATAAGCCTGCGAAAACTTACCCTGTTCATTGTTGGTAAGGAGGATGGTCGTCACATAGGGGAGCTGGAAAGGCTGAATAATCTCGCCGGTGAGTTGAGCATCACAGATCTTGTTAATGTCATGGACTCGACAGATGCCAGAAGTGCCAATTTGAAGTTGAAGACAGCTCTTCTATCACTGACTTTATCTTGGCATGGGAATGGATCTTACCTTCTTGATTCATTAGCAGACCGATCTCTAGAATTACTACCAGGGAGGAGCGTTATACGGGAAAATATTGAGGAGGAGGTCCTTGATGGGCTCCAACCTCATTCAAATCTGAAGAGGATGAGGGTAATTGGATATGGGGGTTCAAGATTTCCAAATTGGATGATGAACTTGAACTCGATGCTACCAAATCTAGTGCAGATTGGGCTGACAGATTGTCCCAACTGTGAGCAACTTCCACCATTTGGGAAACTACAGTTCCTCAACAATCTCGAATTACGTGGAATGGGTGGCGTGAAGTGTATTGACAGACATGTGTACGGAGACGCGCAAAATCCATTCCCATCTCTGGAGAAACTGACTCTTGATTCAATGGAGAGATTCCAGCAATGGGCTCCGCATAGTTTTCCTCGCCTTCGAGAGTTGAAGATAGTTCATTGCCCAATGCTGAACGAAATACCGATTATACCCTCAGTCAAAACATTACTCATCTCAGGCGGCAGTCTTTCGTTGCTAATGTCAGTTAGGAATTTCACCTCCATCACTTCTCTTGTGATTGAAAGGATTCCCGATTTCAGGGAGCTTCCCGATGGATTCGTGCAAAACCATCCGGACTCACGGATCGGTTGGCTGCAACATCTGGAGTCTTTGTCTAATAAGATATTGGATAACCTTTCTGCTCTCAAGAGCTTGAAGATTGGGTGGAGTGATGAACTTGAAAGCTTGCCGGAGGAAGGTCTTCGGAACCTCACTTCCTTGGAGGTTTTAGAGATATTGAGTTGTAGAAGATTGAATTCTCTGCCAGTGAATGGGCTGTGCGGTTTATCTTCTCTTCGCAAGTTATCTGTCAAGTATTGTGATAAATTTGATTCTCTTTCCGATGGAGTGCGACATCTGACGGCACTTGAGGATTTGGAGCTTCATTGTTGCCCGGAGCTGAATTCATTGCCGGAGAGTATCCAATATCTTACTTCTCTCCGATCTCTCAGACTCTGTAAATGCAAGGGATTAACTTCTTTGCCAAATCAGATTGGATATCTCACGTCCCTTTCACGCCTGGAGATTCTGCATTGCCCTAATTTGGCGTCTTTGCCCGATGGGGTACAGAGCCTCGACAACCTCAGCAAGTTGATAATGGCTGAATGTCCAGATTTGAAGAAGAGGTGCAAGAAAGAGAGAGGAGAGGACTGGCCTAAGATAGCTCACATCCCTAACATCATAATCGACTGGAAAGCAATCCAAGGATCCTTTGATGACGAATGAACATTGGAATGATGGGGACCTTGAAGATTGTGATAGATTACAACAATTGGACCTTTTTCTGGCATCGCATGTATTCGTATAAATGTTTCACGGTAATTTTCTTCCCACTCATATTTTCTGTCGGTGAAATAGTATCCATGCCTTCTCTTTTCTTTTCCTTTTCAATTGCAACAGCTCAGACCACTTCAACATTAAGTTAACGTTAACTTGTGATTGAAATTCTGCATAATGCTGTCTTTGCTTGCACTTGCTGTCTTGTTTTATAATTCATAAATATCTTCATTTCAAGGATATCTGTACTGATCATGGTATTTCCTATTTCTGCCACGAACTCATCTCCTCAAAATCTCCAACTGTAGTCCCTTTTGTTGCCCATAACCATCGCAATCTCATCATCCTTTACTACTCCAATAAGGGAGTATGCTTTTTCAGACATTGTGATTGTTTTCATTTTTTTTATATTAAGTTCTGATTAATTTATAATGCTACATTGTATCTTTATATATCAGGCATGGAAGAAATTGTTGATGGGAAGAAACCAGCACAACACTACTATAAACAAATGTTAATTATCTGGCAGAAACTTGAAGCAGTCAATACACTTTATCCATCCTCATCCGGTCCCTCAATGATCCTGTTAGTTATCATTCTAGTTTTTTAATACCTGTCATTGTTTTTGTGCTTTTGCATCAACCTCTGAATATTCCTTTTACTGTTGCATGGGGTCAGAGATAGTCACGGATCAATGGAGAATGCAACACTGTCAAAATCTGTCCAGAATTCATGTGTCTTGTTCTGGAGCTTATTGGCTTTATATTCTGCCTGATAGAAGATGTTTGAGCATGAAATAATAATAATAATAATAAATAAATAAAAAAATATGTCGTTGACAAGGCAAAGATTTCATGGCAATACATTCTGAACTTTAGAAGCATGTATACATTCCTTTGAAGTGGTTGGTATGCCAGGATAAGCACTACAATACTGCTTTTGGCAAGAAACTCAATATGAAGGCAATTTATCCCATAGAAGTAGTGAGCTCTCTCATTCTTTTGAAGGCTATTTTTTCCTCCTGTTTTTAA
Organism: Salix arbutifolia; assembly: GCA_025169955.1. Lineage (NCBI taxonomy): Eukaryota > Viridiplantae > Streptophyta > Magnoliopsida > Malpighiales > Salicaceae > Salix > Salix arbutifolia. The sequence continues at coordinate 9,056,174 of CM045918.1, read as the reverse complement.
AGTTTTCTACTTGAATGGTTGCTGAGAAAAAAATATGGGTTTGTATTTTAATATCAAGAAGACTTTACTGAAGGCATTTGATCTTGTGGACTTTACTGATGCTGGTGAGAAAAATATGGAATTGCTTGACTTCCTATATTCTGGCTTTGATACAAATGATTGGGGAGATGATGACACTGAAGAAAATGAGACGGTGTAAGCTGCCCTCGGTGAGGGTTTTGGTAGGACTCTTATCCTTAGTGAGAATTATCCAAGCATATTAACTGCATTATGCCCCTCATAGCTAATCCCATTATATTGTATTTCAGAAATGAATCAAAGGACCTGTGTTGTACCTGTTTTTTCTTTCAATCATTAGTGTCCTCTAAAACGATTGTTGCCTGAACTTGGTTTTTGTTAACTTGTTTGCAGTTTGAAACAATGCCTGTCTGTGCTCTTTGAACATTACCCTTCACTCTCAGCAAACCATATGGAAAGCCTTTGAAATTTGATATGTTTTATACATGTTTTAGGATTTTAATTATTATATATATATATATATATATATATATCTTGTTTTGTGTACGCCTGTTAGATTCATAAAGATTTCGACAACGTAAGTGCAGAAGTATTTGTCGAAGGCCTTCATTCTTCATGTGCTCTATGTGGCCAAGCATCTATGGTAATACTGGAGGTTCTGCAGATGTGGTGTCTAATATTCATAAGCGTGCAGTTCAAGCTTCATGATTTATGTTGCAGATGATTCAGGCCCCCTTGTATGCTAAACTGATGGAAAATGAGGGTGAAAATGGTAGCACACAATCAACTGTATCAGTAGAGAAAGGCCTTGTTAAGGAGTTCAAGCAGATGGCTGAACGTCTCGAGTCAGTAGACGAGCAACCAGAAGAGGAGCTAATGGTGGATCAAGCGAAATTTATTTCTGGTAATTTTCTTCTTTTCCTAGGAAATTCCTGAACGATCAATGGCAGTTTGCTAGATATATTAGTAACAAATTACAAAAAAAAAAAAATGCAAGACAAAGTAATTCAGAGAAGCTGAAACATGAAATTGTATTCACATATTCTGAACTACAAATGGTAGAAAGAAGGATTAGTCGCTTTCAGTGATCTGTCAGTGCTCGTTATGATATTTCTGGTAATTTTCTTCTTTTCCTAGGAAATTCCTGAACGATCAATGGCAGTTTGCTAGATATATTAGTAACAAATTACAAAAAAAAAAAATGCAAGACAAAGTAATTCAGAGAAGCTGAAACATGAAATTGTATTCATATATTCTGAACTACAAATGGTAGAAAGAAGGATTAGTCGCTTTCAGTGATCTGTCAGTGCTCGTTATGATATTTCTGGTATCAATAGCAAATAATGTATTGAGGATTCTAGGAAAAATTGGATTATTTTCTTGATATAGTAAATGAATTGCATTAGACACTGGAAAGTTTCAGGATTATTTTTAGTAGCTAATACATGATGGAGCATAATCACCATTTAATTTTAGAGGTAGTTTTGATTTTCAGTCTTCTTCCTCATCTTTTCCCTAGCTAACTTCTGTCATCTAATGCAGAGCCATGGGAATGAGGTGACATCAGAGGAAGATTTTGATGACTCTTTCCATTATGCTGAATGATCATTTTACAGTTTTTCCTTGCAAATATTGTGCTTTCTCAGCACTATAATCTGTTGTATGCTTCTTTTTGGAAATCCTGAAATCCTGGGGTTTGGTATAGATATTGTCTAGTTCGTCAGTTTTTTGTTGTTGCATTTTGCTTCAAGGGGGGTGGACATACCGCCAGTAAAACCAGCTCTAAACTACTTGTATGAATCCTAATTCATCTATGAGATTGACCTAAATTCTCATGAGTTTTCCTGGGCTGTACTTTTGCCTAATCTTCTCATCTCTGAATTCAATTTCGATTTAAATATAAGCTCGTTATATTTATCAGTACAAAGGGTCAGGTTAGTGCAAGGGATCGTGGATGAACTTCTCATTTCTGAGGTAAATTTAATCATAAGCATATTCTATTTCTCTGTGCGTAGGGTCTGGTTAGTGCTGGGATCGTGGACTAAACTTTTGAGTGTTGCATTATCATCCCTTTGGATCTATCTTTTGATGGTCCAGGCAGAGAAATCTTAACCCACAGCCGTAAGGGCAAGTCAGATGTAGATAGATTTAGCCGCAAAGTTTCTATAAAGCAGTGTAAACAAGCCTCCCTCACAGTATATTGGAAACCAAAATGCCAACTGGGACCATCCATCCATGGGATAAAACAAAGAAGAAGATCCAAATTTTCAAGCATGCGAAGGTGTAAAAGAAGGAAGGAGTCATCAAAAACTGCATCGCGATTTCGATCCTATCTTCTGCAATCAATGAATTTGAAAGTGAAGGGCATGTTGCCTCTTGGTTCCAAAACTCTCTCTCTCTCTCCGGCGACCCGCCGGAAGGATGATAAGCACAAACTTGGCTTTCACAGGCTTCATTATTTGTGTAGAAAAGCAACCCGGCCCCACAATCTTCCCCTCCTGTCTTCTCATCGTTTCTGTCAATTCATCAAATTAATGCATTATCTTGACCTTTAGAGCTGCCATGTTTGTGTGGTCTCCGATTTGCTGCAACTTGTGGGGCTTGTACTCTCTGCAAAGCATGCTCAGTGGTCACCTGTCCAGTCTTTAAATATGAACAGTGACCACTCTCGTCATATATAAAAATAATAATTAATCTTCGTGTTTTGTTTTATTTTACTTAAGATTATTATGATTTTATGATATAGATTATGCATTTAAAAAGTTAATTCAAGCAGATCTAATATATATATATATATATATATATATATATGAACAATGTAATCTCACAATGATACGTTAAAAAAACTTTGAAATATATTGTTACAATTATAAAATAAAACGCAAACTAGAAACAACATGATTTTTTTTTTATTTTATTGTAAGTTGTGATTAGAGATGCTATCCATCATCGTATCATGGTAACCAGCTGGGAATCAAAGCTTTGAAGGTTAAGGTTGCCAATGGTTTTTGTCATGTAATCACCTTGCTTGGTGGGCATGCATGTGCACACGAGCTAAGGTTAGGGTTGTTTGCGGAATAAAACGTTTTTGAATATATTTTTTTAAATAAATAATTTGTTTTTAATGTTTTTAGTTTATTTTAATATGCTGAAATTAAAAATAACTTTTAAAAAATAAAAAAATATATAAATGAAATCAGATCTTCGCGTGATAGATGACACAAAAGAATATTAAGAGACGTGGTATGATGATAAAAAATTTGAGATTTGTATATTATATTTTAAGTTCGAGTCAGAACATACACACTTAATAAAAACATGAAATAACTAGAATTTTAATAATTTTTGCAGGCGTGCAAAGCAGCCTAGCGGGTGGGGTTTCTCGTATTAAAAAAAAGAAGGTAATAGATGACATTTCAGTGTAATTCACTGACCCAGCAATCTCTATTCTTCTGGGAGAGTTGAAAATCTTGGTGTTCTTTTGTCAACATGAAATTACTTTGGATGTCAGAAACCACATGAAAGAAGATGAAGAGCATCATGCTTTAAAGATCCCAGTGTTTGTTTCCATACCACAAACCAGTTTATGATTCAGAAACATGTTCACATGTTGCCACATGCCAAATGGTCGGATCATCAGCGGTTCCCACTCTCCTAATTAGCACCAGTGTATGCTCACCTGATACGTTCTTATGATTCACCACTGAAAATAGTTCATGAAATTGTGTGTAGAACTTATATTTAATCCTGCATGATAGGCTTATAAAATTCATTTATTAAAGAGAATATCAATTATTGGATTCATGATTTTCAAAATGTCTTGTGAAGACTTAGCTTAGAGTTTGTTCATCAAATGCTAATCCATATACAAGACATATATATTTTAATATTATATATATATATTAATAAAAATAAAATATTATTTTAATATATTTTTAAATAAAAATATAAAGTAGGCACAAAATTCAAACAAACTCATTAGTCATTACCGACATGTGACCGACCGATACAAAAAAAGGTCAACTTCTGGAAAAGAGGTGGGGCTTAGTGATGTGAGAGTCCCGCATCCACTGCCACATATAATTAGTATATATAACAAGAATACATTGATCACATTTGAAAAAGAGGGTAGGCAAAGACACCAGAAGACTTTAGACTATATATTATACGACTGGACATGTCAAATTTATGCATTTTTGCTAAATTATTTTTTTAATCCTTTATTATTATTGATTTTTTTTATTCATCTTGAAAAAATAAACAATTTCATAACGAATATAGTAAAATGGAAAGAGGGGGTTGGGACCAATGATTTTGTCGGGGATTAAAATAATTAAATTATTATTTTGCTTTTCATTACAATAACAAGCGAACCTGCTAAGATCTTTCACTTTTTAATGAAAACTAAATTTTGCAATAATTATGGTGACAAAAAGCTATATGTCTTTAGTACAATTATATTATCTTTTTCTATCCAATCTCATGTCTCTATTATATGTTTGCATAATCTAAACATCATTTTTTTGAAATAAATACGATCTCATGCTCGTGACGTATCACGACCATGTCTAGTTTTTTTTTTTTGTATTTATATATATGGTTTTGATTTTCCACATAAAGCATTAAGTTTGTTAGACCTTCTCATCGATTGAAAACACAGATTAATAATTGGAATCTTTTTTAGATATTGGAAGGTTCGTGTGTTTATACTTCGTAGTCGGCCAGAATAGTGTTTTTTTTACGTTGTCTCATAGCGATCGACTTGAGTTAGGTGAGAGCATGCCATGTGGCAGTGTGATATACGAGGTCCCATTTTCTTAGTAACCTTAATAAGAAAATGAATAATAATAAGATATAACGTTTGGTGCAACCTAAAATATGAACAAAACAATAAATCTGAGGGGGTTAGTGGAGCACATGTCGTGTCATCATTAATTAGGTGCATGATATCATGTAGATTCAAGCTTTATCTATGAAGTAAGGATACGAGGAAGCAATTGCTCCTACGAATGTTTTTTTTTATAAATAAAAACCTTAAAGTAATCGACCAAGCCCTCTTAAAAATATTCACAAATTTTATCAAACCCTAAGTAAGAAAAAAAAAGAAAAATCAACGAAATCATTACGTTTTGAAATAAATAAAGACATTTATAGAGTTGAATTTGCTACATTGGGCCGCTCGTCGTCATCATATGCAATGAATGGATGTAATTCTTGGTGTAGGAGGAAACCTCTAGTCGTTGGTTTTGGATTTTTGGCTGCGAGATTGTGGTGTGTTCTTAAATATTGGAGCCCATGTGCGCATGATATGTTCTTATCATGGATTAAATTCAGTCTTTTTCAAGTTTGTTTTGCATCTAATTATGAATTAAAAGAATTACGATAAATGGGAATTGGGAGAACTAGTTTCGGGTTGGGTTATTCAGAGTTAGGCTGGGGGGGGTGTTAGTTGTGGACAGGAATGTAGGAGTTGATTCATATTTGATTACTCATATTAATTATTATTATTTTAAATAAGAAACATGAAATGAATCATTTTAATTACAATAAACCTAATTTAACCCATTATTTTATTAAAACAGGTAAAAAAATAAAAGATTTATTAATCAAAGCATACCAAAAATAGCCAACGAAAAGCCTATTGATTCCAATTATTTTTATTTTATTTTAGCAAATGTGAACCAAAAGCAAATAAAATGTATCGGTTTAGCCTTTTCATTTGATTCAATCATGACTAAAATTTTCAAAAGAATAATGCCCAGCTCGAGAAAAAATCATGACAATCACTTACAATTATTATGGGGGTATTTGACACCCGTTTCAAAAATATTTTTTTAAAAAAATATTTTTTTATTTTATTTTTCATTTTAAATTAAATTTGTTTGGTGTTTTTAGATAATTTTCATTTGTTAATATCAAAAATAATTTTTAAAAAATAAATAAAATATTATTTGATACATTATAAACGAAAAATATTTTCCAAAATAACCGTAATTACACTTCCAAAATAAGTGAGTATATAACACAACTCTCGTAATGTGTGTGTATATATATATATATATATATATATATATATATTAAATTTTCACTTAAAAAGAAAATAAAAAGGAGAGAGAATTTGAAGAGAGTACATCTTGCGCGTGCACCCAAACAATGGCCATGATGCGTGAAAATTGCAATTGATTCCTTTTCATAATATAAGAAATGTAAATTCTTAAAGATTATGATTCGTATAAAGTTGTAATAGTTTGAAGACGTGGAAAATTGGGTGTGAACATTTAAAATACGTATAAAGTTTTTCAGGGACGCTCCAACGTCTAAATCAAAATTTAAATGTCTCGTGGGCCGTGCATTTGCGTGTTTAATTGCATGTATAAGGAGGAGAGAAAAATAATTATTTTCCTCCTAGTAAAATATGATTTATAACTTGTATTAAAATTCAAGATTATTTATAAAGAATTAAATCCACGTAGATGTGTCCATGTAAATAATAATTATAATAATATAATCAATATTCAAGAAGAGGTGCGTATGTGTCATCAATTTATTCAAATTATTTTTTTTTATAATCAAGATATTTGAGCTAGTTTATAAGTGTCATGACTAATTTCTAGATCCATCGAACATCCTATAAATTAAAAAAATAGATAAAATACTGCGAATATAACAAATATACACAAAGAAAATCAAACCCACACGCAAAGAAAATGAACCTTTCTCTGCTAGGCTATGACGTGCCTTTAATTTTTGTCTTCATGGTGGGTGATAAGTAGATGAAGTTTGATTTCCATGGATTCTTCCGAAATATATTATAGAAAAGTGTTGTCATGTCGTATTTTACATATAAACGCCATCAAAAGTAATTTATGTAGGTAATCAAATTGATGACATCCCATCTAGTATAGCCATGGAAAACGAGTTTCATTTTTTTTTTAAATATTTTTTTAAAAAATATTTTTAAATGATTTTGGTATACTAATATAAAACAAAAAATTTAGCTTTTGTCAATCTTAATTCTTAACCGCGTAGTGATGACTGGTTTTAGCCTAAACTACTCAGGTAAAGAATATTTTTTTTTAGTAAAAATAAAATAAAAATGATTGTGTTTTTGATGTTTTTATGACAGAAAAAACAAATAAAAAATAAAAAAAATCATGCATTATTAATATGTTTTTATATAAAAAAAAACCATAATCATAAATCGAGAGGCTCACTGTAAAAAATCACTTATTCTGATAAAATTATATATATAAATATTTATCTGATTAAAATAAAAAATATATAGATAAACATGATATCCAAAGACAAAATCATCTAACACAAATTCTTTTTCTTTGTCACAAAAAATATTTTCTTACCACAAAATAATTTTTTCTATCCATGGAAATAAAGTTAATTGAGGGGGGAAAAGAAGTCATCAAACCGTTACCTACATTTCAATCAACAGAGAGTGATGGAAGGGCTTAATTGAAATTTTATTTACACTTTAAGGAGATGATTGATTCACAAACACAGGGAAAAAAAAGTTTTGGAGGTAAATTGACTCAATCCATAAACTTCAAATTAAGGGTAGTTTTTAATGTTCTTATGAGGAAAAAAACAAATAATAAATTAAAAAAATCATGCATGTATTTAACTCGGTAGTTTGGAGGTGTAATTGAAATACTTAATGTAAATGGGGGACTGTTTTTTATTTTATTATTTAAATATTTCAGTACGTTACTTTGAGCCATTTGCTCAACCGTTGAATATCCGAAACATTTCATTTATAAAATGAGAGCTGGGTCAAATTATCTTATATATATATGTTAATTAGTTGGGTCAAATTAATCATAGCCATTGAATTTAAATGGATTTACTAAAATTAATCAGCTTATTGATTAATTTAATCTAGCTAATTGAATTTTATCATATTAATATTTTTGTCAATTAGCTTAAAGCTTCATAAGGGTCATACGAGAAGCCTTCAAAAACATTGTGCTGAAAATTCAAAGCAGCGTAGATCGATGCTGGCAAGGCAATGAGCAAGCACTTACATAGGATTACATGCATGAATACACAAACTAACACATGAAAAACCCTTCAGGCCAAATACAAGGAATGCTTAGCTTTTCTTAATTATGCACCGTGTTGACATTCCGATTCAAACTTTTTTTTTTGTCAAACAAGTACTGAGAGTAACAGTATTTATACGCAAAATAAACGTGAAACGTATAACATATTTTATTTTTTTCCTCCCACTCTAAGTTTTTTTTTTTTTTCGTTGAGAGAAGGGAGAAAATTACCAAAGGTATCTGCAAGCATGCTTCTTAACAAAGAATGAGAGGTTAATTTCACCCTTTGCTAACCAAAGAATCTCCACAAATAGGTGTGTTATGCATAATAACAATTGTCCCCAATAGACGTGACGTGATGTCAAAAGGTTTGAGATCTGCATAATAGGTCTTGAGTTTGAGTCAGGGCGTGCACATTTTGTAAGAGCATGGGATAACCGAGATTTACTCCGACTGTCCTCAAGAGGCGTAGCGTGATGAAAAATAATTTATGATCTGCACAACAGGTCTCGAGTTCGAGTTAGGATATGCACCCCTCATAAGAGTTGAACATTATATATAAATATCATCATGAATCAATCAATAAAACTCTTATAAACTAGTAAATTCATACAAATAATTAATTCAGCTAATTACACTTAATTAGAACATGAGTCTTTTATATTAAATAGCATAACCATATTTATGAGATGACGAAATCAATAATGCATGCATGGTTACAAAATGATGTGAATCAAATCAAGGACGCGTAATATTTTTTTTGGCTTGATCCATAACCTTAAAAAATGAAATGTGCTCATTTTTTTGATAAATACTTTAACGTTTGATTTTAAAATAAATGTGATCGAAGTGCGAGCATTGCTAGTGCAATGTCTTACGAAAGCCCGATTGTGGAGACATGATCCCCTGGCTTATCCCAAAAGAAACGCACTTACTTTAATGGAGCTGCCCACAGAACCTAAAATAGTGTAAAAAATATGATCGAGTGGGGTGGGATGGTCTCCTCCACCGCAATTTATGTCTGCCTGCATTTTTTTAATTTTTTTAATTAATGGAAAGATAATGCGCATAGAAAGATAGATTATGTATTTGTAAGTTTTTTAATTCAATTTTCATGTTAATTTATACGCTAATCTAGATTATACGTCCTTCCTCTCACTCTCAACTCTATTATAATATCCTTAAATTTCTCTAAACCAACATGTGAATTAATTTAATTGATTTCCATAGATTTTATTCCTAAGATTTGAATTAAAAAAAAAACATATCTCATTAGTTTTTAAATGTTTGTTTTTTATTGTTATAGTCAATAATCACGACTCTATTTAATTGTGTAATATTTTTTTATAATTATTTTTACCAACCGTATATAAAAAACAACAATGGCATCCATAACTACAGCAAAGCAACAGTTACCACCACAGTAAAAGTCAACAACATTATCAAATTATCAAACTAAACCTAGAGTTGTTAACCCTAAAAATGGAGAGCATGAATTGACAAAGAGGGGAAATTACACCCGAAATCTAATTCCTTTGATTTCCAAAAAAAAATGATGATGAAAAGGGCCCCTCATTCCACCTCTTATAAAATGAAGAACATTGAAAGATTCCATGAAAATAAATGTTCCGTTAACAATACGAAGTCGTCTCTCTTTGTCTTCATCAAAAAGGTTCTAGTAAGTAAACTATTATCTATGGAAATTAAAAAATTGCAGAAAACCTAACTAACTATTTATATATTGTATTTTGATTAAAAAATATTTAATCTAAAAATATTAAATTTTTCTAATTTTTTTAAAATAAAAATAAAAATAAAAATATTTAAAAAAAAAACATTTTAGAACGCAGTGCCCAACAAGTACTAAATCCAAACTAAACAGACATGATTATAAAATAAAAAATGACTTGATCTATTATATCGTTTTATTTCCTCCGTCTAACATTAATTACTAAATTCAAACCTAATTTTAATAAAATCATGAGTAAATCTCATGTTCTCACAAAATGTTGAGCGATGATGGTGACACAATTTGAATCCAAGTATAAAATAATCCTTAGGTATCTTAAGATTCTTAACTACCAAATCAACCCGTTGTTAGTAGCAAATTATAACGACGACAATTATTTCAATTATTTCACTCGCACAATAATTGGCTATACCATTTTAATATATGATTTATTATTATTATTATTATTATTATTATTTTATTTTGATTAATAATTAATTTCACTTCCCAATGTTGGATCAAGATATTAATAATTATTAAACTATATACACATATAGTATATTGATATGAAATTCACAATTTAAAGTTGTGTCAAGATTTAATTAATTTTAATTATTCTTAATATTTACTGTTATAACTCTAACAAATTTCCCTGCATTTAACGGCGTGGATCGCGATTGTTGATTCTGACAATAATAAAAATTTAATTAAGTTTTTGTAAGAAAATTCTCCTCCCACTCATTAAAAAACGACGATGAGGAGGAAAAGGCCGTTGACGCGTCGAAAACACGTCGTCTTTGGGAGAAGCGAACTTGCCAAAGTCCAATAAACGGGGGCCCTGCCATCAAAGCCCTCTCTCTCTCCTGCAATTATTTATAGCTCGTCTTTTCTCTTGCATAACTACTAACAGAAATAGATACCTTAGAGGATTTGTCAGTTCCCTTATCCTCACGTATTTTACACCATCTACCTCATATTTCCTGCCTTCTCTAGCTTGTTAGTTAGATTCTTGTAATAAAAAGGAACCTGTTTCCTGTTTCAAGAATCCCCATTAAAGTTTTCTTGAGAAAAGTGTTGTTGACAGGAAAGAAAAGAAATGGCCACTGCTTTGGTTTCTCAAGAAAATGTTGTAGCTTCTTTGGTGTCTCGTACAGGGAGGCATTTGCAGCGTTATGATAAAGGTCGTCGTCAAGTTGTTGGGTGGGTTGATTCTTCCTTATCCTTCTCTTTACTGTTTTTATTTTTTTCATCAGTTAACTAGCTGCGTTTTCTTGATTTTGCATTGTGGGGCGCGATTGTTTGTCTTATTAGCTGTTTAAGGTTTTGTTAAGTTTTGCTTTGTCTTTTTATAAAACCAGATTCGTCAGAAATGATTTTTTGACATGTTAGAAAAGCAGAACTTGATTCTGGTTTGCGAGGTTGTTCTGGTATAATGAATGTGATGTATGGTTTCTTACGGGAACTTGAGGCCACTTGCTAGTCCATCATTGCGGGCTTATCCATGATGGGTGGACGAGATTGGCTCGCGTGCATGGATAATTTTCCATATCTTTTCCTAAATCTTCTCGAGGAGCAGGGGAAATACAATATTTCAGTCCTGCTCTCTGTTTGATTAGCCAGTAAACTGTTCTCCATCTTTGGTGGTATTCAACACGTAGAAGTAATGATTCAATTGATGATTTGATTCTAACTAGTCCAGCTCTTAACCCAATTTGATTACTTTTAAGCTTCTTGGTTGCTAAATTTTATGTATTCTTGTTTCATTTATGGCAGATGTATACCATACAGATACAAGAACGGGAGCTCCAATGCTTCGGAGGTTGAAGATGAGTTAGAAGTTCTTGTCATTAGTTCACAGAAAGGAAAGGGGAAGTTGTTTCCTAAGGTACCTAATTTCAAATCAAATTAGAACTTGATAACCCAATGTAGAGCGTAGAGTGTAGATCATTGATCTGTAACAAAACCTAACCAATATGCTTTATTGATTACCAGGGAGGTTGGGAACTGGATGAAACCATAACACAAGCAGCTTCGCGAGAGACATACGAGGAAGCCGGGGTGAAAGGCAATGTTGAGGTAGTTGTCTTAATTTTCTTTAATGGTGTGGTTGCAGCTCAATTTAAGTTCATTTCCCCCAAACTTCATCACTCAGTTATTGATGTTTAACCTTTTTTTGCAGCCCCAGTTAGGTAACTGGACCTTCCAGAGCAGAGCTCATGGCACTGATTATGATGGATACTTGTTCCCTTTACATGTTACCGAGGTATTAGATTTCTGGCCAGAGAAAAACAATCGGCAGAGAATATGGGTATGCACACGCTACATTTCTATCATTTTTATCTATATTTTGACTCTATTAGAATTGTCGGTGCGGTTGCTGATATTTTAAGTTGCCTTTTTGCTATGTATAGATGAGTGTGGAAGAAGCAAGAGAATGCTGTCAGCGTGGGTGGATGAAGGAAGCCTTGGATGTACTAGTTGACCGTCTCGCAGGTCGGCAACAACTTGGTGAGGAAAAAGCGGAATCATGTTCCGCAAGCCACCAGGCCAAATCCAACTTGTAAATAGAGAAAATTGTTGAGGATACAGTGAGAGCCATAGCAGGAATTGAACAAGCAAGAAAGGATGGACAAGAAGCAAGAACTAGGCGATTTTGTGTTTATTTTGTTGTCCCTTTCTTGAATTTTCAATCCTGCTCACTTTCTTGTTAGTAGAATGTTAGTGGGAACATCAGAAAATTTTACGAAGAAGACAGAACATGGTTTGTAATTGGAGAGGAATTAATGAAAATTATGTTCTGGAAAGAAAACAAAATCGCCAACTGTCGTACTCTGCAATTCATCAGGATTGCAGAGTACGACAGCTTTTTTTACTTCTGGAAATTTGATTATTTGCAATTAATTTAAGGGCTTTGAAAGTTGTAATCTATCGTTTTCAAACAAGAAAATGCGGAAAGCTTCTTCTTTTTCCTTTTATTTCTAATTTATTGAGAGGTCTATTACACTTGACCTGCTAAATGGGGTAGAAGAATTTCCTCTTCCACCATGCTGTAGTTTACATGGAAGCGATTTCGGTTCTAGGTATTGACTTTACCAGCAAAGCTAGCCAGCTAGCTAGCATTCATAAGCTTTACTGCCTCCAACTCTCTCTACTTCCTATTCGAATTGATAATTTGAGGAGACCTGCGCTAGATATCCCTTTGATTAAACATCATCAGGGTTCCAAATTAGAATCGTAAATGCAGCAGAATAACCAAACATGCAGAAACATACTAGCAGATAGGCATCGGATCTACCCAAAACGAATGTAGGAGAAAGAAACTGGTCAAATGTGAACGTCGGGAGATCAGAGAACCATATGGGGCTAGCGGTGCAGTTGAAATCAGTAATTTTTTTTCCCTACAATCAGTTTTTTTGGCACATTGGTGACAGATTTGCTGATTCATTGATTCTCAATGCAGAAGCGCAAAGAATAATTCAACACCGTCAACCATGTTGTGCTTCAGAAATCCAATATGACTGTCATGCACCACAAGACTAATCATTGTTAATTATTATCCGTCTTGAATCTTGAAATGATTTGAAGTGTTGGGTATTATGGAGTGGAAAAAAAGAATATATTATGGGCTTCATAACTCCAACCAAAGGATTCATAATAACTCATCTTGTGTGTCAAGTGCAAAACTTGCTCCATCAACCTATAATTTCCGTTTCATATTTATTATATAATTAAGTAAGAAATCAATTTCATTTTTGGCAATGATGACCTATTTGAGGTATTAGAAGGCATTGGTTTTGCATGATGTCCAATTCATTCACTTTTGTAATGTTATTGTAACAAGAGATACGCAGGGCATTTTTTATGGATTATATAAACAATTTTTATAAGGAAAAATAATTATTTAATATGATATCAGAATCACAAGTTTAAATTTCATTTTTATTTTATTAAAAAAAATTAAACATGACATAATGTTAATATATGTAATTTCTAATTTTAATCTCTTTAATAAAAAAAAACAGTGCAACTATACAATAGTAGTAGTAGTAGTAATTATAATATTGTCATCACAACTAAATTCACAAGCCTTAAAAACAATAGAGAGTTGAACTATACCCGATGGCCACGAGGGAGATCTTATTGCGGGGATGTTTTGGTGAAACATGGCCATATTTGCAGCAGCTTTGAATTGTTCTTCTAGAACCCATTCAGGTTCAAACGTTCTTCGGTAAGCACATCCAAATCAACAGCATTTGCTTCGTTAAAGGTTTTCTTTTGTACTAGCTCCTTCAATTTATCTGCTAAATCTCGATTGATTACGAAAATATAACATGATAATGAAGGCAATAGCAAGCAATAAAAGAGAAAAACTAAAGTGTTAAGAACCAATAAATAAATATTAATGATGAATCAATATAAAAGGATGCAAATATAAAGCAAGGAAAAAATGGACCTTGAGAAGGTGAGATCATAATGTATCGCACTTCATAATCTTTACCATCCTGGCTTCCTGGTGGAGATGAGAGCATTTTGCACTTCATAATCTCTAACTTCTTCAGTGCTGTGCACTGCGGCAACCAATCTGGCAGAGACGAAAGATTGTTGCAATTGGAAATAGAAAGACATTGCAGGTTGCTAGCAGCATTTTTAAGCTCGTATGGCAGTTCTATCAACTTGGGAAGTTGAACAAAAGTAAGTGACCGAAGCTTTTGAAGGCCTTGCTGGCCCTCTTCTTTTTTCTTACCACCCTCATTTTGCTCTCTTTTGTCCTCTTTCCTGTAATTAACACCTTCAAGTAGTGATAGAAGGCTCCTACGCCCTTTCAAGCTGTCTTCGTCTTTCCTCTTCAGGCGTCCACTCAGATCAAGAACACTGCAGTTACAAATCTCCAGAGTCTCAAGGGAAATGAGGGAATTCAAATCAAACTCCAAAGAACTGAGACGGGGGCAATCAGTCAAACTTAATTTTTGAAGAGCGGTCCAGTGTTGCATTCCTCGAACCAGAGATGAAAGACGATAACATTTGTGAATGGACAATGAACGAAGCGAAGTCAAGCACTCTATCCCTTTCTTTGGCAAGAACTCTTGCTTGGAGGTTATTTCCAAATGTCGTAGGGTGGCGATCTTCCAAGTATCTTTTGGCAACTCCTCAAGCTGCACGCAAGCATATAGTCTCAACGTCTGCAAATTTTGCAATTTGCATATAGAACGTGGAAGTCTTCTAATGAGACGGTTCATAGAGAGATCAAGGTATCTCAAATGCAGCAAGCTACCGATGGAACTTGGCAAACCATCAAATTCTGATTCACTTAGAATGAGGATGCGCAAGTACTTGAGATTTGCAAGGAGATCAATTACAGTCTCTTTTCGCTCCACTGGTAGAAGAGAGTAGAGAGTCCGCAGCTTTTTTGTGTTGCATAAAAATTCTGAAATTTGAACCTTGATCTTTGATGTAAAATTTTCAGGCAAAACAGATCGAAAAACAGACACATGTCGAATTTTTTCTCGAAATTTTTCGTTGGAAAATTTGGGATGAGTAGTGATGATTGAGAACTCTGTTCCACCAACCAGCTGTGCAAGATCATGAATAATATCATGCATTTTACAGTGTCTGGCTTCATCATCATGATCTTTAATTTCCTCTTCCAGGAGAGACATTGACAAGAGTTCATTAACATACCTGTCAAAAAAATAAAAATGAAACACCAAAACACTGAAAGATTAACATATAAAAAGACTGGATATGATAGCATGGTTTAAGGAAGACTAGGATAATTATTTGTTGATGTTCAAATAGCAACATTTTCTCATTCACTTGATGATTATTTATATTAATTAATCCCACAAAATGCATATTTTATCACGAGAGATTGATATACAAATGGTATATTAGTTGATATAATTAAAAAATTCGTTTATTCATTCTTCCAGACAATTAAAACAAATCCCACTAAGGTAATCAATCATATAATTTTCTTTAGCTAGAGATTCTTTAACAATAAATACCTGTTGCCAATCTTCTCAAGTGGACTTCCATCATATGATTGAAGGAAACCTTGAGCCATCCACAGGTGGATCAGTGTTTCCTTATCGATCAAATGATTTTTCGGAAACAAAGAGCAAAAGGCAAAGCATGGCTTCAAGTAATGTGGCATTTGATCATACGTCATTCTTAAAACAGGCAGAATATCATCTTCCTTCTGAGCTAGTTCCCATAACTCACTATCCTTTACAAACGACCATTCATCTTCATCCTTCCGGTATAAGAAGCAACCCAACGTTCTTGCAGCAAGAGGAAGCCCTCCACATTTACTAACTATCCCCTTTCCAATTGCTACTAGGTTTTGAGGTCGATCTTGATCTCTATCAAATGCCCATGACAGAAACAAGTCCAAACACTTATCATATGGAAGACCCCTCAAATTATATACATTGTGTGTGCCAGTGGCCATCATTGATGCAATCTTCCTAGCACGTGTGGTTACTAAGACTTTACTCCCCCTGGCACTGTTCATCAACAAATCTTTTAAGCGAAACCATTTTACTCTATCCCCATTCCAAACATCATCTAGGACTAGTAAATACTTACCAGTGCTCAGTTTTTGCTTAAGTAGGTTTTGCAACAAATCAAGATCCAAGTGGCCATAGTTTTCATGATTCAATTTTTCAGCAATTCTTTGTGAAATCAATCGCAGATTAAAGTCATCAGAGACAGACATCCATATTTGACGATATTCAAAATGAGATGCAACTCTATCGTCATTGAAGACCAATTGAGCAAGTGTAGTCTTTCCTAAACCAGCCATTCCAACGATAGGAATTATGGTAACATTTTCTTTCTCATTAGAAGACAGCAACAATTTGATTATCGCCTCCTTATCATCTTCCCTTCCGATAACCTCTGATGAAACATCTGAGACAGATTGTTCCCTTTTTAATAGAACATCTTTGCCTACTCTCTCACTTGGTACCGTAAAGAGGAAGTTGTACCTGTCTTTTGCAATTTCATCTATGTTCTTTCTAATTTGCTTTAACTTTTTGCCCAATTGACAACGAAACAGGATAGGGTTTGAAAGCGAACAAAAGGTGCATACCTTCTTTATCAAGCTCCTACACACCAGGACCTGCCTTTGCACCTTGTCAGTCTGGTATTCATCAATCACGTCATCCGCATCGTAGACTGCTTCTTTAAGCTTTCCCAACCATACCCTAACCTCCTCGTTTTTGTCATGTTCCTCCTCTGCAGCATGAATTACAGAGTTAATTGTAGATAATGTGCTTTTAAGCTTTTCAAGCTGTTCTTCAACTCCACATGCTAATTCAATTGGTTGCTGAATTAGGGATGCCAACTTTTTGGTGATTGTACAAACAGCACTGGAGATAACAGCTTCTGCCATTATCTTCCTTGGTTCAGGAATAAAAAGGGTTTTGTTTTTATAAAGAAGAGAGCAAACCAAAGGAAAGAAGGACGAGACTCGGTAGAGGATAGGAAAGGATGCTGGACTTGGAAGAATATGATATCCTGGAGAAAACGAAGGCTAGAAGAATGATGAGAAGGGATAGGATATCTTAGACTACACTCATCATGTAATCAATGGAATGAAGGCAGGTATAGAGTCAAAAGAAGTTTACCTCAGACTCTTGTTGGAAAAGGCAGTGAAAAGTGATCCATGCAGCAGCATTGCTTGTACAATACTCATGGTGCAACCTGTGAAAGTAAAATCCCAGAATTAAGAACTAGGGCACATCTTCTTTTAGCACTTCGTTTTCGTCTTCACTTGTGATTAAAATCCAGACATTTTGGCCAGATATGGTAACATCAGGTGTAAACTTCTTCTTTTTTGTCATGCCACTGCACATTATCAGTGTAGAAAGGAGGAAAAATTGTGCAAACACCCACTACGACATTGGAATTAATATGACCACTGCAACAAAAGGCAGGCATGAAAACAGCCTACAAAGTGTTTGGTGAAATGCAAATGCCAAGCAACCAACTCCCAGGCTAACAATTCCTTTTACCAATACATTCTTTCCCGGATCACCAAAACAGAGGAGAAAGCAATTTCAGGGTAATAATCATATTAACATTAAATGAAGCTTAAAAACTCTTTACGTATACGAAAGATGAGGAAAAGTAAGAGCATTAATTAACCTGAAAGAAAAGAAGACCAGCTTGCTTCTCTCCTAGGCGGAATCTAACCCAGCAGAGGAAACCCAGCCTTTTCCTTTTGCCTTTCCTTCTTGCCTTGTGAGTTGCTGGTGTGGAATATTGAGACTTGCCTTCTGTTTGGATGGGCGGTGGTTTGTCAAATTTCAATTTTTTTTTTTTTTTGAATTTTAAATGAAATTTTTGTAGTGTGTTTAGATCATTTTGATGTGTTGATGTCAAAAATGATTTTAAAAAAATAAAAAAAATATCATTTTGATATATTTCGGCACGAAAAACACTTTGAAAAGCTACTGCAACCGCCCTCCCAAACAGATACTCAGTGACCGTTGGTCATCGAGGTTGAACGTGATTTAAAAAAAAAAAACAATATTTTTTAATTGTTTTGATATAGGAAATTAAAAATAAAATTTTAAAAATATAAAAATATAAAATATATTTTAAAAACAGCTCATCAATTGAAATATATTACATTTTCCTGCTTTCGCTGTTAATTTTATTGCACATGTTCCATCTTACACCGTGGATGCAATTCTAATCGATCACATTACTATTCCAAAATCTCATCGGTTTTCTTAAATTCCTGTTTTTTCTTTTTCAATTAAAAAAAATAAAAATGCAAAATTTTCAAGATGTTTCTTGTATAGATATCAAAATACTAAATATATATAGGTATATAATTAAATAAATTGAAAATATTATGTATCAATAAATAAATAATAACCGATGATAATTAAATACTTATCTAGAAAAATCAAGAAATAGATATGAATCGAAATAATTTATTTTTCAACACAAGTTATTTATCCGACTATGTTTAATGACTCTGCTTATTAAAATTATTTTTATTTAATCAAATAATTGTAAAAATAGACATACAAATCAAATTAATCAAATAAAACCAAAGGAAAAAATAACATCTCAAGGTTATACTTATTAGAAATAATATTCAAAAATAAATAATTTTCAAAAATAAAGTTCAATTATTTAAAACATAAAAAAAATTATTTACTCTTACAACCTTGATTAGGTCCGGATGATAATCCAAAAGGGTAGCTCTTAAAACCAATCTACATGTTCTTAAAGCATAACATCGGTTATAAACACCAGACGGAGTTCAGAAGAGCTTATAATATTGTCGGAAACCATAACCTAATCAAAGAATTTCAAGAACCGAATTGGTAAGCGCTCTTCAAACAAGAATAAAAAAAATATTGGTCTGAATATCCACATTAATTAAAAAAAAGAGGGAAAAGAACTGCTCACGAGAAAATGTTATCCAGGGAGCACAATGGCCGCCAGACATGATCAGTTGGTGAAGTGTTACACCACAACTGCAGTGTTGGAAAATTGAGATATGAAGACAAACTGCCATAAATCTTAAACGACATTATTGAATATGACATCTTCCATCTACCTTCTTCTTTTTCCTCAAGAGAAAAAACCAAACCCTAGTTCATGCATGGTGCCTCAATCTCGATGCAGCCATCAAGAGCTGCATGTGATCGAGTGTGTACAGATTTGTGTGTGAGTGATGAGAGAGCGAGAGAGACAATACCTTTGAAGTGTTCTGTTTGGAAGTGAGAGCAAGAACTATGGAGCATTAATTTCCAAATGCCCCACACCCTTTAATCTGTGGGCGCAGCTTAGAAATTTTGGAAAAAATACACTATAATTTCTTAAATTAATGTGTTTTTAATTTTTTAATTTTTAAATCTCAAATTTACAGATGAAAAGTAAGGAAAATTACTCCCACAGCTCAAACAACATGAGTTCTTATGTTATATATCAATACAAACGAAAGGAGTTATTTATTAAATACTTTCACCAATTCTATGTCTCATGCTTCCCTATCCTCCATATATTTATTTTATTTTTCTTCTGTAAATATTACTAGGTTTTTGTTATGCATGTTGAATTTTTGTAGCTATGGTCATGATTTAACTAAATAGTAAATATCACACCTCATCATTCCAAGCCACACGTATGAACTACACTTTTTTGCAGGCAAGGTGTTATCCAATTATTTCCCAAAAGATATATTTATCTGCATGAACTTTGACGGTGGAGGATGACTTTCAATTGGGATTCATTTAAAATAGAGGGAAATATAAGGTGCAATTGTTTTTTGTGCTCGTGTCATTGCGTGCAGATAGTTCGAGTGCATGCAATAAATCTAGAAAATGTTTTCAGAGGACGAGTTTAAAATTTTTCTTTTCAAAATGTGACTGAAAAACTTTGCACTAGTTAGATCTACAGTGAGCAAGCAGTCTGATCATTTCTCTGTTTTGTTTGGCGATCAAGAACAGAATTCTTATGACTCGATCGATTTGGCCCTCAAAAGTTTAGAATGTAATATTTCTCTTAACTTGTTTTGATATATGAACATTTCTAAGATGAGAAAACCATTTTTTTTCTATTTATTAAGTTCCCTTTTCGCTAAGGAAACTATGTAGGTTGCTTTCCCTCCTACCATAGTGCCTTAAAGTAGAGTGTGGGTGATGCACTGCAATTGGTACAGTGGTTTGTGTGTCTTCACTTGAAAAAGCTATGTGTATTATGGGATAAAAAATCAAAAAGAGGAAAAACACCCTTTTGTTGAGTTGTTCTAGTCGTAAATGCCAGTGCAAATTGTTTCATAAGAGAAGATGATGAAGAATACTATAAAAATGATGAAGAAGAAGAAGAGTCACCACTTAATTCTCCATTATTGATTATGAGCAAGCTTAATTACCAATTAATACCCACGTTAATTCAGTAGTAGATTCAGTATATATATATATATATATATATATATCAATCTACTATACCAACCCTTTCATGACGAATGATCCCACTAAATGTTTTTTGGGTGATTAATATATAAAGGCCTATTCTCCCACGTACATTGAAAGGAGGAGCCATACAAAGACTAGCTGGTGGAGATGAGAGACACAAGAGTCTTGCATTAAGGTCACGTTAATTTTCACAACCGACGGCTTACATCTGCCTCTCTCTCTCTCTTCCCTCTCTCTACCTGTCTGAAACTTGTGTAGACATGGCTAGAACAACAAGTTCAGCACTTCTCTTAACCTTCACATTCATCTTCTCCATGTCATCTCTCCCCAGTCCTTCACTTTCAGATTCAACAGACGCGTTTGTCTTTGGAGGCTGTACTCAAGAAAAATATGTACAAGACTCACCTTATGAGTCCAACATTAATTCTCTCCTTACTTCTCTTGTCAACTCAGCCACTTACTCTTCTTACAACAACTATACCATCATGGGCTCAAGCACACAAGATGTTGTTTATGGGCTTTATCAGTGCCGTGGTGACTTGTCAATGCCGGATTGTGCCACTTGTGTTGCTCGGGCAGTGAGTCAACTAGGTGTTTTATGTGCTCAGACTTGTGGCGGAGCACTGCAGCTACAAGGATGTTATGTGAAGTACGATAATACAACGTTTTTGGGTGTGGAAGATAAGACTGTGGTGTTGAAGAAATGTGGACCTTCGGTTGGGTATGACATGGATGCTATGAACCTCAGGGATGCAGTGTTAGGGAGCTTGGCTAGAACCGGTGGGCCTTATCGGGTCGGTGGGTCAGGTAATGTCCAGGGGGTGGCTCAGTGTGTCGGTGACTTGAGCGTCGAAGAATGCCAGGATTGTTTGTCGGAGGCTATCGCACGGCTGAAATCAGACTGCGGCACTGCGGATTATGGTGATATGTTCTTAGCTAAGTGCTATGCTACGTACACCACCGGCGGGTCTCGTGCTTATTCCAAGGCTCACAGTGGTAAGCCATGCTTTCAGATTGTGACGAGTTTGTTAGTTTCTTCTTCTTCTAATTAGAGTGATGAATTTGTTCTAAGATTAATAGAATGTTTTGGAAGAAGAGAAATAATTGGGTTGTCATTTCATCATGATAAGTTGTTCTTGCTAACTCTCTCTCTCTCAAAATCCAGATAAAAATACCAATGGTGGTGAGAAGACATTTGCAATTATTATCGGGCTATTCGCTGGAGTAGCATTGGTCATCATTTTTCTTGCTTTCCTGGGAAAGGTTTTTCGAGGAAATGGTAAAATCCGAGGTTTTCTTGCCTTGATTAATCTTCTTTCATATCTGTTTATAGTGATTTCTGACTGCCAATATTGTTTCTCATGCATGCAGCAGGTAAATAAACTATTCCCAGCTTTTTCAAAGGCCTCGGCATAGCCCTCAAATCACAGCCTGCTAAAGTGCTCAGCTTTTGGTGGTTCTTTAGCTTCCCTTTCCATCATCCATGGCGTCAACTTTCCTCTGTTTATCTTTCAAGATTTTCTTTAATTTCACCCTCAAAAGGAAGATGGAAATAAAGCTAGGAAACAGAGTAAAACAGAAGCTAAGATTCCACGCTCCACAGTCATCCCCCACTCGATAAAGTTGTGTTGTCCAGATGTGAAAAACTGGCGTATTCTTTCTGTAAAGGTGCAATTAATTATGTTTCTTTTTTGAGGTGACCATCTACTTTGAACAAGTCTTTTTCTTGAATTTCGTTTTCTGTGCCTGTCTATCAGTGAAGGGCAAGTCTCCTTCATTTGCTCGACTTTCCTCTGTTTCATGCATAAGAAAGAAAACACTATGCTCATGCTCGACTTGGAATACAAAGTTTGAGCCCTGTTCTTAAGACTCAAGAAACAATTAGCTGCAGTTAAGATTCTTCTTCTTAGCTGAGCTATCAAAAAAAACAAGAAAAAGAGGTGTGTGTTTGTCAATATTAACTAATTTTGGAGTGAAACTGATAGCAAAAGATTTTCCAGTTGACTAACAAGGCACTAGCCCAAGATGGAACGTGTAGATTCCATTCTCGATACTTATATATATATATATATATATAACTCTTTTCAAGCATAATTACATGTTAAACGCTTCTCTTCAAATAACAGAGCATACCCTCAGTAAGCATCGCAACTCTTCACCAACTCAGGCACTAATTGCTCAATTTCCACATGAGGTGCTCCTTGACGTTTGAAGGCAATCTAACAAAATAAAACTCATTTATTTCATATCAATCTAATAGAGCTATCTATCGACATGCACCCAGAAACTATTCTTACTTTCTCTCTGTCCCGTCTCCTAAGCAATCTGTTCACCATGCTGTACATGTTACAGAAGTGCTTGTTGGATGCCATACCTTATGGCAAGTCATGGTGTGTGCGTCATTCTTTTGTCGACCTGGCTCTTCTTTTCAAATCCTTGTCTCTTTACTTTTCAATTCACACCAGTGATGCCATAGAAAGAAGAGTTTTGCTGTGTGATCTTGGGAAAATTGGATCTAGATCTTAAAGCTTTCGCCTCTTTCTTCAAGCTAAAGCAACTTTAAAGAGCTTGTAAGAAAAGGTGGAGAAAAATACATCTTAAATCACTCCCCTGTACTCGGATGAAAAGCTTTCAACGTCCCTTATACCATATTAATAACCATCTAAACTAAGAAAAGTTCGTGTTATTTGGTGAAGCTTTAAAAATAATTTTACATTTTTCTTCCCCTCGGCTCTGAACGACAGAATCCTGACGGGATAAGAAAATATTGGTCAAGCCCTTCAGGTTTTGAAGGGAACTCTGTTCAAGTTCATATCATTATCAGCTACAGTACTGAGGGATTAATGGATACGAAATCGTAGGGAGAACTTCAATCACAGATTTCTCTTCTTTAGCTCTGTAATGTATGGTAGCTAGCTAGCATTGTAGTGGATTGCATGTTGACAGAACTTGGAGACAGGGAAAAGCAAGAATCATGGAGTATATACAGAGATCCATCTTTCTTTCTGGTTCTTTAAGCGGTTGATGGGACTTCGATTAGTCTTCTCGTAGAAAGTATGGATTGATATAATGTAAGCCAGCGAAGCCTTCAGACAAACTTTTTATTCTTGATGCGATCATGGGTTTCATATTCATAACTTTATAACTAAACTTTGTGGAATGAACAGTGAAGCTTTCTTTTTTCTTTTTCAATTTGACCCCACCCCGTTTTCTATCTAATCAAATTTGCTAATAATATATATCTATCAGATATTTATTCAAAAATATTGCTTGAAAATAAATCAATATAATATATATATATATATATTAATAAAAATTTATTTTTTATATCAGCACATCAAAATAATTCAAAAATACATAATAAAAAATTATTTTTTATGTTAGGGATTGCGGTTGGACTGTATTTCTGAAAAGTTTTGAATTTTTTATTTAGCTTCAAATTATTTTCTTATGTTTTTGAATTATTTTAATGTATTTATATTAAAACAATAATTTATTTTCAAATAAAAGAAACTTTAAAATCCAATTTATAACACTAACCTAAGAAAGTTGTTCGATGGTTTGGCATGTAACTTGTGGACATGGTGATCCACAAAAGTCTAGAATGAAGCCCATTCATCATCAAAATTGGACATCCAAAACCTGTGGAGCAAGGAAGAGGGTTTGCATTGTCGTGCTAAGACCAGACCTTGAAGAGCCGGTCGGGTTCTCAGAGAGGCCCTGCTAGCAGCTATGAAATATTATTATGGGCTTTTGTTGGATACACCAGAATCTTCATTTTCTGTATTATTTTGGTTAAAAAACATGGTCTTTTTTTTTTAATTTTATTCAAAAAAAATTAACCTAATAATTAAGAATTACCTTACTAATTAATAAAATTATCTTTTTTTTATATTATAAAATCAAAAAGTTTATTGGATTCTTTTATATATTATTTGAAAATAATCTTTAAAACAAAAGTTTTAATCTTGATTAATATATAAAGTAATTTAAAAACACTTTTTTATTAACAAGTAAAAAATAGTAAATTATTCATGTGATATGCTTATAACTAAACTATAGTCTTCCAATAAAAACCCAATCTAAAATTCAGTTTTAGATACTCATTTTGTTTCTCTAATGTTATGTCTTATGTGCCACCACTAATTATGTTTTTCCTTCAAAACATTCTCTATAAAATGGAGATCATCAGTGTATCTCGGGAAAAAACTATTTAGAAAAATTAAATTAATAATATGAATTTTTAAATAATATAAATATAGCATTTTTATATTTGAACTTCAATGGCAAAAAGTCATTTAGAGAAGCCAATTCTATTTTAATATATAATATTAATATAATTATTTATTAATAAATAAAAACCATTTTTTGCATAAACTTTTTTTAACAATTTTTGATTTTTTTTTATCAAACATGTAGGAATAGTTCTTTAACTTATAAATTTTATTTTAGCTCTTTAATATAATTCTTTTTTTAGAGTTATCAAAATGAAAAATGAAAGGTAAATTTTTTTATATTTTTCTTTTAACTTTTGTTTTAGTTTTCCCATTGGAGTTACTCTAAGATAACATTGTGTCTGTTTAGAAATATGGTTAAAATTATTTTTGATAAAGCTTTTTGTTTAGAAATATATTTATTTTTTAAAATTATTTTTGACATAGTATATATGAAAATAATTTTATAATACTAAAAAAATTAAAAAATAAATAATAAATATTTTTTTTCAAAAATAAACGCAATTAACAGTATCTTTGTTAGCAATAAATGCCATATCTCATCGCCTCGAAGTTCCTCCAAGAGACTAGTAGTGAGGACATTACTGCATATGGATTACATAGCTCAAGAACCCGCCAGAACCTTCTGGACTTTCTTTCACCACAAACTGACATAAAGCCAAGCCAAGCCCCTTCCTCTATCTTACACTGCAACACACCAAAAAAATCCATAACAAAGCTCACTTTCTGCTTTCATTGGTCCTCAACAATGGCTGATGGCTTCTTTGGGTACCCTTTTCGGCGCTTGTTCTTGAGCCCTCCAGTATACAATGAATGGTCTGGATCAACTGCTCTCATGGACTGGCTTGAATCCCCAACTGCCCATATTTTTAAAGTCAATGTACCAGGTAAATAATTTTTCTTGAATTAGGCAATAATGATACTCCAAGCTTGAAATTTTCTTGAATTAGTCTTTCGTTTTTGAAGTTGGAGTCTTTAAGAGGTGAAATTTGATGGTTTGTTTTAGTTCAAAGGTAATTGTATTGAAAGACTGAATCATTTGCTATTCCATTTAAACTTCTATAGAGTTTTCTTGAGTTGAAATTTAATTGATTAAGTAATTTATGTTAGTTCAAAAGATTTTGACTTTCTGAGATTTGAATTGTAATGGGTTTTTCCCTTTCCTGATTTGTGACTGGTTCTTGTTTGTGAGTAGGATTTAACAAAGAGGACATAAAGGTTCAAGTGGGAGAAGGGAATATTTTGCACATAAAAGGTGAGGGTGGCAAAGAGGAAAGCCATGAGAAAGACACAGTTTTGCATGTAGCTGAGAGAGGGACAAGAAAGAGGGGCTTTTCTAGAGAAATTGAGCTCCCAGAAGATGTGAAGCTGGATCAAATCAAAGCTCAAGTTGAAAATGGTGTTCTCACTATTGTTGTGCCGAAGGATACCAACACAAAGCAATCTAAAGTTAGGAACATCAATATCACCAGCAAGCTTTGAAATGAATAAATCTAGAGTTTAGTCTGTTCTGGAATTGGCTCAAGGTTCTGTGTGAATAAATAATTGCTGGACTTTCCTCGCTGTGCCTTGTGATGTACTAATTAAACTATCTTTTTCTTTCTGTGTGAAGGCATTGTCTTCAATTACTGCCACTAATTTGATTCCATTTCCTGGCTTCTATTGCAACTGAATACGCATGAAACTGTATAAAGAAATCAATAAAAGTTTCAGCAGCACAAACATATAAAATGACAGTAACTGAATCCATATGATATTGCAGATATCTGAACAGCAGATATCTAGATGGCACGCAATTATATTGTTAAGGTTTAAGTTTTAGATAAAATTTCAGAATATAATTTCTATTATTTTGTAACATATATACTCTATCAGATCACCATCAAAAAATTATAAAACCTTAATGAGGAATATCTCCTGTTCATGCTTCGAAAGAGTGGGAATTCTGAAGATGTGAAAGATTGAAAACTACCCTGCTACTTCCCAAGCCCAAATAAATTTCTCTTGAACCGTATCCTTTTGGCTTTCAACAATCAACTTTTAACATTATTTCAAAGTCTGAAGAAAGAAATCTCCAAATCAGATATATGCTTCATTCGGTTTGTCAGGTTGAGAAGCTTAGAGGGTTTTCTTCTTTCTTGAGTGGATCTCGAGGACATGAGGTGCTTGAGTGGAATTGGGATATTTTGCTTATAATGGATTGAGAAAACTCTTACATAAACCTATCCAAATCATTCGAGTTTTTTTTTTAACAAAAATAAATTCAGGAAGAACAATATTATAATTGTTAAACTCGATTTGGTGGGTTAAGCTGGAAAATTAGCAAACTAGGATCGGATTTCAAGTTGAAACAAAAAAATATTTTCCAAGTAAGACTTATTATCCCGATCAAATTGCCACCGCTACCTACTTCATCAGAATAACTGCAGTGTGGATGACACTTTACATTTTCTGGCAATCATGAGTTTCTAGCAATAGCAAAATTCATCTGAATATGTTTTTCTATTAAACACAAGCCCCCTTATCTGTGGTCTAGAGTGGCGCAAACAGACTGTAATGACCTGGGAGGATTTGGGATCCTGAGTTGGAAGCTGATTACTTGACCAAAAACATATTACCTCAACCATATCAGAACTGGAGCAGCTGAGGACCCCCTTGTACACCCAGAAGCTCTAGATGGGAAAATAAGAACAAAACTTTTGCAAGACTAGCTTCCAAGCTACTCATTCATTCCCAACAGAGTCACAATCCTTAAAGATTACATGGAATTGTTCATAAAACTGTCAATCAGCAAATTCGTTGTTCCCTGTTCTATCAAACTCTTGAATAATTCAGCAACTTTTGAAACTTTACTTGCCCAGGCTGACAGGGATTGAGTTTTCAAAACCATGGTTAGCATCTAAAACCATGGCATTAAAAAAGCATCAAATTTTGAAAGGGTTACCAAACACCTACATACCGAATTCTGACTCAACCTGCTTTTTGCAAACTCAATTACGCAACCACAGTAGCAAACAGGTACTACCAAACAAATTGAGCTACCCACTAAATAATTATAAAAGCACAATCCACTCCAAAAACTGACTTAAAAGTCCGTTTTCATAATTGATGAGAGAGAAATACACGTTTACTTACCAGCGAGACGAGCTTAAAATATAGCAACTCAAGCCTGCGCACCGTGTGGAGTCCATGCAGTCGGCCAATACAGTTTTGATCGGCCACCGACGATCACATTTGACCAGACCATCACCTTCTTTCCTTCTCGTTTCCACCCGAAGACACAACCTCTTTTACTAACATAAACCTCCCTCCATGATTCAACTCCACAGTAGTAAATATTGATCGAGAACTAGCTGACACTGCAACCTCCCTCATCATAACCTCTTCAACAACAACTTCCCAACATCAACTTTTACCATTTCTCATCTCATACTGCTCTCCGTTTTCTCAATATTTACTTCCCATTTCTTCCTCACATCCCCTGCTTTTAGTTTTCCTTTCACCTTTTCTATTTCTCAACATCCATTACTAAACAAGCTATGGCCGAAGCAATTGTTTCTGCTCTCGCGAGTACAATCATGGGGAATTTGAATTCCTCAATTCTTCAAGAGCTTGGGCTTGCCGGGAGCCTAGAGACTGACCTTGAACATCTCGGGCGCACGTTCACAACCATTCAAGCCGTGCTCCAGGATGCAGAGGTGAAGCAGTGGAAGAGTAATCCTATAAAGGTGTGGCTCAGCAACCTCAAGGATGCAGCTTATGTTGTTGATGATGTACTGGATGAGTTTGCAATTGAAGCTCAGTGGCAACAACAGCGAAGAGGCCTCAAAAATCGGCTAAGATCCTTCTTTTCTATCAGTCATAATCCACTTGTTTTTCGATCAAGAATGGCGCATAAATTGAAAAATATGAGAGATAAATTGGATGCCATAGCTGATGACAAGAACAAGTTCACTTTAACACCAAGTGTCGGGGACATAGCAGCTGATCATACCGACGATTGGCGGCTTACCAGCTCACTCGTGAATGAATCAGAAATTCTCGGAAGAGGAAAGGAAAAGGAAGAAGTAGTCAACATCCTGCTCTCTGATGCCGGCGACATCCCTATTTATGCTATATGCGGAATAGGGGGACTGGGGAAAACAACACTTGCTCAATTGGTCTACAATGAAGAAAGGGTTAAACAACAATTCGGTTTGAGGATCCGGGTGTGTGTATCTACTGATTTCGACATAAAAAGATTAACAAGAGCCATCATAGAGTCCATTGATGATGCCTCTTGTGATCTTCAAGAACTGGATCCCTTGCAGCAACGCCTCCAACAGAAGTTAACTGGAAAAAAGTTTTTGCTTGTATTGGATGATGTGTGGGATGATTGTGGTGATAGGTGGAGTTGGTGGAGTAAATTGAAGGAGGTCTTAAGGAGTGGAGCTAAAGGTAGTGCTGTAATAGTAACTACCCGTGATGAGAGGGTTGCTCGTATAATGGCAGCAACTTTTATCAAGAACATGGAGAGAATGTCTGGAGAACATTCTTGGAAATTGTTTCACCGGCTTGCAATTGGGATGAGAAGGAAAGAGGAGTGGGTACAACTGGAAGCCATTGGAGCATCTATAGTGAAGAAGTGTTGTGGTGTTCCTTTAGCTTTAAAGTCACTCGGGAACCTAATGCGGCTAAAAGATAGTGAAGATCAGTGGATGGCTGTCAAAGAAAGTGAGATTTGGGATCTAAGAGAAGAAGTAAGCGAGATTTTACCTGCTTTGAGGTTGAGTTACACTCATCTATCACCACATTTGAAGCAATGCTTTGCTTTTTGTGCTGTATTTCCAAAAGATCACGTGATGAGGAGGGAGGAGCTGGTTGCTTTGTGGATGGCAAATGGCTTTATTGGTTGCAGAAGAGAAATGGATTTGCACGTCAAGGGTATTGAGATATTCGATGAACTGGCGGGAAGGTCATTTCTGCAAGAGGTCCAGGATGATGGGTTTGGCAACATAACATGTAAAATGCACGATCTTATGCATGATCTTGCACAGTCCATTGCAGTACAAGAATGCTATAACACCGAAGTCCATGAGGAGTTAGAAGTTCCTAAAACCGTCCGTCATGTAAATTTTAGCGACAGCCGACTAGCTTCTCCAAAAGAAAAACTTATCAATGTCCATTCACTACGCACATGTCTTTCGATGGATTACGATTGGATTCAAAAGCGCTAGGGAGAGAGCTCTTCTACTCCAAAACATAAAGCCTTGAGTTTAAGAGGATTCGACGTGAAGAAATTGAGAAAGTCAATTTGTGATTTGAAACATCTAAGGTATCTAGATGTGTCACGCTCCTCGGTCATAACACTGCCTGAAGGTATAACCTCTCTCCAAAATCTCCAGACACTAGATCTCAGATATTGCTTTGGTCTCATCCAATTACCAAAAGGTATGAAGCATATGAAAAGTCTCGTCTATCTTGACATCACGAATTGCTCTTCACTTCAATTCATGCCTCGTGGAATGGGGCAATTGATGTGCCTGCGAAAACTTACCTTGTTCATTGTGGGTAAGGAGGAGGGTCGTCAGATAGGGGAGTTGGAAAGGCTGAATAATCTCACTGGTAAATTGAAAATCACGGATCTTGTGAATGTTCAGAACTTAACAGATGCCAGAAGTGCCAATTTGAAGTTGAAGACAGCTCTTCTATCACTGACTTTATCTTGGCATGGGAATGGAGAGGACTTGACTCCTTGCACACGGTCACTACCAATTAATAAGGAGGAGGAGGTACTTGGTGCGCTTCAACCTCATTCAAATCTGAAGAAGTTGAGGTTAATTGGATATTGTGGTTCAAAATTTCCAAGTAATTGGATGATGAACTTGATGCTACCAAATCTAGTGGAGATGGAGATAACAGCGTGTCCCAACTGTGAACAACTTCCACCATTTGGGAAGCTGCAGTTCCTCAAGAGTCTTCGATTACATGGAATGGATGGTGTGAAGTGCATTGGCAGCCACGTGTATGGAGATGGCCAAAATCCATTCCCATCCTTGGAGAA
This sequence comes from Salix arbutifolia, assembly GCA_025169955.1. Taxonomy (NCBI): domain Eukaryota; kingdom Viridiplantae; phylum Streptophyta; class Magnoliopsida; order Malpighiales; family Salicaceae; genus Salix; species Salix arbutifolia. Next base: position 9,025,152 of record CM045918.1, on the reverse strand, counting down.
GCTGCTTATTCAAGAAATGAAGAGATTAGAGCAATGGGATGCGTGTCGTTTTCCTTGCCTTCGAGAATTAGATATAGATGGCTGCCCTTTGTTGACCGAAATGCCAATTATACCCTTCGTCAAGAAATTGCACATCACAGGAGGGAACCTTTCTTTATTGACGTCAATTAGTAATCTCACCTCCATCACCTCCTTTTGGATTGAAGATGTTGCCAATTTGAGGGAGTTTCCCGAAGGGTTCTTGCAAAATCATACACTCCTTGAAAGCTTAAAATTTTATAAGATGAGAGATGTGCAGTCTTTGTCAAATAAGGTATTTGAGAACCTTTGTGCTTTTAAAAGCTTGAAGATAGTTAGTTGTGATGCACTTGAAAGCTTACCAGAGGAAGGTCTTCGGAACCTCACTTCTTTGGAGGTTTTAAAGATATTTTATTGTGGAAGATTAAATTCTCTGTCAATGAATGGGCTCTGTGGCTTATCTTCTCTTCGTCGCTTATCGATTCACCTCTGTGATAATCTTGCATCTTTAACTGAGGGAGTGCGACATCTGACGGCACTTAAACATTTGGAACTCAGTGAATGTCCAAAGCTGAATTCATTGCCAGAGAGTTTCCAACATCTCACTTCTCTCCAATCTCTAAGGATATATCATTGCAAGGCACCAGCTTCTTTGCCAAATCAGATTGGTTATCTCAAGTCCCTTTTATTATTGTATATTCAGGATTGCCCTAATTTGGTGTCATTGCCAGATGGGGTAAAAAGTCTCAGTAACCTCAGCAAGCTGACAATCTACGACTGTCCAGAATTGGCGAAGAGGTGCAAGAAAGAGAAAGGAGAGGACTGGCCCAAGATATCTCACATCCCTCACATTAATATCAACAATGAAGCATTCAAGTCTGCTAACTTTAGATATGTGCCATCGATAGTGCAATTTTCATTTTCATGCTTCCAATGAAGCTTCTCACCCAATGATACTTTCTCAAATCTACTTTCAAACTTTCCTTGTTTTTTAAATATTTGGTTTCCCTATAAAGTCTTAATTATTTTTTCCTTCTATAATTTTATCAGTGAATATCTTGTTACGTAATTCTCGTATTTGATTATACGATGTAATTCCAATTTATGTAAATTCATCCCTTCACAGATCTTCTTGTGTGTTCTTGATAGTAAGTCATCTTGTTCATCAGCTGCCTCAGTGCTCCTGTCAGGTATTTTGAACTTAGTGCTATGGTGGGTGGATACAATGTCTAAGAACATCTCCTTTTATCAGTTGATAAGCTCTTTTTGGATAAATCCTTAGAATTAGAATAGAAGTTGTTGTTTTTTTGTACCAAGAAAGTAATCTACGCTTTTGTATGAGCATGTATTTATAATCAATCAATTATATTTAGTTCAAGAATAATATTTGATTGGTGCACACACCACCTCCACATGGAGAAGGTGTTGGGACAAATCTAAAGATATCGTGAAACGACATGTTTGATTACTAGAATTAGTTGTCCACGCCATTCAAAGATTTTGAAGTGGATGATGCAGGACATCAGTATTTTTTGTAAGAAAATATAAATTTATAAAAGAAAGAATTTCCCCTAACTTAACCCAATAATATATAAAAAAAAAAAAACAATGCGCAATGAGAAAAATACCCTTCAACCTAAGGTATTAGGAATTAAACTTCAAGGGTAAGGATGTATTTTCATGGTGCTTATAAAAAGAAAAAGATAATAAAACCCCTCATTGGCTTCCAAAGTTTTTTATTTGTAAGGGCAAATAGGTTATTTTATAGTGCACATTTTAATTAACAAACTTATCCCTTAATGGCATCTAATAATTTATGACTCTTAAGGGTATTTATGATATTTTATTACGCAACTTAAAATTAAAATATTTGTCTTGCCCTCAATCAATTTAAAAAGTCAAAACACTCTTATTGCACAAATAATTCCATCCCTTACCGTTACCCAAATGTTTTTTCAAGGGCAATATTGTAAAAACATTATTCTTTCTATATAATGTAATGTGCAGAGTAACAATGCCTCATTTTTTAATGGTCTTTGAAAAGGATGAAAACTTGACTCCTACATGTGGTAGTGTTTCTCTTGGCTAAATCAAAAGCATAAATATTATCTCTTGGTATCCAACAAAGAAATCCATTCAAGAAAACCTTCAAGGAATAGTTGGAATCACAAAAGATGAAAACAACCAAAGTTTTTCTCCATGAATTTCTTTCAAAGATTTATGAAAATATTCATGGAGAAAAACCTTCATCACCTTTTTTATTTTTTTGTAAAGGGTTGGATGACTTGTCATCCACCCTTTGATTAGAAAACATTGATTAAAAAACAAAACAGCAGACAACGTGTCATTTGCCTACTGAAAACTCAACCACAATAACGATTGCTGAAAAAAATAGGACATTGTTTTTTTTTCTTTCTAAAAATTCATTTTTCAACTTATTTGTTGCTAAAAATAAAGGCATTGTCTTGTCTAAAAACTCATTTTTTAATTTATTTTGAAACACCTAATAAACACTTTTAGTGCCTCACAAAAGATTTATGAACCCAAAATACCATAAAATCATTCAAAACAAAATCAATTGAATAAAAAATATAAATTAAAATCTATCTACCTAGTCATGAATATTCATAAGAGAAAAAAATACCACCAAAGAACTCTTCCCATCAAAATAGAATTTACTGACATAAAAAACGACAAGTTTATAGTTAAAGTAGTCATAGATCAATTTTCGCTCTCCCACAACATTTCTCAAGAAATTTTCTCTCTACTCACTTAAACTTAAGGACTAAAATGTTGAGAGAATAAATTTTTTGATCAAAATTAAAACTTCAAAAACTAAAAGGAATGCAAAGCATGAAAAAGGAAAGAGAATGGATTGAACATAATGTTTTCTAGTGGATTTGGGATTGACCATAGAACTTCTCCTTATTTCACACTTTGGCTCTCTCTTGCGGAATGTTTTTCCTTTCATAACCATTTTTAATAAATTGATAATAGGTAAAAAAAATTAAAAAATAAGGATAAAAATGATTAAAAAAATATTATAGATTAATAGGCTTTTGAGTATCTGTTATAATTATAATATTTATTAGCATATTATAATTGGGAAATATACAAGTGGAGTGTGACATCAATGAATCTTCAAGGATATAATAATAAAAGTTAACCCTTCTTTTGTAGGGTGAGCTTGTTGGGTTTAACATACAGCCCAGGGTGGATTATAAACTTATTCTTATATAAAGCCTCGATTCCTCCAACATCGTCAGAAGTCAACTCCTTAGTACTTCCGGCACCAATTATCAAATAGATATATCCATCTCCATGATTATAATTTTGGAAGCTAAATTCTGATTTCCGCATCATCATATTATAGAGCTTGAATAAATGTGAAATGGGTAGCAGTCTGCCATTTGTAAAAAGCTAGTGAAATTGCTTGTTCAGCATCAAGTTTTATATCTGGAGAGTTGGGTCTTAGAAGGTGTCCATGTTAAGTTCGCACCGAAGAATGCTGCATAGTGAGAACTTTCATGGATTAGGCCATGGCGGCCATGCTCTTGAATTTTCCCTGAACTTGCTCCGTTGATTTTATTATCCTGGACACCGCATCGTCACATCATCGTCTTTGATATCGTGTACATCGGCATCTAAAATCCCAGTTGCCGCAAGATTATAATTCTGCTGATAAACTTTGATTGCTAAATCCATAACTTCATCAAAATAATCATCATCAGGTGCAGCAGTGGCCTTGAACTGATTGTATGAATGGGTGTGGATCGAATAACCGGATTGTTTAAGGTACCCTTCTAGCTTAGCAATCAATGCCTTTGACCTTGTCTCCCGAGCTAGCTACTTGCATCGCTGCAGATCTTTCAGAAGCTCAGAGGGAGATGGGTTTTTGGCACTCGAAACAACTAAAGGAGAAAGGAAAAGGAGAAAAATGATGGCAAAAGAGGTAGCTAGCTAGTTGAGATGCCATGCATACGAGTAGAATGAATCATAAGGGAAGCTCTTGTTTAATTCAAAAGAAAAATCAATTTCACAAATGAATTAAGAGAAAAAATCAAAAAAATAAGTACCCCATTTAATATAAAAAATTAACTAAGTATTTTTATTAAAGTATGAAATTAAAAACAATTGAAAGTTTATAAAACTGCTAAGAAAAATAATGAAGAGAAAAAACAAACCTGAACCAAATTTGAGAAAAAATATATAAAAAAAGATTAAATAATGAAATAAAAAAAATTATAAAAGGGTCAATGAGAAAAATAAAAAGTCAAAAAAAATAAGGATTAATACTTAAATATCCTCAACTAAGAAGATTATCCTAAAATTATAATTTTCAAGCGCAAATCTCAAGGCAAAAAAGAGAAAAATAAAAAAAGCAACTCTTGCGAGAAATCTAATGACACGAAGAAAGATGATTTTTCAGAGCCAAAGAACGTTGTACATGTCATTTAAACACGATGACACCTACCATGCGCTTCTGTGTGCATGGCAAGCATCCAACAAATTCCAAAATTTAATATTTAATAATTAATATAAAAGATTGGTTAATCCTTTTACTAATTTGGTCATATCACAAACCCATATAAAATATACTGCCAAAGCAAGACGGAATTAATTATGATATCAAGGGTAATTTAGTAATTTTATTGTGCTAAAAATTGTGAGATCTCAAGAAATTCCCTAGCAACTAATTATCTGAATTTTGATTTAAAGGGTAGTGAAGGTTTTCCATTGCTCTAAAAAAGGTGAAAAGCTTTTTATTGTCAAGCATGCAAGTAAAGTTTATTGTGTTGATGAGATTATGGTAATTAATATTTTTTCCCTTTATAACAATTTCATTTGGGATTCTATATAAATAAACTTATTGATTTGTTAAATTTTCCTTAATTTCTTTTTTTGTAAAATTCAAAAATAAAAGCTTGATCTTCAAATAAATTAATAACCATGACTTTTTTTAAAAATAAAACCTTCATGACTAATATATGTTGACTCTCATCATTCAGGCTTCCTTTAATTGCTGGAAAGTGATTGGCATTAAGAAAAATATTACTTTATGATAATTGCCACTGTCTTGAAAAATAAGTTCAAAAATATTTTTTATTGTTTGAGTATATTATCAAAAATGAGTTCGCAAATAAATTATTAATATTTTAGTTTATTTTTCAAGTTTTTTTAAAATAATAAAGATCAAATTTAACAAATAAAAAAAGTTGAAGGAGGATAAAATTAAAAAAAAATCCAATTTCATAAATTATTTCAAGTAAAAAAAATATAATTCAAAAGAGTAGGGGGGAAATCTGAAAAAATAAAAATTAAAAGAGAATAATTTTTTTTAAAAAAAAATCTTGTTTTATAAATATCTCAAATAAATCAAATAAAAATTAAAAGAATGAGGACTAAATTGAACTAGTAAAAAGATAAAAACAAATAAAATTGAAAAAACGAATTTTATAAATGATTTCAAATAAAACAAAAGCCAATCAAATGAATGGGAACCAAATATGATAATTAAAAAATGCAATTAAGAATTAATAAGTGAAAAAAATGAGAATCAAAGTTGATACAAAAATCAAATTAAATCAAATTCTAAGGAATAAAAATATAAAAAAATATTGAAAATAAAATATAAAACAATTAAAATATAAAAAAAATCAAATTTGATATAATCAATCAATGATATAAAATTCTTGAATTCTTCCAACTTTTCAAAAGTGTATTTATCCAAAATAAAAGAAAAAAATGAATTTATCTAATAGTATACAAATAAAGAAATAAATCGGAAAGTGATATTTGTGGAAGAGTGAAGAAATTAATATAACTTTATCTGCCCTAATATGAGATTTCCTATTAATTAGTTTTAATATAAAAGGAAAGGAGGGAATCCTTAAATTAAGGAGAACACGAAGAGTAGTGTGAGGGCGCACCCATTCTATAGCTACACTCTCATAGTCTAATCATTGCGTGACTATCCTGTGGACCAAGTGGTCTATGGAAAGCATAAATCCTTTGAAGTTTGAACCCAGTCAAAATCATAGAGCACCACGAAACCGTGACACATGTCCAGCCAGCTGTTGCCACGTCAAATCGCCAACTTGCCATGTAATAATAACCCAAAAAGTCAAAACAAATAAATAAATAAAATAAAAACAATGTATTTACATTGATAGGTCCTTGAAGTATAATTTCTGCAGGGTGAGCGACCAATGGTGGCTTTTTGACACTGAACTCTTACCAACGAAGAAGTGCTAGCGAATCTCTACATGGTATGCGATTGCGATCATTAACAGTTGGCAAGGAATATTCAACTCTTCATGCATTATTTACTTATTTAAAAGAAAATTGACAGTAGACGCCCATTGTAATATTGTTTTTTTTTAATATTTCTTATTTGATAATATATTAAAATAATATTTTTTAATTTTTAAAATGTATTTTTACATCAACGCATTAAATTTTTTTTTAAAAAATCATTTCAAACAAAAATAAAATTTTAATTTTCATAAACCATGTTTAGAATGCAATTCCAAATGGCATCTCAGTATCGAGGAAAGTAAGAATATGTTTGGCATTATAGTAATGATAGTTTTTCAAAATTACTTTTCATATAAAAATATATCAAAAAATATTTTTAAAAAATTAATCTTTGATAGGAAAACATCAAAATGACATACAAAAATATTAAAAAAAAATAATTTAAAGCAAAAAAATATATATTTTTTATTTATAAAAACGCTTTCCAGCTATAAGAACAAATAGGATGTAAGTCAATGTCCAGCATTCCTTCGGTTTAAGTTTTAAATTTGGTATAATTGGCTGTAATAATATTAATTTTTTAATGATTAAACTATGAATTTATACATAATTTTAAAAAAAAATACTTGAAAGTAAGTGAGAGAGTGTAAAAACGAATCAAGACGCTATTAAATAATCCTTAAGTCATTAAAGCATGATCATCATAGCCCATAACCATAAGGTCCATCAAATCATGAAAGCATGTGATAATAGTGTTTGTTCAGTACTATAGTGCTAAATATATTTCAAGAAATATTTTAATTAAAAATATATTAAAATAATTTATTTTTCTGTTTTGATATCAACATTTTAAAAATATTTAATAAATAAAATAAATACAAAAATAATTATACTTCATAAAGAGCTCAAACGGTGAGCCATATGCCTGAATTGAAGTCATTATTCTTGAGAAAGACTAGCTCCTAGTCCTACTAAAACTAAAAAGACTAAGGCCTGTTTGGGAAAGTTGTTGTTGTAGCTTTTCAAAGTGTTTTTCGTGCCGAAATACATCCAAATGATATTTTGTTATTTTTAAAAAATTATTTTTAACATCAGCACATCAAAATGATCTAAAAACACCAAAACATATTCATTTAAAATGAAAAAAAAAACTTCAAAAGCTGCGACACGGCTTGAAAAAAGCTGTGTCAAACACCCTTTAAATAAATAATAAAAACTTAAAAAACAAAATTACTTGTGTTTGATTTTTCAAGATTTTATTATAACTCATTTATATTTATATTTTTTATATACAAATGAACTTTATTTTTCAAAATAAAAAAATATTTTTTTAAAAATAATATTTTCTAATGTGTTCAACCTTGCGTAATAATTTTTTAGGATATGAGTTTATTTAATAGTTTTATATGTGTTTATGTTTCAAGTCACACATTTCTTATAGTGTAAATTTATTTTTTATTAATTTAAATAAATAAGTTCAATGAACATATTCAAATAAATATCTCATTTGATATAATTGAATATCTTGGTTTATATTGATCCCTATTTACTTTCTTTTGATTATTATTGACAACTTTATTTTTTTATATATAGATGCTTGCATAAACTTTTTAACTTCTATTTATATTTTTTATATAAAAACACATTAAAATAACTTATAATATTTTTATATATATAAAGAAAAACCAATGCTGGCAGACAGCTAGTTCATGAATAGGAGGCGATCTTTTCATTCATTTCTTTTTGTTTTTCTTTTTTTTAACAAGAGAGAACGTAAGCACGAGCCATGAAGTAATAATATATCCTTAGCCTAATATACAAAGTGTCGTTTTATTAGGAGGATTTTTTTGTATTTTTTTGATAATTTTCATATGTTCATATTAAAAATTATTTTTAAAAATAAAAATATATAATTTTAATATATTTTTAAATAAAAAATATTTTAAAAAATAACCTCAATCACAACTTAAAACAAGGAATTAATGTATAAATCTCTTGAAAAAACATGCCAACCTACCAATCAAATCACTAGACTTTAAAATCATCTATCCCTTTTGTTTTCTCAATCGAGAATCAAAACCATCTGCTCTTAAATTAATGGCGTGAAAGTAAGAGAATCATCTCCAGTTGTTTTAATCTTTCCAAGAAAGAGCTCGATTAATTAATGTTCAACGAAACATAATTGCACGCTACCTTATTTTCATTAGCTTATTATAAAACTCTCGAGTAATTTATTGGAGTTTGTTGTGGGAGATCTTGATGTGAAAAAAGTCAGAAGTCCACCTGGAATCGATCGGCGCTAAAAGAAAAATAAATAAATAAATAAAAATAAATAAATCTTGGTGCGACAAGTTGATGATAGACAACGATGCAGCTACTTCTTGCTGCTTTAATTTCATGATCTGTCCCATAAATTATTAAATACGAGCTGGTTTATTAAACAACATAAAGTAAAAGAAGACAGCTTAGTTGAAATTTTCTAATCACCTTGCTTTTTAATAATTTAATCAAAAGATGCTTCATTGAGAACAATCTTCGCAATTATAGAATTGAAATCTTTGCATGGCTTTTTATTATTATTATTATTATTATTATTATTATTATTATTATTATTATTATTATTATTATTATTATTATTATATATCCTTGGTTTTAAGGAAGATATCAAAGGGATTTCCTTGTATTTGATTTGTCGGTGTAGTTGCTGTAGAGATACAAACGTGAAGTCCAACTGTACAAGCAATAATACAATACATAAAAATATTAGCCAAAAAGACATGAATATATACGAGGTAAGATGCTTGTGCCAAATTATATATATATATATATATATATATATATATATATATATATCATAATCCCATTCTCAATTATATGTGGACTAACCTTTTATCTTCTGATATAAAACTTAATTCATGGGTGTGGTTTACCGGTTCAATTAAAAAAAATATTTTAAATTTTATAAATAAAATTAATTTGATTTGACTAGATCATATTGATAAATCAAATCAAATACTAAATTGATTTTTTTTATTTTCAATCTAAACAATAATATACACAAATCTTCTTCGATTTCTCTCTTAACAACAAATTATTGATGTTTGAGTCACAATATAGAATTTTATTAGGATTTATTTTACTTTAAAATAAAGGAAGAATTTCCACAAACTCTTTTAAGACATTTCTTTATTAAATATATCTATATATTAGAAGGTGTTTGAGATTGTGTTTTAAAAGTGTTTTTGAAAAAAAATCAAAAATAATTTTTTAAAAATAAAAATATATATTATTTTGATATATTTCTAAACAAAAAATACTTTTAAAAATAATCTCAGTTACAATTATTATTAAAAAATAGTGAAATAACACAATGTGTACATGTTATTATTAAAATAAAACATATTTTTTTATAGTTTTTTTTCTATTTAAAATAGTATTTTTCTTAAAAATATATATATATTAGATAGATAGAGATAGAAAGAAACATTAAAAACACACCAAAAATCTAATACCATAAAATAAAATCTCAAAAAAAATTAATTTTTATTTTCACTTGCTTCATCTAAGTCATTAAAAACCTCTCTAAATCAACCGAACTTCACTTAATCGATATCTATTTTCTATTTAACTTTAGAATTCAATTCGAATTAAGCTCCAAATCGTAAATTTTCTAACCTGACGAGTTAAATTTAGTTGAACAACTACGGTGTTGAGATGAATCATGTATGGCAAATTTCGTCTCCCAAACCCCAAATCTTCATCACTATCCCAGAGTCATTGCCGGAAATTTTTATTCAACTAGAGCAATAGCCAACTCAGCAATTGCAGCGAGTTCTACCCTACACTGGCTTGACTTTTAACAGCAAACAGCAATTTCTGTCTGTCTCTGTCTCTGCGTCTCTCTCTCTCGCCCCCACTGGGGTCACAACCATCTAGGAGTTAAAAGAAGTCACAAACACATTCACATCTGTTACTACAACAAAATTTAAGAATTCATACCAACCCATTTCCATTTTTGAGAACCCTCAAATCCCAATATAAATTTTCTTGATTCTGTCCTGAACCTGAAGAAACCAAAGACAACCTTAATAGCAGCTAGTTAACTCTACTGGGGTGGTTTTCGTTTTTGGTGCATTTTTGGTTTTGCCACAAAAAATGAAGCCAAAACGAAACCTTTTGCTATTGATAACTTTCTTTGTGTTTCTTTCACTGAATTCTTTTTCTACTGTGGAGTCAGATCTAGCTTCAGAGAGGGCAGCTTTGGTTACTCTGCGTGATGCAGTAGGAGGCAGATCACTCTTGTGGAATCTTTCAGATAATCCATGTCAATGGGTGGGAGTGTTTTGTGATCAGAAGAGAACCACAGTTGTTGAATTAAGGTTACCTGGCATGGGACTTTCAGGGCAGTTGCCGGTTGCTCTTGGAAATTTAACAAGTTTGCAAACGCTGTCTGTAAGATTCAATGCACTTTCAGGGCCAATTCCTGCTGATATAGGCAATATTGTTTCTCTACGTAATCTTTATTTGCAAGGGAACTTCTTTTCTGGGGAGATTCCTGAATTCTTATTCAGGTTGCAGAACTTGGTAAGGTTAAACTTGGCTAATAATAACTTCTCAGGTGTGATCTCTCCAAGTTTTAATAATTTGACAAGGTTGGATACCTTGTATTTGGAGGTGAACCAGCTTACTGGTTCTATCCCTGACTTGAATTTGCCACTTGATCAGTTTAATGTTTCTTTTAACAATTTGACTGGTCCTGTTCCTCGGAAGTTGTCAAACAAGCCCGTAAGTTCTTTTCAAGGGACCTTGCTTTGTGGGAAACCTTTGGTTTCTTGCAATGGTACTTCAAATGGGAATAGTAATGGTGATAAGTTGTCTGGTGGAGCAATTGCTGGTATCGTTGTTGGATGTGTGGTTGGATTTTTGTTACTTTTAATGATCTTGATCTTCTTGTGTCGACGAAAGAGAGACAAAACAGTAGTGTCTAAAGATGTTGAGCTGCCAAAGGAGATGGCAGTTGAGATCCCCAATGGGAAGCCGGCTGGGGAAGGTGGTAATGTAAGCGCAGGGCATGCTGTGGCGGTGGTGAAAAGTGAAGCTAAGAGTAGTGGAAATAAGAACTTGGTGTTCTTTGGGAACACGGCGAGATCGTTTGGTTTGGAGGACTTGTTGAAAGCTTCTGCAGAGGTTCTGGGTAAGGGGACTTTTGGCACCGCCTATAAGGCCACTTTGGATGCGGGGTTGGTGGTGGCTGTGAAGAGGCTGAAGGAAGTAACGGTACCGGAGAAGGAATTTAGGGAGAAGATTGAAGGGGTTGGAAAGATGATTCATGAGAATTTGGTTCCATTGAGGGCTTATTATTACAGCCAGGATGAAAAGCTTCTTGTTCATGATTACATGCCCATGGGAAGCTTATCTGCGTTTTTGCATGGTGAGCAATTCCTTCTTTTGCATCTTGATTTATTCCTTTTGGTTCTTTTGTTATAATTGTTCTTTCTTTCCTGATCACCTTTATTGTTGGATTTTTCTTATGTCTAGTAGATGATTCTGTTATCTTTCTAAATTCATTACTTGATTTGGATTTTCTGGCATGCTTGTTTCATGTAATGTAATAGTTTTGTTGATTCTTCGGCATACTACTGGAAACCTCAAAAACTCTTGCAGTAAATTATTTTGAAAGTATTCAATCATTGTTTTGTGTCTAAATATTAGCACTGGCATGATTTGCATGAATCATTGGATTATGCTGAGATTCATTGAGCGGAAGATAAAGATAACTTTTGGAATGTCGGTTTTGTTTCTTATTACATATGGTTTCAACCGCAGGAAATAAAGGGTCTGGCAGGACTCCATTGAATTGGGAAATAAGGTCTGGCATTGCCCTTGGAGCTGCCAGAGGAATTGCATACGTCCACTCTCAAGGCCCTGCTAGCTCTCATGGAAACATCAAGTCATCAAATATCCTCCTCACTACTTCATTTGAAGCCCGCGTCTCCGACTTCGGCCTTGCGCACCTTGCCGGTCCTACGGCCACTCCCAACCGTATCGATGGCTATCGTGCACCGGAAGTGACGGATGCTCGCAAAGTATCCCAAAAAGCCGATGTCTACAGCTTCGGCATATTGCTGCTGGAATTGCTCACCGGAAAGGCTCCAACACATTCACAATCGAATGATGAGGGTGTAGACCTTCCAAGATGGGTCCAATCTGTCGTCAAGGAAGAATGGACCGCCGAGGTGTTCGATCAGGAGCTTCTTCAACATCAGACGGTAGAGGAAGATATGGTTCAGCTCTTGCAGCTCGCAATCGACTGCACCGCTCAATATCCTGATAACCGCCCTTCAATGTCCAAGGTGAGAGGCCAAATTGAGGACCTCTGCCGCTCTAGCTCTCAAGAACATGACATTATAGATGACAAGCCCTCTTAACATACTTTTTGAGTTGATTCAGATGCACCACCATCTTCTCAAAGGACAAAGAGACATCAGCAATCTATCAATGTTTCCTGGTGTTTCATACATTGTTTACTGCAGTACTTCATTTGTTTGTTAATTCTTGGGTTCATTTCATTTCTGAACTCTTCCTTTTCGATTCCTCCTGTCCATTTCCCTTTACCTGTTTTCGTAGCTGCAGTTTACCTCTGCATTTTGTTTTACCTTTCATGTCGTATTTCATAGGAGAACTCCAACATTATTATTATTATCTGTACTTGGCTGTGTGTAAGTGTGAATAACTAGCAAGTTATTTCAGTTGAGTACATGATCCTGTAATTCTTCTAACATCTTTAACTTTTTCTTTGGTGCTTTTCCTTTATACTCTTTTGGTCATGGACGTTAAGCTTTTGGTACGTGAAAACTTTTTGGGCTTGAAATTTATACAATTTCATTCTACTTTGTGCTTGATTTTTGTTAGATTTACAAGTATGAATGCTTTCTTTATCTGTTTTTTATAGGCATTTTCCATAGGAGATGAATAATCAAGGTATTATTATGCATTAAGCAATCATGATTTGAGAGGCTGGTGCTATGTCAATTTGATTATCAATTAAGGGTCTTGTCCATCCATAGTTTGATCTGGACAAAGACTTGGTCTTGCCTTTCTCATTGTGACGTATCGATCAAGACAGAAACATCCTACTTGAGGTTACAGAGATTTCTTCCTCTCTCTCTCTCTCTCTCTCTCTCCACGGTGATTAGTTTCAACAAAATCTCTTCATAATTAAGTATGAAATTTAATATCAGTCACTTTCTATCATTATTTCTTGGCAATCAACAATATGGTATGTTTCCTCATGGGATATGATTTTATCTTCTATGTGTTTTCCACAAAGTTGTCAATTCCGTTTCGGTTGATGATTCGTTTCAATTGGAACGGAATATTTTGATTTTGAAATGTTTTAGCGCGTCATTTTTGGGTTATACTGTTTGTGTGTGTGTGTATATATATATATATAATTTTTCTGAACAAAATTATAAATATGTATAATATTACGAGAATGTCATCATCAATCTTGCAAAGTTATTATATTCTCTGATTCCTCTGAAATTTTAAATAATATATATAAATATATCAAGAGACTCCTCGTAAAATTTCATCTCAATCTAATGGTCGGATTAAGATATATGATTGATATTGTAAAATTATTCATTATTTTTTAAAAAATACTATTTGGCAGAAACAGAACGGGCAGAACGAAACCAGAACGTTACCGCTGGTATTTAGCTGAAAAATTTAGAATGAACTAGAATTTAAACCGAGATAAAAATAATATCATTTTGTCTTTTTTTTTAACTGATAGAAAATATTTCGACTAAAACAACTGACAACCCTGGTTTTCCATGCTTTTGCATCTCCCTATCCATTAGTAGCTGGAAAAAGGTTTTATAGCATTGAACCAATGATTTGACTAAAAAGAGACCACTTATTCCTGGAGTTCTTCAGCTTTCTTTCAAAATTCAAAGATGCATCCTCCTTTTCTTGAGTGCTTTCGCAGAGAATTATCTGCTTCTTTTTTTCCTTTTTGAGAAAATATACATAGGGAAACTCGAGCGTTCCCTTTTCTTTGACAGCAAATGGACAGCACTACTACAGCTTATTTATTGTCTTCAAACAAATTTAAACAATCCTGTGTCTTTGCTTCTAGTGGATCAGTTTGAGTTTGTTGAAACTGAGTTGTATTACCTCATAAAGTCCCCTTCGGTTTTCGAATTGATTTCGCCTTTTGCTTTTGCTTCGGGCACAAATCTAATTTGTTCAAACTGAGTTGTATTAGTTGGTTTCACGAGGAGGACCGACCATATGGGGTTTGTCATTTATAGATTTGAAGCTCAGATCCATATCACCCTTCTCTTTCTGGTACCGCTTGATGCTAAGTTAAGACAATATGATATCCATAACTGAGTTAATATGTTAGGTCAGAAGTCATTGCTTTGATGCTCAGAAACTAATAGCTTTTACAATGTTTGAAAATGATTTTGGTGAAAGTTTAGATTTTAGTAAAAGAAATTATAATCACCTTGAGTTAAACTTGGCAACTACTATGAGCGCTATTACCAAACCAGGTTTGGTACAGTGATCGACCCGTCTCTAGCCCGAGTCGAGTGTTAAAACAAGTTGTTATTGAGTTGACTCGGTTTGACCCGATGATATAGGCAGATGCTTTGCAAGAAAACACTCTAAAATTTTATTTTATTTCTAAAATATTAATCTTGATAAGTTCTTCCCACTATAAGAATTATAAGTCCTTATATAGACCCGAAACTTATCTTAACAAAATAAAAATAAAAATCTTAATAAAAAATAAAAAATAAAAAAGAAAGATAGCTAAAAATCATTAAAAAATATGTTTAGCCATTCAAATGGTCTCTGTGATAAATCCCTATCTAGCTATGGCAAATCCTCACTTTACTTCTAAGAACTCTCACTTTCTATTAGCTCAGCTACATCAACAAGTCAATTCGGTCAAAACCCAATTGACTTAAAAATTATATTTTAAAATAATATTGTTTTGATTTTTTTTTTTAATATGAACTTGAATTACCCATTACTCGAGCATCACGACAAGTCCAACTCATTTGAGTTTAATAACTATGAGTATGTCCTTTCATATTTTTTGTAATATATGTTCACATGCGTTGTTGTGGTTCATAAATAAGGAGAGCAGTTGCCATAAACACACAATTATCCTTGGGATCACTCTTTGACTCTTAAGTGTTGTCCATGACAACATTCATCACCTTATTATCTATCTAAATTAACAATAGTTAAGGTCGTTGATTGGAAAATGAACCCAATATTCCTGTGAAGAAAGTTCTTTAGAAAATGAAATCCAGTGCTGTAAAGCAGAAAAAGAGCTAGCAAAAGAAAGGGTGAACCATATCCATGTAGGCTTGACCAAGAACATATTTTTGTTGAAACTAACGAGAGAAATTTGTTGATTCTTTCTAAAAAAAAAAAACTTGTTTGAAATACACACAACTGAGACCAATTATTCAACCTTAAAAGTCACTCAAGAAAGGGATCTACCTAACATGTCCTGATGAGCTAGAATTAACGTGGGAACAACCTGTACAGGACAACAATTTTTGTACTTTCAATGTTTGTTTAATATTTTCTCCCTGTTTTTTGATGGGAATTGAGTGGAAACTGGAACCACCATGAGCGCGAACTGCGTTGTAATTATTGGTTGACAAATCTCGACAGAAAATCTTCGAGGCTTACCATTAACGTAATCCCCACTGATCTTGTCTACCATCTGCAGGCTCTTCAATGCAGAGTGTCAGCCATGATTAGTGTAGGTGCTAATGTGGTGGCAGTTCGATTATTTGGAGCATGATAACCTAGTTGGCAATTTGATACAGGGTATGATGACATGGTCAGCACATCCAACTGTCCTATTGGTTGCATTATTTGCAATTATTAATAAATTATTAACCAATATAAGAAAAAAGAAAACCTATTTGGTACTCATGGAAATGACAGCCTCATTACTTACTCTGGAACAAGGCCCTATAGTTACCAGACTTGTTCAGGCTAATAAGTTTTCTGCTATCTGCACATTAGCTGACACCATTGACTGTTTTCCCTGTCTCATTGTATGACATGATATCAAAGGATTTGAGATCTTCATAGTAGATTTCGGTGTATTTTTTATAAAAATCTAGAATAATCAGAGTTTTATTCACTCACCTGAATCTATAAAATATACTTTCCAGGGATGTGTTTTCCTTGAATCTATTTTTTTTTTTTTACTGTTTTCCCTGTTAAGATCTTTCACCTTTCTGAAATCCAAGCCTACTTTCAGCATCTAGGTTTACAGGCATAAATTAAGACAATGAATTGCAATTATTGAGGGTGCTCTTAGCGATCCCGGGGGTTGGAGATCAAGACTGTTATCAGTAAAGCACTTCATTGTGGCTAGAAGAAATGCAGAAAGGAAAACGAATTTCATGCTCCTGCCTTCAAAAGGAGAGGTGTTGGAAAATTCTTTTAATTTGAAGTTCCTGCAAATCTCCAATGAAAAGTGAAATACATAAGCTTAAATGTCTGTTTGGAAGTGTAATTGTAGTTGCTTTTAAAAATACTTTTCGTTTAGAAATACATCAAAATGATATTTTTTTTATTTTTTGAAAATCATTTTTGATATCAACATATTAAAATAATCTAAAAAAACAAAAAAAAATCATTTTAAATGAATTTTTAAAAAAAAAAATTGACCAAACAGCGGTTCAATCAACCAACCACTGTGCCAAACAGGCACTAAATGACAGAATCCCTTTGTCCTCCCAATAAAAATGCTGCTTTGGTCTTATTTGGACAATGATCATCATAACTTTTATCAATATACGCACCTTAGTAGACATTAGCAAATAGAAGAAAACTAGCAAAATAAGCAGACAGGCTCATATTCCGAATATAAAATACACGAGGAGATAAATTAATAGAAAACAAACAACTCGCTGCAAGCATTACGGTGTACTGTACAGTGTACAAAACAAAACATATGGAATGAAACCATGATCGAAAAACCAACAAACAAATCCCAGCGGGAAGAATTTGTATTGCCTACTCTGTGCTTCTAGGCTTGGTTCTTCACCTTTTATTTATTGTAAGAGAAAGTATTGACTAGGAGAAGGCCAAACTACAGATCATGTTGTTGTCGCCGTTGCCGTTGCCGTTGCTGTTTTTGAGTGCTTGATAAGCCAATCAATGACAATGTCTATGTTTATGGAGTCCTTGCATGAGATCATATAGCAGCAAACCTCTCTATCTGTGATTGATTCAAGACCTCTGAAACCATCCAAAAAAATAAATAAGAAAAATTCTACTTTTAATTCTCGAGGAAGATTTTTGAAACAAAATCAACATCATATAATAGGACTAAACTCACAGCTGATCCACCAAAGCTTGCTTGGACAAAGCTTCTGACTTGTCAATTTTGTTGCCAAGAATAAGCAAAGGGATTCCGCTTAAGGAAGGTTTGGTTAGGAGGTCATGTAACTCACTTCTAGATATGGGAACACCGTCCCTATCAGCTGCATCAACTACATATCTGTCTTGGCATCAAATACGGCAAACAACAGAGTTAGTCCATTAAACTGACACCAAGGAGAAAACAACATCCGATATCGTCCACTAATGCTCAAGATTACTAGAGTGAAGGCAATATAAAAAGAAAACATGGAACCTGCAAGAGTAAGGATTGGGACAACTATTCCCTTATTGTCCATAACTGAAAGTGACATGACTTCTTAATGCATTATTTAATTTGAGAAAATGAATTTTCTTGCATAGCAATAAACTGTATGACTAGGTATTCATTCAGTATGATAACACTTCTTCTCTCTTTTGGCGGTTGATGCTTTCCTATGCAGCAAGAGAAAGCATTTCGGATGTGACAAGGTATACGTTCTATTATCAGTACTTTTTTTCCTGTGGGAAAAGATAAGTGTAAAAGACCTCCTTTACATTCAGTTAAATATATGGATTCGTGCGAACAATCAACAAAGAAAAACAAGAGTTGTGGCTTTATGGGTACTTCACTATAGAAATTGAGAAAAGCCAAATATAGCCTACACCCATACCTATTTCAAACAACATCATCGATTGAGCTAACACAAGCCAAAGCTGTATTGGGGCAAATGTCAATAGCATTAAGAAAAAACCTAGTTCAAAGATCTAGAGAAGAGTTAATAAGAGTTTTCATGGAATTTTTTTGATGATATATGTGGATTACGAGGTACAGTCTAACTCTGACTTATCATCCTGGAACTAAGAGATAGTGTTTCTTAGGTAGTACATTCTAATAATATAAAAATAAAAAGATGCAATAATGGCATAACAAAGATGAATAAGAGAATGGGTGGTATTACAGAATCGCAGAGACCCCACGACAATAACGCTCCCACATTGTACGAAACCTCCGCTGCCCTCCGAGATCCCAGAGCTTTATCGTCACATTGCCTTTTGTAACTTTTCGCATGTTGAATCCAACCTGATTTTCATAGTATGGAAACTCTTTATCTTTTAAACATCATCAAATGCTTTATTTGGGATTTGTTCAAGGAAAAGATACCTACAGTTGGAATCATGTCCTCACTGTAGCCACCTGTCTGGAAAACATAAAAGGAAAAATGTTAAAAGGGAGCCACTCACTAAAGCCCACAAATATGTGCCGGGTATGTGTCAACTTACAGCAATGGAATTAACAAGAGATGTCTTTCCAGCATTCTGAAGGCCTATAAGGGATAGCTCCATTTCTTGTTTAAAGAATAAGCTGATAGCATGTCAGAAGCAGAAGCATAATCAATGGAAAAAAGTAATGTGCAATGGTTATTACAGTAAATATAAAAGTTGATTAAAAATAACATTACGAATAAAAAAAGTTGTACACTTGGGTAAGTCAACAACGTCCCAAGAGAATGTGAATCAATTTCCGGAGGTTCATCACATCATTTGACCACAGTTGCTTTCTCATACCAGGGAAGCTGTTTGGCTCTTTGTAAGCCAAAAATGTTATGACATCAATCAAAAAGATCATTTCTACTTCTATTGCCAAAAGAGTATGCATCAGAGAACAAGAATGAATTGTAATGAACCCCCACCATTCTCTTAATACAATGGCTTCCAGTTTTGGTCAGGTTCATGAGACGATAATCTAACTCCACCGCATTCTCACACAAATATGGAAGACAAGCAATGACATTCTCACTGAAAATTATACCGATTTTAACTCCACCACAGCCGTGCAGTATTTTTATGCATATGTTTAATCTTCAGTGCAGCTACTCTTAATTGTCTTGATAAGTCCAATATCATTAACCACAGAGCAACAACACCTACCCATTTGAGCAACAGCCAAAACTCTATGATGCAATGGCTATCTACTCCTAATTCATGAAGTAACACAATGTGAAAGGGTACATCTCTTTCCTTCATATCCAGCAAATTATATGAAATTACCAAAATATGGCATCTGGTTTATACACACACACACACACACACACACACACACACACATACACATACACACACTTCCCTTTTATATGCTCAAGCACAAAGCTCAAATCCTTTATTCGTTTATATTAATCCAATTTCCCACAACAACATTACTTTTCTCTTTTTGTTCATGTGTATTCTCTATCAACATCTAGGCACAGCTTAAAGATAACCATTTCCAAACGCACCTCTTTTTTCATGAAAATCTTGCATAAAACTAAACGAAACGCTTAAAAGAAACTATGCAACAAAAAACTTCTCATGACTAATTCATGTCTCTCAAATATTAGTCTTGAGAGAGCTAAAACGAATATTGTCAGGTTTACAATCGACACATCATCCCATCACAAACATATAAATTATGTCCACAGTTTTCTTTTCCCTTTGAATAATTTTATGCTGAATACATTATTTCTTAATTTAGTATACTTTTCGACTATCAATATTTAAACTTTACTACCTCAAAATCAGAAACAAACCAAATTTATATCGAACATACTAATTTAGCAACACCCGAGCAGCAACTTAACAAAATTAAATCTAGTTCAATTAATCAGCATATATGATATACAACATCACATCTTTTTCCACAACTTTCTCATCATCCAAACAAAACTGAAACAAAAAACACAACTAACAAAATAAAAAAAATACCGAAAAAATAAAAAAGAGGGGAATTTACCTCCTGAGCCAGTTTAGAAGGGTATCCAAGAGACCCATTGGAAGAAAAGAAGAAATTTTATCTTGAAAGGAGAGATTTTTAGACTATAAATCCTTTGTCTCCTGAGGGGGAAGGAAAGGAAACGGGAGAACGAAGGGAAGTAAAGTGAGAGAGAGGAAGAAGGAAACTTCGCCGACAGTATCTCGTATCTGTCGGCCTGCTGCAGTAGAGAACAACTTTCTTGTCTTTGTTGTAATAGCTATCGTGATCTTTGTTGTAATAGCTATCGTGGCACCATGACAAGAGGTGAATAAAAAAACTCAAAAATCATTTAAATTTAAAAAAATGAAAAAGACTTAATAGAAAAAAATTGAATAATTAACAAAATTGATTAAATCGATTATATTTTTTAAAAATCTTCCAGTCTAGTTTTGTTTTTTAAAGTTAAAACTGATATACCGAAAAGAAACTCAACAGAACCGATTCAAATTAAAAATATATATATTATATTTTTTTCTAGTTTGATTTTATTTTTTTTATCTAATTTCATTTTAATAAAATAAAAAAAAGAAAAAAATTGGTTAAAGTAAAAAAAACTCTAAATAAACCGAACCGAAACTAGGTAATTTAAACTGGTTTGGTTTATTTATTTTGAATTTTTTTTTAATTTAATTGTTTTTATAAATAAAAATCAAGCCGACAAAAAACAATCATCCCTAACATAGTCATCTTTAAATTAATTCAGGTGTTTTTTATTGGATTAAAAATGTTTAGAGGAAAGATTTTTTTTTTGTCGATGACACGCCACACTTTTAGGTTTTGTTGTCCTTCAATTTCATAACCCTATCCTTAGCCTTCCATACTTCTATATTGATCTATGCACTTTTCATCTAAGTAAATAGAATTCTAAGGCAACATTAAATTAAAAAAATAATCTAGTCAGACTTTCTTTTGCATCTGATTTTTTTTTAAATAGAAGTTTATGTAAGAAAATAATAAAATTAGTTGGAATCTCTTAAATTGCAGGAGGCTTATGTCTCAAAATAGAATTACTAGCGAGAAGAGATAGAAATATATTTAAATAAAAAATACATCTGTCAAGATAATATATTTTAATATATATATATATATATGTATATGTATGTATATATGTATATGTATATGTATATGTATGTATAAATAATGCTCTATTTGTAATTATTATTATCTGTCATTGTTGGGATATTATTTAGTGTCTGTTTGGGAGTGTGGTTGCGGTTGCTTTTAAAAGTACTTTTCATTTAGAAATATATCAAAATGATATTTTTTAAAAATTATTTTTAACATCAGCACATCAAAATAATTTAAAAACACCAAAAACATTTTATTGAAGATGAAAAAAAAATTAAATTTTGAGCAAACAGCGGTACAACCGCAGAAATAAACAGACTCGTAGATCTCAAACCCTAAATCCTAAATTTTATTATAGAAATTAGATTTCAAATTATTATCTTAGAATTAATTGTCTTGTACCATGAATAATTTAGGCAAATTTTCATAAAAAGAACATTATATAATTTTTTTATCATTTAAAAACAAGTATAGTACAACATATTACATATATCTAAAACAGCTCGGAAAAACACTGTGAAGTGGATATTTGTCTCCCTGTTTCGCGCGAGTTTGTGCTCTTTTTTTGTATATCAGAACTCTTTGTCTATTTTTTATGGTGGAAATGGACAGATGAGAGGGTTTGGCCGAGCGGTTGTCGCGCGCGCTGCCAACACAGGCGCGCGCGAGTTCGAGACGCTCGGCCACCAATTGTGATTTCGTTACATTTCGTTTTTTTTTAAATAACTGTTTTTTTTAAAAAAAAAAAAAAAGAGTTTTTTTTTTAAAAAAAAGAGTTTTTTTTTTCAAAAAAAATGTTTTTTTGAAAATGTTTTTTTTTAATTTTTTTTTTAAAATAGTTTCTTTTTTTAAAAAAGTGTTTTTTCTTAATAACTGGTTGTTGTTTTTTATTACAAATCTGATTTGTTTTTTTTTTTTAAATTGTTTTTTTTTTTAATTTTTTTCTGGTTGTTGTTTTTATTTTTTTACAAAAAAAAATATTTGTATTTTTTGTTAAAAAAAATTAATAACTGGTTGTTGTTTTTATTTTTTTACAAAAAACAATATTTTTTTTTCATAACTAAAGTGTTTAGGGCAACTTACGTGCACCACGACTAATCTCTGGATTCATTTTTTTTTATAATTTTTTTTTACACAAGGACTCTTTTTGTATTTTTTATGGTAGAAATGACAGATCAGAAGCTTTGGCCGAGGGGTTGTCCGCGCGCTGCCAACACAGGCGCACGCGAGTTCAAACCGCTCAGACACCAAAATGTGATTTTTTTTTTAAGAACTGCAAAAAAAAAATTGTAAAAAAAATTGTTTATTTTTATATATTTTTTTAATAACTGGTTTTTTTTGTTTTTTTTTAAATTTTGATTTTTTTTTAAGAACTGTTTTTTTAAAATGTTTTTTTGTTAAAAAATGATTTTTTTTAATAACTAGTTGTTGTTTTTATTTTTTTCCAAAAAACAAGATTTTTTTTTTAAATAACT
This sequence comes from Salix arbutifolia, assembly GCA_025169955.1. NCBI lineage: Eukaryota > Viridiplantae > Streptophyta > Magnoliopsida > Malpighiales > Salicaceae > Salix > Salix arbutifolia. The sequence goes on along the minus strand of CM045918.1, from coordinate 9,002,133 downwards.
AAAGTGTCCAAACCAACTTACGTGCACCACGACTAATATCTGGAACAACTTTTTTTTAATATTTTTTTCCCTATTTTGTTTTGCTACTTATACATTTTTTTCTTAACCGAGGTGTCCGGGTCAGCTTACGTACGCCACGGTTCTTTTTTTCCCAAGTATACTTTTTTTCCTAGCCAACTGAGCGCGCCGCGAATAATCCCTGGGCTCATTATTATTTTCTTTTATTACCTAACGAGCTAAAACAACTCGGTTTTCTGCTGTAGCCCGTGACTCATAGTCACTATTCATTGGCAATTTGCTCCGATACATCGCAGCGCACGTCTACTTTTTTTTTCTTCAACAATGTAATACATTTAATATAATAATACAAAGAATAAATCTTTTCAAAAATAATTTTTTTTCAACAGTATAATACATTTAATATAATAATATAAAGAATAAATCTTTTTTTTTAAAAAAAGTCTTCGAATTTTAATTTTGTGCTCTGTTTTTTAAAGTTTATTTCTTAAAAAATATTTATAATATTTTGGTTTTTAATATTTCATATCTAATATTACTGGGCAAAAAATACAACTAAAAAAATGACAAATGTACTTGAATTATCTACAATTAAAAAATATTCGAGTCACTTCCTGTGTCGATTACACTGTTTTTTTAGATGACAAATAAGTAATTATAGCACGCAAAAAACTTGAGATTTATTTCTAAAAACAAATTACAATATTTTTATTTATAATGTGTTAGATCTAATATTACAAGAGGAAAAAGGCTACTCATAATTTTTTTTTTGACAAATTTACCTTAATTATCTACAATTAAAAAATCTACGACCCACTTCCCATTTCGATTACACTATAAAGTATGTAAGACTGATTATATATTTTAATATTTATTGAATATTATCGCCTAAAAATATATAGAGAGAAAAAAAAAATGACCTACAATTTCTTGCAAAAAAATAATTAATATCAGTATTCTTGAATACATTTAATATAATAATATGATTAATAAATCTTATAAATATAACTTTGGCTTTAGCTTTGAATTTAAATTTCTATTTTATACTCTCTTTTTTTTCTTTTAATAAACGATAACCTTTTTTTCACAATTTTTTTATTTTTTAATAACCGTCGTGTTCAAGTCTTTTTTTTTAAACCGATTTCTTTTTTTGTGTTTTTTTTAACCAGAGTTTCTGTGACAACAAGTTTCTAACAAATCATTTCACCTTCTTAGTAAATTTTCTAACAAATTTTATCAAAAGTTTTTTAGCAATAGCAATATTCAATCATTTTTTAGTTGAAAAAAATCATTTTTAACAAATTTTATCAATTACAATTTTACCAATTAAATATTAAAATAATAAAATACAACATTTACAAAATCAATCAATTTTCTATATATATAAAAAAGCCCAGCGGAGCGGGCAAATTCGCTCGTGTTGTCTATAATATTTTATAGTGATTTATATCTTCTTTATAGAATAATCACTCTTTAATTACTTTTTTAAAAAAAACTTAATTCACCAAGATGTCCATTACAATATGTGGGATGGGAAATTTATATTAACAACAATCATGAAATACAGGGGTCATATCAAAAACATTAAAGTTTTAAGAGATGAAATTAACAAAATCAAAACTTAGAGAGATAAAAAATAATTTAACAGTTTTACATCTTATCCTCTCCTTCTTTTAAGCCTAGAAAAGAAAATAATTAATTTAATTCCACTCCCACATCCCCCGCGCCATTTAGCTTCCCCAAACACCCCCCGTGACCTTCCCCTCCATTTCAATATTTCAAAAACCCTAGAATACAAAATCCCTAATTTCCCAAATCGAAACCAAAACTCGAAACCGTAATCAAGAAATGAAATCATTTCTCTTATTATCCATTTTATTTAAACTTCATAGATAAAGAGACAGTTCTGGTTTCATGGAAGTGGATTGTGTGAGTGGATAGGAAGCTCGAAAAAGAAGAAAAATGGCGCAATTGAATGGTACAAAAGTAATTTCCATAAGATCCGAGCAAGAACTCAATGGCATTGGTGATTGGTTCAACGAGCTCGACCATCTTCCTTTACTACAACGTCGTAAGTTATTACTGTCAGAGAAACCAAATACAACGTGAGTGAGTCAATTTCGTTTCATAAAGTTTTCATTTTTATGTGATTATGTTTATTTTATTTTATTTTTTTAATTTGAAGTTTCGTTTTTTTCTTGTAAGGGGCAATTCCTTATGTGTTTTTCTTTGTGCTTTTTTTGTTTTGATGATTGATTTCTTGTATAGGTTCAATGTTGATGTTGTTGTTAAAAAGGACCACGAGGATCCCAAGGTAGGCTTCTTTCGCGCCCAGTGTAATTTAATTTCTTTTTTTTTTTTTGTTGCAATTGTGGGAAATATGGTGTTGTGGGTCTTTTTATTTAGTGTTATTTTTGGTAAATTGTTGTTTGAATTATTACATTTCTTGAATTAAATTCACGCGAGTGCTTACACATGATATGATATTCTTTCTTCTCGCGTTTATGTGGGATCTGCAGGAAGTTTCTGTGAGTGGCTCTTTTGCTAATGTGAGAGAAGGTAGCAAAGTTACAGTAAATCAGTGTTTACAGAATGGAATTGGTGGGCAAGACTTGGTTAAGTCGGGAGATTGCAGTAGGCAGGGGAGTAAAGTAAATGCAAGTGTTTGTTTGGATCAGGTAATGTGTTCAGAAGTTGCTGGTAGTGGTGTCGGAATTGAGAAAGTTGAGACTGTTGTTTGCACTTTAACCCAGAATTCTATGATGCAGAGTCAACCTGCTGAAGCAAAGGTCGACAGTTCAGATAATAATGTCCAGATTACATTAGGAGATAGCATGACTGGTTCTGCGGGTGCTGATTTGCAAACAATTAAGGTCAAGAGTAATAGTCCTGATCACTGTGCAGATGACCTTGATCATGTTGCATTGAGAGTTCGGCAAAGGATGCTGCTATCAAGGTGTTGTTTGTATGTCTTCTGATGGAGTTACCGTTTAAAGTTTTGATGTCCTTGCTCTCATTTCTCTGCAGTGGTAGAGCTAGAGTAAAGTAAATGAGGATCAATAAGGAAAAAAAGTATGGACATAGAATTAATCTAAAATAATTTGGTCATAAATAAAATATGCAAACTTTTGCAGGGGCCTGATTGAATGAATCCTCAAAAGTCAGGGTTGAACTTAACCTGTAAAAACATTTGAGAGGCCATGGGCCCCTCACCACAAGTTGTAGCACTGCCCTTGTGCCTCTGTGCCCTTTTTTTCCTACAACAATTAACTCTTCTGTTTTCATGTTACTTTCCAGGAAAATGTTGAGATTGGAAAAGACAAACTTGGAGGTAATTTGTTGTCCTTTTAATTTTATTGCTGATGTGTAATATTGTGTCAATTGTTGAAGACCGCTAGAATATTTAAGGTGTAGGCATTTACATCATGCAGCCGTTCACATTAAAAAACATCCTTGTTATATTTCCCTTGTACAAATTTTGTTTTGCAATGACCTTTTACTCTTCTCTTGTTATAGTTGAATTTCTTGGAGCATTTATGAACTGTTCATGTTCTTCTAAAAATTTTACTTGACTATAGTTTATTATAATATATTTATATATTTTTTTGTTGGTTGAGCATTTTGGTGTACGACATATGTATGTTGGCCTGAGTGGCTATCTGAGAAACCTTTTTCTTTATATGCTTTCATGGCTTTCTGTGGTGTTTAAAACACAAGTCCTAAAATGGTGTGACTTTTGCTAGATAATTGATAAAGCTATGATATGCATTTTTTCCCCTCCCAGCAATTTGTGTGTCACATTTTTGTAACTCTTTCAACCCTTGGTTGTGCTCTTGCAAAAGATCAAAGGAGTGGTTTTGAAAAGCAAATTAAGTGTTTTCTTTTTCTTTTTCTTGAAGCCTATTTTAGAGTCATTACTTTTGATTTATTTCTCCTTGTTTCCCTTTTTATGCTCAATGATACATGTGGCGTGTACAATATATTTCCTATGCATAGTTATCTGAGTTCAGATTGGATTATGAAATGTGAGTTAACATGCCAAATTATTATTGAGGGGCTGGTGGATAAATTGTTCTCTCGACTTTTTGTACATGTAGGTGGAGAATATAGAGCATATGCTTTATGGGAACATTGGGAAAAGAAAATTAAGGGGGTTTATATATTTTATACTATGAGGTCAATATGAAATTTATTCTGTCAGAGAAATTACATCTTGTTGCCTTTATACTGAAAGAAAGTGACTGAATATGCTAACTTCAGGGATTGAATGCGGAGTCAAATTCATGTAAGAAACTGTGTTCTGTGCCTACAACAGCTGATAGTATGGCTAACTCAAGTTTATCAACCATGATCAATGTTAAGGCTGAACCATTGGATAACAATGAATTGCACAACTCGGACAGAACCAGTGTCCCTAACTTCTTCATTAACAAGGTGCCAGTGAAGACTGAACTTGAAATCCCCAATAAACTGTACGAAGACAAGTTGGATCATATGCAATTGCAAGATCGCATCAAAATGCTGACCAAATGGAAGAGTTTTGAATCAAAGATTTCAGGGAATTCTGAAAAATCGTGCAAAGCCATCCCTTCTGATGTTGAGTATGGTTCGACTGTTCCAGACCCAATAAGGTTAATCAAACCACGGAAAAGGAAGAAAACTGCCACGTATGTCTTGCCCTCCCTTAAACTGGACTTGTGTCTATGATTCACCCATTATTCTAAGTAAAACCTCATTTTTTGGATCCATTAATTGCAGGGATTCTGTTGAAACAGCACTGGAGGAAGATGCTCCTGGGCTTCTTCAGGTACTGCATGCAACTTTCTTGTCCCTTTTCCATGAAACTCATATTCAGTTTTCACTGAAAATATCATTTGGCAGGTGTTAGTTGAACAAGGGATATCTCTTGAAGAAATCAAGCTTTATGGAGGGGCAGAAGATGATGAAGCCATAGACGAATCATTTATTGAAGATGGATTTGGAGAGCTTGAAGCTGTTATGTCAAAGGTCGACTATGATTTTCTGAGATTGTGATATCTATAATTTGTAGATATTTGTGACTATAACAAAATTTAGGGATTCAATTTTTTCTTCCTTCCTATTGGCCTTTGGTTCCAGTTTTTAACATGGCATCATCGTCTACTGACCTTCTAATTAACTAGGAAAAAGTAGAATTAGAAATGTATTTTTTATGTTTCCAAATCAAGTCATGTTGTGCTTTGCAAATTCATATTTGTTCTGATGCTAGTCTTTTTCTTTCTCATCGCTACAGCTACTTTTCCAGCGTAGCTCTTTACTGAAGCTTGCTCCCATACAATGTGCAAAGACCTCAAGACCTAGTTATTGTTTGGAGTGTCTCTTCTCCCTTGTAGAGCAGGTAACGAGTTTATTGTAAAAATTATGGGGAACAGAGGACTTGTGGTTGTTGATAGAGTTGTACCTTTTATCAAATCCTTTAGAATTAATATGTATGGCCTGCCTTCTTTAGACACGGTATCTTCGGTTCCGTAATTGGCCAGCTGAATGGGGTTGGTGCCGAGATCTCCAGTCATTTGTATTTGTCTTTAAAAAGCATAACAGGTAATTCTACAAGAGAAATTATTCTTCAAGTTAGTATTAACTTCATATTGTACTGGAAAGTGATGTTGCTCAGTTTCACTTGAATGCAGAATAGTGCTGGAACGCCCTGAATATGGCTATGCGACATATTTCTTTGAGCTTGTAGATTCCATATCCATTGATTGGCAGATTTTGCGACTGGTGACTGCCATGAAACTTACCAACTGTGGCAGGATTAGTGTGGTTGAGAACAGACCCTTATCAGTAAGAACTTAAATCTTTTTTCCTTGGCTGACTACTGGTACTTATTTTGACATCATTTGATCAGTTGCTAAATGGGCTTGATATCACCACATATTAACTCTGCTGATTGGCTCAGAGTTGGCAGGAGAGTTGTTTTGTCTTAGTCCATGTGAACTGGGCAGTGCATGACCTGGAACAGCAATGCTCCAGGTCGAGCTAGGTTTGTTTGTGGGGGTAAAAGTACCAACTGACCTAACCTAAGTCATTTTTGCACTTATATATAAGGGTAATGGTTAGGCAGATTACCCCACCCCCTTCAGGAGATTATGTGCTGAATTTGATAAATTTATTTGTTTTGAAGGCTTCCATCAAATTGATTTTGTCTGTCTGATGCTTCGAAATCTTTGATTAAGGTTGGTGAAGACATAACTGAAGGGGAGGCTCAGGTGTTGATGCAGTATGGTTGGACACCTAATAGTGGCTTAGGAACCATGCTAAACTACCGTGACAGAGTTTTTCATGACAGGAAGAATGAGAAGGATAGCTCAGAGTGGAGATCAAAAATAGGGAAATTGTTGATGAATGGTTATAATGGTGGAAGTATTGTTTCAAACAATAACGAGACAGAGCTTAGACAACATGCCAGTGCTGAGAGCCCACAAGTTAAGATGGAGCTTTAGTCGTGTCATCCTATGCTGTGGCCTGTGCGGGTCTGCACTGCAATTTACACAGAAATGCATCAAGCCTGTGGTGTTCCATTGCTTCCAAAATCCCAATTACTCCTTCAGTCTCTTGCCGTATCCAAAATGTATAAATATTTAGATAGATGAAACTGTCAATAGGCTTTTGTGCAGCTAACTACATACAAATCATAGAACCCTAGAATACTGATTGTTGTGATTTAAGTGTTGTTACTCATAACTGAAGTTTGCCTTTCTTTCTTGCATATTGTGGTGTTACCATGTGAAAATGCCGCTAATTGTGATGCATCTCCTCATAACTTGAATGAGAACTGCCTTGTCGATCCTGCCAAAGTAGTCTCATTTTATGAATGATGATCCCTGTGCTAGACATGGAACAGGACATGACATTAAGAATTTGATATTGATAAAGTTGTCATAGGTCTGCAAAAAAAAAAAAATTATCCAGGATCCGCTAGAAACTGTTTCAAAAAATTGATAATAGAAACATAAAATAAAATCTAAATATAATATTAAACAACACATTATGACTTGCATTCATAGTTATTAAACTTTATCTAGTGTGATAGATGTTAATTCCAAAGTTGTCAATATCGTTCTGGTCGTCTTTCTGATTTTTCTATTGTAATATAATGTTTCGGTTTCGGAGTGTTTTGGTGTGCTGTTTTGAGGTTGTACTGTTCATATATAATTAATTATATATATATATAAAAAATTAAAATATTAATTTAACAAGTATAATTTAAATTCAAGATAAATTAACTTTAAATTATACAATACAAACACAAAGTCAAACAAACATAATCTCAAAATTAGAAACATCTCTAAAATTTCAAAATATTATGATAGTAAAATATTCTAAAATAAAAGAAATATTATGATTTTGAGTTGGAACGGTACCGAGGTGTTCCGGCCAGAATTTCCGGAACAGGCCGGAATTAAAATCGAGACGAAAACGACGCCGTTTCATCTCAGTTTTTTTAATGACACGGAATGTTCTGGCCATTCCGGCCAGAACGGAACGAAATTAACAAGCCTGGTTAATTCATCAATCCAAAATTTGACTTAAACTAGGTTTTATTTTGAACTATGACTCTCTCTAACATGAGTGATTTTATAGGTTGATTAATAACTCGGTAGAATTAGCCAAATCCAAACAAGATTTAGTTTAGATTAACTTCAAAGATTATTTTTTTTATCCAAAACAATATTGTTTTAATATTAATCAAGGTTGGTTCGATAAATTGATGGTTAAACCAATAACCAAGTAATTTAAGACTCTAAACCGGGTTAGTATCCTGGGCCAAACCTTACAGTGTTTCCTAAGTAGAAAGCTAAAGAAACTCGAAAAACAACTCCCATGATTGATTTTGTGGGGTTCATATCAGAAATTGATGCCTTCCCAACACAGTGCGATACAAGAAAGGATGTAGAAAACTTTACTTCGATACTTTTTAATTAGTGTGCAATATTTCTTTTATATGATATATATATATATATATATATATATATATTGAATTTGAGAACATTATCAATAGTTGAATTTGAGAACATTATCAATAGTCAATTTTTTCGTAAAATGTTGACGAAGCATTAAAAGAATTTATTTTTAATTCGCAATAAATAATGAAAAGAATATAGCCAGGTTTTTATAATTTGAGATTACAATGGCATGATTCTTTGTAATTTTGTTGACCTGGACATATCTAGCTATGTCAATATCTTAACAAAAAAATGTTATTATTTTAATAAAAATAATTAAATTATGAAACTGGCAATCAAACAAAAAAAATAGAAAAAGAAGAAGAACATTCAAGGTGATCCTACGTAAGATTAGATAGAGACAATTTGAAATATGAAGAACCCTAAATTCTCTCCTTCTCCACTAATTTGAATATCTGTTATCATTATATTTTTGTTTGCATTCAAGGAATCTTTACACGTTATTGGCTTCCAATAGTTTACAGGCACCATTTTCTTTTTCTTTTTTTGATTTATTTCGGACCTCAAAGTTTCTTTAAGGATGTTTTCTTGGACATATAACTAAATCGAAGCCTCCACTTTCTTCCTAAAAAGTGCACCCCAATTATTGCTACTAACCTAAGTCCAAGTACAGTCACCACAAGCTCCATAATTTGTCGACAACATGGTCCCAATAAGACTGAAACCTAATATCAAATCATATGTGTCTTGAAAACATTACATATGGATGACACCGACTAACGTAAATATGACTCCAATAATGTTTTAAAAGCTCATAGTTTTGTGAAATTGTTATTAGAACTATTATTTGATTATCTAGCTACAAGATAGCGGATTCATCAATTTTGTGTTTTTCACATTTTGATCTTAGATTTGTGAAATTAATTTTGCTAATGTTGTTTATAAGGATATCGCGTGGATTAGTAAATTTCTTGCTAATTGTTACTACTTAATTGGAGGGTCATATTTTTTTATTTTAAAAAAATATATATTAGGGAATGGTAATTAAATAATCTTTCAAAGGCTTCGCCAAAACTACGAATACTTTAAAAAATTAATCTAACGAGAGATTACAACATGAACTCATTACGTGTGTGAAGGGCAGCGTCACACTAATTAAATAATCTTTCAAAGGCTTCACCAACCACACCCAGCAAATGATTTCGAAGCAAATCAGCCTCCAATTATTCTTCTATTTTTAAATTATTGACATTTGAAATTTTTGTAAGAGAGTGGTAGACATGCCCCTAAGTGCTGCACTGCTAACCAACTCCAAATAATAATAATAATAATAATAATAATAATAATAATAATAATAATAATAATAATAATAATAATAATATAAATCTGAAAAAAATATAAAACTGATCATGTGTTACCCTTTGATTAATATATATAAATAGACTTGCCACCTAATCAATATAAACACTTTATAAATGATGTTTGGTTAATATTTTGAAATAAAAAAACATGGAAATAGCTAAAAATACATGTATATCTCCATGTTTTATTTATTTATTTTGAAAAAACATAAATTTGTTTTAAAAATTTCTAAGGATAGATTTACTTAATGTCTCAATCTGTAGCGAAACACAGTTCTATCTTTTTTGTTTATCATGAACACTAACCAAACACAATCTCTATGTATATTCTTACGATTTATTCAGTTAGTAAATATCTTGTTAAATGGAGCAAACGAACGATCAATGTACCCTCCATAACATATCGTCTTCCTTCCTTGGCCCCGAATTCATTGGCACAGTACCTTTAAACACACTCCAAGAACAGTGCAGAAAGCATATTTGTTGCAGAAGATGAGGTTTCTAAAAAAAACAGTGCACAGGCCATTTCTATGAGGAAATTAATAATATAAAACCAGATACCTGTAATTATCAGGAGAGAAAGTGAGGTGAATAAAAAACAGGGAAGATGGTATTTCAAAAGCGCTGCTGAATCTGGTGTCTTTGTTGGGTTATGTTGAAAAGAAAGTGACCTAATTATTCCTATCCAGCCTTTTTCTTTTGTTATGGTGGCAAGCAGAGCTTGCATGTTTGCCATGTTTTGGTCCCATGAGCATTGAACAACTCCTAGCTGCTAGCTCCACTCAAGAAGATACTTGTTATGACTCTGCGAGTACAGAGAATTCGATATGGGCTGAATATTTTAAGGCACTTCATCCAAAAATAGGCAAAAAGTGGTAGAGAATAATGGTTACTGTATATGGTATAATAATAATCAGCGGAGCGGTCAAGAGTTCGAATTTCACGATTTTCATTTTATTTGATAAAATATACAAGTTTCAAGCATAAAAAATTTTTGTTTTGAGAAAATATGTTAGAGAATAATATAAATCATATTATAAATTCTTACATAATAGCTTAAGATTCTAGATAAGATGATTACTTGACAAAAACCAATTTATTTGAAATTTTTGTTCGTCAACAAGATGCCAGCAACGTTAGTGCAACTTTTTAAGCACCAAGGAAGATGAATGGATATTGACAGAAGCATTGCGAAAACGATGAGGTGTGGTGTACGTACGTGTTAAAATTCTTTAAATTAATCTATGAATGGATCAAGTCTTTCGAACTTTGAGCAAGAACGGATATACACTCATTGGAGCATTGATTCGCGTGATTCATTATGAAAACACAGAAAACATCGCTGCATGTTCATACTCGAAGAGGGTCCCAAAGTCCACTAAAACGCCCCCGAAAGAGGAGGAGCGCACGGGGGAGACACCGGCCTATGAGTCGGCAACCGCCCCAGTATCATATATAGTATTCTTCATTTCATGTATGAGAAATCCGTGCCCTTGTTCACTGCCACATTCCTTGTCTGATCAGGAAGAACAAAAGGCAGCTGGCTACTCATGCATGCCTTACCATACCCAAATAACTTATTTCCCAGCTCCTTTATCTACCATCATCACTGTCTCATAGTTATGATGAACAATCCTACCAAACCATAAGAGGCCTTATCTTCTTTATATATATATATATAACTTTCCCAGCATTCTTTATACTATTCTATTCGTCCCAAAAAGTAAGAATTTTTATTTCGAGCCAAGAATTGTTAAGGGCGCATTTGCATTTGCATTTTTTAGGGTTTATCATTTGGTTTATAGTCTATCCTTTTTTTTTTTATTAGCTTTTGGACAGAAACTTTAATGCAATTTATCCTTTTTCTTTCTTGATTTCACATCCATCTCTGGTGAAGCCTACATTGATATTAATTATATATATTGTCACATGGTAATAAGTTATTATCTAGTTTTTCTTTTCTTTTTTTCTACAGGTATGAATTAAAGGCATGCAAGATTTGGGTTTTTATGGAGCACAGACATGGAGTATTTTAATTAATCAAATAAATATTTATATTCAATAATTAGATAGCGTTTGTTTAATATTTCGAGATAATTAAAACAAAATAAACATGTTTTTTATATTTTTATTTTGAAACAACATAAATTATTTCTAAGATTACATCAAAGATAAGTTTAATCATGCTGGTGATGGTGCCTTACATGCTGACACGCGCGTTGATAATTTATGTGTAAACTATATTTGTGGTGCGACGGAGCTCTACAGAAGCACAAATGAAACCCCACATCATGAATGCACTGTTTTTTATTTATTTATGTAAGAGTATCTTTGAAAATATTTGAAATCTTTTTTGTTTTTTTATATTTTATATTTTATATTTTATATAAGTAAATATTAAAAATATATATTTTAAATATAATTATTACTACAATATCAAACAGGCTTGTAATTGTTTAATCAGATGTTAATGGGAGGTGTAATTTAAGAATATAATTCAAAGTTAATTTACCTTATTATGATGCATACATGAAAAGTTGAAAACCAAGATTTTGAGAAAAGCTCATATTAAATCATCATTAAAATAAAAAAAAATCAATTGGAAAATAAAATAAAAAACATCATCATTGACTTAATAAAAATATAATAAAAATCATATTTTCTTATTTAATAGTCCAATTTCACCTAAAATTGTGCCTGAGAAAAGTATTACCAAATGGAATTAGTGATCCAAATCTTGCTTTGGTAATAATATCTCACATTAAAATAATCAAAAATATATATATAAAAAATTGAAAAAAAAATAAACGTAAAAAGAAAAGAAAAAACAATGGTGACAAAAGGGGTAGGAAAAAAAATCAATTATTGCGGCGTAGTGGAGTAAATATCAAGTTGTGTTGACTTTAAGGGACTGAAATTGAGAGTGATAATGGATAAAGGAACTTAATTGACATATTCAAATTGGATTTTGTACGCTGCATTGCACTCCTATCATTCTCCCCGCGTTTGCTGACTATTGGCATCCAAAAAAGGTATTGACTTGTTGCAGTCAGCCAATCAATTATTTCTCTTCCTTTTATTTTTCATGGATAGCACCACAATTGTCAAAATAACAAGTTAGACTCTTAAAATTTTATGATTTTATGACTCAACATGCATTTATATTTTAAATTTAATTAAACTTGAAAACTAATAAAATCACACTTGACTCATGTAAAATCAGTAAAATTGATCCGTGTTAGAGAATAATATAAATCGTATTCTGAGATTTTTCTTAAAAGATTTAAGTTTTTAGGTGAAATGATTTTCTCGTATAATATTAGAGTCTTGTTGTCTTAGAGGTCATGAGTTCGAATCTCATAACTTTCATTTTTATTTGATAAAAATCAAGCATAAGGTAGTGTTGGTTTATGCAAGTTTTAAACTCAAAAAGCTTTTATTTTAAAAATATATTAAAAAATAATATAAATTATATTAAGATTTTAGATGAGATAGTTATTTGATAGATAAATGTAAAAAGCTATCTGTCTCGTTGGATATCCAATAAAATTCAATACAATAGGGGTTGAACTTGACGCGTGTAAATTAGAGTGTATATGGATTTATTTTAAACTCAATCTATAAATTTTTTTAATCAAGATATTTGAATGTAATATTTACGATACATATAATAAACTATAAGAGATAAGATACTTAACTTGCTCCAAAGCAGCTGAGGATTTAGTTAATACAATTTATTCTTTTTTAATTATTATAATACAAACTAATTATTTAATAACTTTGCTAATACCAACGAATTTGGATTGATATTTAGCGCAAATATAACGGAGTTATTAATTATTTTATACAAATATTTGAAATATAATACGAAAATGTATAATTAAGATGAATGGTGCAAAAGTTTGGATTGATGCTTACAAATTGTTTACGACGAGAATAAATACGATTGCATGAATATATATTTAATAAAAAAAAATTGCAGCTTTTTTCTTGTAAAGTTTAGAAAACTAAATTTAGTAATATCCAGAAAATAAAAGTTCCTAGCATATCTATCTAGTCTAGACTAAAATAATGTTTGAGAGTCCGAATAATTGCGGTTATTTTTAAGAGTATTTTTATTTAGAAATATATTAAAATAATATATATTTTTTATTTTTAAAAAATTATTTTTGATATTATCATATTAAAATAATTTTAAAACAATAAAAATTGAGCAAAAACAAATTAATATTTTTAAAAAAAGTATTTTTTGAGTACTTCCCATTCAGCCGATGCAGCTGTCAGGAAGATGTCAGTTTTTTGTAAGAAAATAAATTTATCAATTCTTATAGGAGAAGATCACTTGCTGTTTGCGATGTTTTGAGCATGTATTCCCGATCTAATTGCATGTTCTTGTTCTTTTATGCAACAGCAAAACTATAAGATACCGATCGACAAAAATCAATTGGAAAATAAAATAATCAATTAAAAAAAACAAGAAACTACAATTAGATCGGGAATACATGCTCAAAACATCGCCAGATCCTATTTTATCCCTCTTTCTCAAGGACTCAATCCCCCAATTGAAGGGGGCTTGTTTGATAATATATCACATTATATTCTTTGAAGTGTTTTTTTGTTTAAAAATATATTAAAATATTTTTTATTTTTAAATAATATTTCTAATACTAACAAATAAAAAATATATAATTTAATGCAAATGAATTTTAAAAAAAAAACAAGTTTTTTTTTTAAATAAACATGCTCTCAAACAAGCACTAAATGAGCACCAATCACCATTATTTTGATGAACAAACAGCAAATTTAGTTAAGTTATATGAAATTAAAATTCCACAATTGGAATTATAAACATGTAAGACAATGGGAGGTGAAAGAGACGTTAATTTTTTTATGGAAACGCAACATAGGTCATTTTGTTTTATTTGCATACCTTTTTTCATTGGACTCTTTTTCTTTCTATTTAACAATTGTAGTTTGGTTTTGTAAATGTAATTGTAAACCATAAAATGATGTTTAAAATCATGAACACTCGAAGCAATGAAAAAAATACTAATAAAAATGATAAAAACACAATATAGAATAAAAACGCAATTCACGGGGTTTCAATAGTTGTCCATAATATTTGTTCTTTTTTAATATAGAAATCCCGCGGCATTACACAAGAAATCAAATATATTTATGAAAACTGTCCATTAAATATGAAACTGACATAATAATATGATGATTACTGGAGATTTATATAATTATTGATGTTAGAATTCATGAGATTCGAGATGAGCATCTAATATTAATTAAAAATAATAATTATTATGCATAACATGATATTTAATTTTAAGATATATGAGATTTAAGTTCAGCATGCCACGTTAATCAAAAGAATAGCTACCACACACCATACTACAAGCAGGCCATTGTCAAAGAATCATGGTGGGGGGGGACGGTAGCCATCTTGTTATGCCACACGCCCACCAATAGCTCCCACGAACACCATACTACGAGCAGGCCATTGTCAAAGAATCATGGTGGTAGGGTAAGGGCGACACCTCCATTTTGCTATGCCAAACGACGCACCCATCATGTTGATCCCGCGCACAAACCCAATCATTTTAGGGTTTCGGTGGTCTCTGTTTTGACTTGTCATTGTATCTTTTGTTAGTGGAATTGTGGCAAAAAAATTTATTAATGTGTATGTCTTGCGTATACTAGTTAGTTTGTATATATTTTAACAATGTATTTTGATTAATTTTATTGAATTGTTTTTTTTATTATTATTGTTAGACATTTTATTTTAATTTGATTACTTCACTTTTCATGGTGTCGAGAGGAAAATTATGATGCTTAGTTTAGGAAAAATAATAATTTTATAGATTTAAAACAATTAAGCTTTTTTTAGGGATCTAATTCAAAATTAAAACAAAAATGCAATATATTAGAAAAACACAGAACATTATAGATTGTAATGGTTACTCGCTAGATTTTTTTTATCATTTCACTTTTTTATTTGATTATTTCAAATTAAATTAATTTGCGATTACACTTGATAATTTGTTTCGTTTACTTGATACTACGTTCTCGTGGTCTCAAGAACCGTCTTAATATTGTGTAATACTTGATTTGATTGAATAAAACTCAATTTTATTAATTTAAAATAGTTAAAATTTTAAAGATTAAGGCATATTTGAAAGTATAGCTGAGTTTATTTTTTAAAATATTTTTTATTTAAATATCCATTAAAATAATATATTTTTTTTAAAAAAATATTTTTAATATTAATACATCAAAATAATTTTTATATATATATAATGATTTTTTAAAAAACACTTTTAAAATATATTCTAGATACTAAATTTAACACTGTGAACGACTGTTATATATATATATATATATATATATATATATATATATATATATGAAAACGCCAGTATGAAGATGACTTTGCATGCAATTTGATCAGGAACAATAACCAATTTGCTGCATTTCCCTAGTTTTGGACCAGCTCAAAAAAGAGATTAGATGGTTTTGGAAAATAAAAGATATCAGACTTATTTGCAAATGCAATTAATTTTCGAAGATATTTATTGATTGTTTGTGAGTGTATTTGAAGTTATTTTTTAAAGTATTTTTTATTTAAAAATATATTAAAATAATTTTCTTTCTAATTTTAAAATTTAATTTTGATATCAGCAAAATAAAATAATCTAAAATCATAAAAAAATTAATTTAAAATAAATAATAAATAAATAAAATTCAAAATATTTTTAAAATATTTTTAAAATACAATAAAAATAATGACTAACTGTGTTCGGGTTTGACAAACGAGGATATGAAACAAAAGTCGGAGATAAAACAGTGAATTAGGATAGATAATTATCATCAACTAGCCCGTGTCACATCATAAAACCCAACCAATAATAAATAAATAAATATTCAATATATATTGAAAAATTAATTGTTAGAATAAACGTAGAAATAAAGATTGTGTCTTCCTTTTTTAAGATATAACTTGCAAAAAAAATTAGATGTATCTTCCTTTTATAAATAATTGAAATAAATATAAAAACAATTAATTAAACACAATAAAACCACTGAATTTCTCGCTTTAAAATTAAATAGCTATTAATTTATCATTCTTTTAATATAACTATTCATAATCATGAATCTCATCGATATAATTTTAATTGTTTTCACTCGTCAATTCGAAAAACACTCTTTATCAATCTTAAATGTTATTAATTTTATTTTTTTATTAATTGAATTATTTTTTTATAATTAACATTGCACATAAACTTTCACTTTATGATATAATTTATCAAGTGTTTAATATAATTATTTTTAGCTACTCAAGAATTAAAGGATGTGCTTTTTTGTTTTGTTTTATAAAACCATTGAATTATATTTATTTTACGAACTTAACAGTACTTTTCAAATAGATTATGATTCCCAAATCTTATTATTATTTTTTAATCAGGAATAATAATAATAATAATAATAATAATAATAATATGCATAAAAAAGAGTGTTTTTTTATGAAGATTAAAAAATCTAATAAACCAAAACCAAACAGATTTGAAAAAAAATACATTATAAAACATTTTCTATTCTTCCGGTTCGGTTTAAATTTTTTTGATTTCATTCCATTTTGGTGAAATGGAAGAAGAGAAAGAATTGATTAAAAAAAAAAACAATCGATTAAAGTAAAAAAAAAACAATCTAAAAAAATAATGTACTATTTTTTTTTGTTTTTTCTTATAAAAAACCGAACTGAAATCGGTCAGTTTAAACTAGTTTTGATTTTTTTTTAATTTTAATAATAATTTAATTATTTTTATAAATAAAATCGAACCAAACCGAAAATAATGATCACCTAAGTTAGCGTGTGGATAAGAAGACAATGACCGTGTGGGAGTGTAGTTGAAATTATTTCTTAAAGTGTTTTCATTTAGAAATGCATCAAAATAATATATTTTTTTAAAAAATATATTATTTTTGATATCAACATATAAAAATAATCTAAAAATACCAAAATAATTTAATTTAAAATTAAAAAAAATCTTTTCTTTTTCAAAAACAATTTTTAAAATCACGTCATTCTAACACGGTTCCACATCATGTAAGAAAGAGAAGGGATTGGAATTCAAAGCTGTGATTCCATTTCCACTAAGTTGTTGGACTCTATGTTAGCAATCCTATTTAAAAATATATTCAGAGGATTTGATTGGATAGTATTTTTACTTTGAAGTTGCTGATGAAGATTGGTCTAACCGCGTTTTCACTGTCATTTTCATGTGGGCCTGTGCTTTGACTGTTCTAATCAAGTCATCCATTGACTGTGATGTGTAACTATTTGACTAACAAATAATTTTATCTTGATTAATCCTGGTTTACGAAAAATACACTTGATCGTAGCAGTGTATTCTCGTCTAAGAAAAATCAATCACACGTGTGTAAGAGTATCGAAAGAAGAGGAAAAAATCTTCATTCAGCTGTCTATTTCATTCTAATGAAATTGTTTTTTTATAAGAAAAACAAAAGTCATTCCTATGGTATCAAAAAGTCAATGTTCAACATGTACTTTAATTTTGATCAATTTCATCCACAATTGCTTGCTAGTGTGAACGTTTATTCACAGTCCAGCAAAGAAAAAATCCAAAATCTGGTAACTTTGCACATCAATTTGATAAAAAAAAAAAAAAATTATTTTCTGCACAATTTCCAAGACGATGAACCATGTTTTCAATAAAATTAACGTTTTCTTTATGAACATCGAGTCGCCTGTTTTGTCCGGTCAAAGGGAAATAAATAAAAATAAAAATAAAAATGAACAGCTGCGGTCCCTTAGCTTGCAATGAAACAAATCTAGGGTCAACTACCCGATGTAACAGGTTTCTTTTGCCAGAACAGAGTGGATAATTTGGAAACAAATATAGCTCGCAATAAGATTTATTGGACATTCATATTATCGGTCTAATTGAACAGTGCTGATTGTCTATTATTTATCAAACCCGGCTTGGTTAGTAGGTGGCCAGTTAACCTACTGGCTCGGTCATTTTACTGTGCTGATTGTCGATTCTTAATTATTTGTGAAGTTGATAAATTAAATAAAAATTAATAAATCATTGTCAATCGAGGTTAATTTGTCTACCTAATGATTCAAATATTATATTATATATTAGAGAATAATATAAATTATACATTGAGATCTTATCTAGTAGTTTAATTTTTTTAGGTAAGATGACTTCTTGACATGGTATCATGAATTCAAATCTCACCAACCCCGTTCTATTTGATAAAAATCAAGCACAAGATAGTGTTGGTCTGTGCAAGTCTCAAACTCAAAGGGTTTTTGTTTGAAGAGCTGTGTTAGAGAATAACATAAATTATATCTCGGGGTTTCACTTAATAGCTTGAGTTTTTAGGTGAGATGATCTATTGATATCATATGTTAAAATAATATATTATAATTATGATATTTTCATGTGTTTTAACTAGATTTAAGCAGCGAATTGATCCATTCAATATTTTCCTTTTCAAATACGAGAGACATTGTCAAGTTTCAGTCCTTTGGAGATTGAATCTACTCCTATCAATTATATAGTAATCAGCTTTCATATGGTCGCTGACATGGGGTGTTTGCTTTTTAATATGTAACTTGGATGCATTTTAAAAGTATATTTAATTTTAAAATAATATAAAGTTATTTTTAAATAAATTCGAATAGTTTTAATACACTAATATTAAAAATTAAAAAAATATCTTCACCGCAAAACTAAATACAAGAAACTTTCTCTGAAGGCAAGATGACAATGGCGAGAAATAGACGTGCGCTCATTAATTGATTCAATACCTTAACATTATTATTTAACATTTTATTTTTATATATTTCATGAAACTTAGAAGATATATATGTATTGTTTTAATTCATATATATGTCCAGCAATTAAATTATTCGATCAAATCACATACGGGTGGACCCTTGTCACTGTTACAGGCACCATACGATTAACTTACACGACAAAGCAATCTTTAGAATCCTTGCCAAGTAAATTAAGGCATCTTATTTATTTATTTTAAAAAAGTGAAGGCAAGTACTCATACCGATAGGAGCACCATCACTTGAGAAAAATAAATTACGTACAGTTTAAACAGTCAATGGTTTTTCGCTCCATGTAGGAGCATTTCCTCCCAATTGGTGCAAGAGTTGACATTCATAAAAAAAATTAGAAAATAATTGGTTGGAGAGGAAAATTTATAATTAAGCAACATTATAATAATTGTTCAGAAACCCTAATAGTTTGATTCATTCTTGTATTGGAGATTGATTTTAAAATTTGCAAGGAAAGTGAGACGTGATTTCTCTTCTGTCCAGTACATATTTTCCTTTTTCTTTGTCGACTGACATGACGTTTTACATTTATAAACTCAATATGTAATTAACTAAATAAAAAAACATAGTCATAAACGGTTTTCCTAGGATTTAATTAAAATAATGCTCAATAAACACTCTCAATGGTTGTGAGATTAAATTAATACGGGCTCGTTCAAATGTAAAATCTGGGCACCACCGCCGGCTTGAATCATTGACGGAATCCACATGCAAGGGCAAGATATGCCACCACACCTTCCCCATGAAAGTGCTTTTATGAGGAAGCAAATGATTACCAAGAACATATTGACAAGTATAAAAAAATGGACCAGCTGGTGTGTTCGAGTGGTTTAATTAACAACATTTTAGTCATCCGGGCACCAATATGATTTGCGTTCCACTTGGTAGTTGCATTTAGTTAATGGTACATGATATAATAATAATAATAATAATAATAATAATAATATATTTTG
This sequence comes from Salix arbutifolia, assembly GCA_025169955.1. Taxonomy (NCBI): domain Eukaryota; kingdom Viridiplantae; phylum Streptophyta; class Magnoliopsida; order Malpighiales; family Salicaceae; genus Salix; species Salix arbutifolia. The sequence continues at coordinate 8,981,972 of CM045918.1, read as the reverse complement.
TTATACGTTTATTAAAAAAAAGAGGTAGAAATATATATAAACTTGGATAATTTAAAAGTATTTTTAAAATAATATTTTTCTTCACTATATTAATTAACTAGCATTGCTAACATCTCAACAATATTACATAAAGCGATTTTTTTTGGGAGTTTTTTTTAACATTAATTAATTAAGGCACAATGAAGTCCACATAGTACACAGGGGGAAGAGGAATGACACCCCAAAATATACCATTCACATACAAAAGTCCCATATTGATTTTGTAATTATTATTATTATTTAACTAAAATATTAAATAAAATAAATAAGCCTAAATCAAAGATGGGATTTCCCTGGATTCTTGGCTTATTTATTTTCTCTGTCGTCACGGCTAATGAACAAACTACGAACAAGCCCCGCATGATTATATATTTTTATTTTCCAAATGATCAAAAGAGCCCATTTGCCCAACAATCTTGATCCGAAATCATTCTTGAGCACTGATTGGGAGGAGGATCAAACATTGTTGTTTGCTTCCTGTCACTAACAACGTCAGTGATCAGCTCATCCCAACTGTTCAAGTAATCATCCCACAAGCCAAAGTCAACATTATTGATAGCGCACTCAAAATCTGGCAGTAGCAGGTCTTCAAGGATATTGTCTGAACCATATGAAGAAGAAGATGAAGATGTCGATGGCGTTGACGATGATGAAGGAGAAGGTCCACAAGGGACGAAGATTCCATGAGGTTCAATTAGTGGAACTTCATCGACGCAGAAACCATTCGTTAGCTCCGACGTCGTGTCATATGTGCTTCCCATGTTATTCTCTTCTTCTTGATCAGTTACTGTTAATTGTAATAATGTCTCAGGTTCCTTGTTTTGGTCCAGTTCAGACATGATATTAGTAGAGCAAGACTGTTGTACAGCTTGCTGCTCTATTTCCTGTATATTCTCCGGCACTTGAACTTCTTGCTGTGGTGGTGGTGGTGGTGGTGTTTCAACGGTGGAGAGTGGCTTGTGAGTGAGAGGATCGATTCCCATTTTCCTCAACTTCTTCTTGATGTGAGTATTCCAATGGTTCTTGATTTCATTATCAGTTCTGCCAGGTAGATGTGATGCAATCTTGGACCATCTGTTGAGCAGAAATAAATAAGTTTTAGACCCTATCAAATGATCAAAAGATTAACTTAAAAAGAAAAGGTAAAGAAAGGAAAAGTTGTGGTATTAAGTTTTATTATAAGGCTGTATTAGGGACCACTGCAAAGCATTGTGACTTCTTATGACCACCAAACACCAACTCTAAATGAATGGCCCGAGCGGCAAGCTCATAGCTTGCGCAATAATTACATAAGAACATCATTCTCCTTGAAATGTTTTCCAATTTTTTTTTTATATATATAAAGGAACAGTGTTTGTGGTTGACAATCAACATTTTGACATTTTTACAGTGCGAAAAAAAACAAAACAAGATGAATATTATTCTCGTGGTAAATGATGGGAAATTAATCTTTTGAACATGGAGTTAGCTCCAAGCTTTCATGGATTGTACTGAACAAAACTTTACAAAAATGGTATTCAAGAAAGCCTGATGCAGAAGAATGATCGCAGTTAACTAGCTGGAGTTGGTGATTGTAACTAAAGAGTTAGTGGAGACTGAAAAAGATGGACAACCTGTTGCCAAGCTGAGCGTGGAGATCAATCACCATCTTCTCTTCATATTCTGACAGAAGACCTCTCTTCAAATCTGGCCTGAGATAGTTCGTCCATCTCAGCCTGCAACTCTTCCCACACCTCAACAATCCTGCAACGACAAGTTAAACAAAAGTCTTTTTAATGTTTCATCAAGATATTATCTCTCTTTCTAAATCCAAGAAGCCATGGCAGCCACTGATCTCCGAAGAAAACAAGAGACAGCAGCAGCTAAAACGAAAAACATTTAGGTATATGAATCGGGGAGAGACCTGCAAGCTTAGGAACAGATCTCCAGCAACATTGGCCATTCGCGAGGATGAAGTTAATTAGCTTCGTATCCTCGTCAGAAGTCCATGGCCCCTTCTTCAACCCAACTTTGTCACAGCATGGTTGCCTTCCCATCTTTCGCAGACACCAAAATCTATAATTTAACTGATCAACAACTCAGGGACAGAGAGAGGAAGCTTGAAATGAGAGACTCTTCTTCTTTGAAAGATACCCAGATAACAAGGCATAATTCTAATGGGAACTACCTACTTATTTATACACAACTCAACCCCCTAGTAGACAACTTCTTTTCAGATTTAATTTAATATTTTGGGCTGAGTTTTTCATTGCTAGGATAGTGTACACGTGTTAATGCTCAAGAGAACGCGTAGCACACGTGCAATTGTCTTAGTCGGATGGCTCTCCCTCATCAAACCTTTCTTTCCTTCAGTTTCAAGCATGAGTAAAAGAAAAACAACCTCCTTCACCCCCACTTCCACACATACGTATAAAATCTGTACTACACAAGTATTTGATTGATCAAGGTTATGAAAATAAATTGATATGTTATTAATTCAATCAAGAATTAAAAACTTCTCATTTAATTTTTATATATATCAAAACTATTTTGATTATTTATATATAAAAAAAATCAATTTAGATTAACCAAATTTGACCCCCGATCAACTTTATAATCCAGCGTTGGAAATATGCTCTCACAGCTCCGAGTCAAGAGTAAAAGTTAAAAAAATAATTCAACATAATAGTAAATATAGGGCGGCAGTGGGTTGGACTTTATCCTGTGCCTAACTCAACTTGTTCATTCTTTTGATATAATTGAGTTAGGCTGGATGGAAGACTTGTTCTCCTATACCGAATTTTTATGAATTCATTATTATAAATTCCATTCTACAGCTATGTGTAAACTATAATATAAAATATTCATGGCCAAGTTATTACCTGATCCTGATAAAACACGGTCGAGTATAATTATGTGCTTAGTCCATATATACAAATGTAAAGTTGTTATATTCTAGGGTTAAGGCTTATCTATGAATGTTTTCATTATCTATGTTTTGGAGGCTAAAGAGACGAGAGACTGTTAGAGAATAATATAAATCATATTATGGGACCTCACCTATAAACTTAAGTTTTTAGGTGAGATGGTTCCTTAACATGGTATCAGAGTCTTGTTGACCCAACGGTCACGAGTTCAAATCTCACCACCCCCATTCTATTTGATAAAAATCAAGCACAAGGTAGTGTGGGTCCGTACAAGTTTCAAGCCCAAAGAGCTTTCACTTGAAAGGATATGTTAGAGAATAATATAAATCATACTGTGGGGCCTCACCTATAAGCTTAAATTTTTAGATGAGATGATTCCTTAATAGAAACAATATGGTTTTAGGCTACTCTTGAGATTTTAGGTGAAAGAGCAATTTTGTATGATACTTTATAATCTTGTACTTTCTCATAGTGAATTTCCCTTATCATCTCGCCCGTAGAATAGACTTAAGCTGTTGAACCATGTAAATTCTATATATGCTTGTTTATTAATATTTATCTACTTGCTAATTGGTTCAAGATTTTAATATTGTTTTAGCAACAAAATAGTATAAGAACTTGTCTAGTTATAAGTTTGCTTTCACGATGACGGTAAAAGAAATGTTGATGATAAATTTGATGTAGTTTATATTGATCTAGCTTCTCTTTTATGGATTACAAATTTCTCTCCACAAGCTTTATATCAACTGATCTTTTTGAACAAAACAAAAAGAATACATTCACATGTTATTGGTATTGAAAATGTTTTTCATTTTATGTTGTTTGACATTATAATTTTCAATAACGACTGATAGATACTCTAATGATCTCTTGGTGATATTTGATATTGTTGTTTGGCTTATTTGGAAGTTAGACTTTTCTAACACCTAATATTGTAATTGTTTTTGGATAAGTGTTGGCTTTTCTATGTTGAATTTTCATGACACTTTATTTATTTCATATGCTATTGTTGATTTTCTTACACCTTTAAGATGAAAAACCATTGTATTTAGTTTCAGCATTTATGATACAGTTTTTCATTTTTGAGATGTTTTTGCTTGATTCAATGTTCATAAAATATATTAATTAAGTATACATTGAGTGTAATTTTAGTTTGATCCAAAAATATATAGATCCATCTATTTAATAAGATGAACAACATTCATGAACTTATTCTGATTAAATAAATATATAAAATAATAATGATAATTTACAATTTAATAATTAGGTAATATTCTTATAATCATAATACACAATGTATGTATTATTAAGCTCAATGTTTAAGAAATAATGATAAATTAATAAATTGTTAACTTATCAATTGAATAATAAGTTCATGATTTTTTATCTTGGTTTCTTTAAATTTGTGTTATTATGGGGGTGTTTAGGAGTGCTTTTCAAAAGTATTTTTGAAAAAATTTAAATTTTTTTATTTTTAAGTTTAAATTAATCAAATTTGATGTTTTTAGATCATTTTGATATGCTGATGTCAAAAATCATTTTTAAAAAATAAAAAAAATATAATTTTAATGTATTTTTAAACAAAAATCATTTTAAAAAACAACTGCAATTACACTCTTAAACAGACACATACATATATTGTGGACTCACGTACAAAGAGATGGGAAGATATATATATTCTCTGAGGTCTTGTTGTTTTAAAATTAATAGTCAAGAAAAGTATACGATCCAACTTATACAGCAGCTCTTCTTGGGAAAAACAAAATAAAATAACAACTCATAATTAATATGCAAGCTGAATCAACTTTAAATTCCACACTTTAAATGTTTGTTTATGTATTCATCTCGTAAAGCTAAGTTGAATATTCTTTTTATACACGGAAATTAGCTAAGTTGATTATTCATCCCATAGGAATAAACATCATGGATGGATATTAATTAGTGTACATAATAGAATACAGCTGGTTTGTAATAAATGGCCTTAAAATAATTTTATAGTGATTATTATCACTACCATTCTACAATTTACTTGATTATTACCTTTTGTTTTTTTCAAAACAGCACCATCCAGTGTGTGTGTGTATATATATATGTGTGTGTGTGTATATATATATATATATTACATAATTAGGCCCACATAAAGACATTGTGTTTCTCGAAAGACATCGAGAGATGTAATAGTTAATGATCGATCCTGACAATCTTGTGTTTTAAGCAAATCTTAATCTGATCCTAGTTTTGCTCCTTGCTGGACGGGAAAATGGCCACCTTTTGTATTTAACAACATTGAAATGTATTTTCTTGGAAAAAATAAGATGTCCTCGAGTCAATTTTCACACATTTGTACTGAATCTTCTTGTTGGATCTTGAAAAATCAATCCATACCAACACATGAATAAAATGGATAGCTTCATAATTAATTTTATTTCAATTGTGTTTTGTTAGTATTTTAATCTAAAAAAGTGTTGGGTTGTTAAATCATATACCAACGGAAACAATAAATAAAATTATTTAGGAATCTCTAAGATCCTGCTAGATAAATCTAGAATTATTTAAAAAATTATTATTTAAAGATTTAATCTTCTCCGACTTCAAATAATTCTTTAAATATTATATTGTTTCAATACACAAAACATTCAATTATTCAATCTTTAATGATAACTTACACGAATTACCAGTGAGAAATCTCATAAATTTCTATTTAGAAGAGAAAGATTAATATGCCTCGAGTGTTAGTTCTTTATTGTTTAACTTACATGTTTTTTTTTATCTAACAGACAATCTCTTTTAAAAATAATAGGCATAACTTTATATTTATAGGAAATCTTAAAAATTCTATAAATAACAAAATATTTATTTGTCTCTTAAATAACATTCGTATATTATTTGAAGATAATTTTAATCAATCAATTCCCCACTTAATTATTCTAGGACTAAAATTATAACCCCTTAATTAAATGTATTCTAATGCTTAATTTCTAAAATTATTTTCAATCAAGTCACAATGTATGTGACCTATTAGGTTTCTAATATATTGACCCAACTATAAATTATAATTATAAATAAATAGAATTAAATAAATCAAATAATTTAATTTTTATCAATTGAATAATGAATTAATTTATATTCGAAGTTCAAGCGTACATGTCTTATGACAAACAACTATATATTAGTTTTAAATATTTCTTATATTTCATCTTATGAGAATAACCACTTTTTTTCATAAAACAAATTATAATATATATATATATATATATATATATCAATATCTATGATTAATAAATATCTAATATTTAGAATAGTATCGACCATGAATAATAATGCTTTGATACAATAAGAATTCTATAATTTTAACAACTTTATCATTTTCTTTGCAAGATATTTTTGTCTTATAAACTCTAACTTTACTCTAGATTCATAAGTCAAAAATTAGACTCACTAATATAATTTCATACGAATATGAAAGATAAATTAATTCTTTATTAATAATAAATATATATTTACATGAATATAATAGTATCACATGTAATCAACCGATTAGATACAATGCATATTAAATCAAGATAAATGATACATGTAGAAAAGATAAAAATATAACATAATTTTATTTCTGAGATAAGTTTAGATTGAAATTTATTTATTTTAGAAACAAAAATAGAAGAGATCTTTTGTTTATTTCTTTTGTCCTCATCGATCTTTTCTCTCATTTCTTAAGTCTTGTACCTGGTATCTCGAGACATCATACATGTATAGAGTTTAAGAATCTAAACACGATGGGACCTCATGAAGATCTTTCTTGCATCATAATTCCCATGAAAATTGTCGTGGGCTAAAGATATATACGAGGTTTTTGAAGATAGCAATCGTAGAACCTGTTCCCTCTCGAACCTTACGAGCTAAGTATGTTTGGTGGATGAGGTCCCGTATCTCCTAGAAATCAAGAGGGACTTGAGGCTCAAGGAAAAACATAGATGTTTTTTACAAGACATGACTGTGAAGCGTGAAGATAATGTCGTAGGTAGCTAACTGGACGGTAAATATATTTCATGCAGACAGCAAAAATATCAGCCCCACAACCACCGTAGACTCGACATTAAGTTGACATTTGGCACAAATATTTTAAACTCCTATTGAAAGGTAAGTGAAAGTTACATTTAGTTGGACAGCTTGTTTTAATATAGTTCCTTTGATCAAGTCTTTACAAACCCAGTAAAAAATAATGTAATTTAGTTCAATCCAGCCAATACTTCTTGATCAATGCATATAGTTTCTCTAATCAAAGTTGTTGCCTGATTCAACCATTGATTCGATAATGATCGATGTAAAACAAATCAAAACATTTTATTTCTTGTTTTTAACTCATTCGAACTCATTCGTAATCAAAATGAGCCTGTCATTTTTATTTTCATTTAATTTGGTTCAAAATATTGAAAAAAAACAATCAATTTGGTTTTATTCAAACTGTTCATGAATTTGATTCACACCTCAGGGCTTGAATGGATGGCATAAAGATTAAAAGGGATTATTCGAGTTTAATAGGAATTAGGAAGGATCCATGACATTGAGTGCAAAAAAATAATAATACAAGCATGCTTTATATTCTACTTTATAAGTAATTTGATACAAAAAAATCAGTGAAGCAAAGGTTCCGTATTAATTAATAATTACTAAGAATTGTATTTTTCAATTATTATAATTTTGTGAAGGATGACCATTAATCTCATTGTATAATACAAAGCCTCTTATAAAATTGAAATATAAATATCTCCAAAATTTAAAACGATTGCGGGATTTATAAGAACTCCCACGTATTTTATTTTATTTTATTTTCAATTCTATCTGTAATCATGCAAACAGGTCAACTAAGAGAAGATTGCGTTCAAAGTCAGCTCACTTTCCGTCAAAAATTACATATAAAAGGTCGAGTTGCTGGCCTGACCATGCAGCAATTATACGTTCAAATACTCGGAAAATTAATTATTAATTTTTATTTTCAATATTGTAAGATGCGCACAGAGCTCTATCTTGTCTTTTACCCATTGTTTTCTCTCCCTCTCTCGTTCTTGCTGCCTCTCTTTTTTTCTTTTTTTGATTTTTTTGCATCCTTCCCTATCCTTTTCCTGAAACAAAATGATTAATTAGGGTTAAGTGTTAGTTACATCTCTATAAATTATAGTTGTCCAAGGTAGTGTGGTTGAATAATTATGGACAAGTTGAAAAAGGGAGGCGGCTAGATTTATGTTATACCGACCACGATGCTCCTAACCATTATATTTTGTGGATCGTAGACCGGTAACAAGAGCTCAGATCTCCCTGCAAGTGAAATCTTGAGCCCATGAATCATGTGTTCTCCCTCGTAAATTCTATGTATTGGGTTATAGAGGTGTTTTTATTGTTTTTGTTTTATCCATGTCCACGTTTTTGGTATCAAATCTACGTGAAAGCTGACATGAAGAAACAAGTAATGATCACTTAAAATTATGCAAATATATGTTAGAGAATGAAACGTGTTATGCATAATCAATTCAAGGTTATGATACAGCTTGAAAGAAATAATTTAACGGTTCTATCCGAAGATCTCATTTTTAATATTTTTGTAAGAGCTGGCGTGAGATCTTGGAAATAGAAAACAACTAATTTATATATATAGCTTAAAATCCAAAAATTATTGATGAAAAAGCATAAAAAAAACAATAAGATTCACAGTTTTTAAATTGAGTCTAATGGATTTACTCGAGAAACTCGCAATCTAAGATCCCAACTCAAGTTTTAATTTGCACTAAAACTTGTTAACTCGGTTAAATCTATAATTTAATTCATTCATTCAATTTCAATCTAGATTTGATCAAATATGTATATATAAAAACATCCCTTCGATGTTTTCCAACGAAGTGAAATGAAGCAACTCCAATATTGACGCGTTAATCTACAAATATTTGGACTGTAATTGCATACTCTCAAGGTTTAGTTTCAAAAAGAATGGCGTGGTGACAAATAACTTATGATCTGTATAGTAGATTTTAAGTTCGAGTCAAACTATGCATTCTTTATAAGAATCTGGAACAGTCAAAGTTTTACTTATTCGTCTAAATTTATAAATTATATTTTCTAGAAGATAAAATTTCCTCACATCAAAAAAAATATCAGTGGGTTTATCTTACTATGCAGGAATCTTCTTCCTTTCACACACCAACACCGCGTCTTTCAAATCCAAGAGTCCATTTACTGTAGCTCGCTCGGGGTGGTGGGGTTACTCGTTCTGTCCCTCTCAAGACTCGATTTTTGCTGCTAACGTTGTTTGGACTTCAACAGCTAAGGACAGTAAGTTTTTTGGCACAATCATAACTTTAAACAAAGTCTTTCAGTTTTTGCTTGGAATATTGCTTTTCAGCCTGTGTTTTCTCAGCTCAAACAGCTAATATTCCACTTTCAAAGTCTACTGATTTAACAATTTTGGCAAATATGGCTACTTCTAGAGACAGATTCGCACCACGGGTCAAGGAACAACCTATCCTGAATTAATTTAAATCTTTATTATATACTGCTACTGGTCTTATTTTTCTAGAATTGATGTCATTCTAACGTGTGCATGGCGAGAGATGATTGTGACTTCACTTTTTATTTCAAGCCCAGGAGCCATGGCTGCTGGCTGGGCGCCGGGGGCTTGGGGACGATTAAGCAAAACACAGGTGACGGAGAGTTAGGATAGAAGATCTTTGTAAAGGGAGATTTTTATTCTTCAATACAATTAGATAAGATATATAAATAAGACATATACTTTTTTATTTCTAAAACGGCAACCACACTTCATCGATTGTATATCTGACTGTAATTAAACTTTACTTTAGCGATTATAAATTGGTGTATTATCGAATAATTGAGGTTGTGGGCCTCTTGCTGAAGAATTAGTGCTTGCGATTAAACAAACAAAAAGCTTAGCAATCCCTTGTCAGCAATCATGGAGCTGATTAAATACACCATGGAAGGATATATTGAAGTAATTAAGCATGTATTTTGTGAGAAATTAAAGGAGGATATGATTAAGAATGCTCGGTGGGTGTCACCACCAACTTCACAAAGTATTTTTTTTTATGATTGAAAAGTGCTGGAAGCCAAGATTGACATTGGAAGAATCTGTACTGTACTCCTGCCGTCACCACAACTTTCACACCGTGATCGGGCCGGTGAGGTCCGGAACGGCCACTATAATTATCCAATGAAGGCTCGACTAGGCAACCATTAGAACCAAGGCTAGAGCCCAAATGCAGCACGTCCACCTAGCCTACTGAGGCTCAATGACAAGGGCTGGGCCTGGTGAAATGCTAATCAGTCTGAAGCTCCAAAATTCCACGATCTCACTCTTGATTTTAAACCTTGTGTTTTTGTTTTTATTTTTATTTTTTTCACGTGTTAGTTTTCTTTGAAGAAAAACATGTGTTTAGTTAAAGTTGTTGAAAAATAGATTTTTGCATGAAAAAAAACATCTATAAATAAACTGTTTTTCATTCTTGTTTCATGGTTAAGGGCATCTCCAACGGGAGAGCTATCCCAGCAGCCAAAGCCAAAATTTTTAATTTTTAGCTATTTTTGTTCCTATTGATGTCTCCAACGGGAGAACCATCCGGGTAGCCAAAATGGCTTTTTTTGCCTCCGAAGCCATTCCTACATGTGTTGAGAGAGAAGGCAAAAATTAAAAAACATTAAAAACCCATACCTTGGTAACCTTGGTCTGGAGAAGGATCGGTGGGTGTTGTCTGTATGGGGGTGGGAGAAGAGAGTGTTGTGTGTATGTGTGTGAAGCTTGGGGCATACCTTGGTACCTTGGTTTGAGGGAGGATCGGGGGGTGCGGTGGGAGAAGGGAGTGCTCTGTGTGTGTGTGAAGCTTGGGGCTGGGGAAAGGGAAAGGAAAAGGGACAAGGGAGAAAAGGAAAGGGGAAGGAGAATATATATATATATATATATATATATATATATATTACATTATTTTCTAATATATATATATATATTAAAAAATAATGTAACTATATCAAAAATATTTGTTTTTGTTTTTATTTAAAAATACCTCAACAAGAGAGTAAAAAATTATATATAAAATTAATAATTATATGTTGGAAGGTTTTTTAAAAGCAATTATTTAATTATATAACTTATTTCTATTAATTGTATAATTAATTGTGTAATTAAACTACATACAAAATAATTGCATTATATTTAAAATAATATAAAAAATGGCTCTCCAAGATGGCTTTTACTATTGGAGCACACATCAACAAAAAAGTCATATATACACTATTCAAACATCCATTTTAAAGATTTGGCTCTCCAAAATACCTACTCCCATTGTAGATGCTCTAAGTGTATATTTGAGAGTGTGATTGTATTTGTTTTTAAAAGTATTTTTTATTCAAAAATACATTAAAATACTGTTTTTTTAATTATTTTTGACATAAAAAAATTAATTTAAAATAAAAATAATTCAATTTTTTTAAAAAAAAAAACTTTTGAAAGAGTACCTAAGTCATCCCACAACCTAACTCTTTGAATCCAAAAACAAACCTTGATGAAGATGTTCAAACTACCCAAACCCAGCTCCATCACTGTACCAGCAGCTGTTCATCATTTCAACTCCTTGAGTTGGTTTGGCCCAGAGAGTATACAATCATGCAGAGCCTAGAAATCATACTCTGCCTATCAAAGTGACGAGCCGATCATGATTTTCCCATCCAGCATCTGCCTACAGTTTTACAGAGACTTTCTGTGGACTTTACAGACTATGATGGTTCAAGTTTTACGATCTCGATCCTGGTTTTCACATTCAGAATATTCTTTTCTGGTTGATTTGCAGTCACTAAACTAACCTAAATGTGTTAATGACAGTCTTATTTTTCACATTCAAAATCTTTTCTGGTTGATTTGTAGCCACTCACCTACCACAAACATGCTGATGGTGCTACGTACTTGCAAGAATTGTTTTGCAATCTGCTTGAGTACACTCCAAGGTAGGTATTAGGAATGGACAGGGAATGTTTTGAAGCATGATAGACCCGACCTTGGAGAAGGAACTTATTTATTTGAGGTGTTGTTTTTACATTCTTTTTCACTCGTAAATGGCGCGTGAATGTTATCCAATCTTTCTATAATAACTGGAATCCCTCCACTAACATCTTGTCTATCTCATTACAAGAATTGAAAGAATCCAGTGATCTTTCTATTTCTAACATCTTTTATGAAAAAATTGTTTCTTCCGCTGATGAATTTAATGAAGTTGATAAAAATAGACGGGTTTTTTTTCCTCTCAAAGTGTTCTTTATTGTCTTCTGTAAGAAATACAAGACTATTTATGGTGATCACTTGATGACTGTTCATGATTGATGGATTTCTAATTTCGTGATGACCCGCGATATAAAAATGTTTTTTTTTCTATTAATTGAAAGTCAAACCCAATAAGGTTATTTATGGTATAAAGAACATGACGTGATGACAAAAAATTTATAATCTAAATAGTAAATCTCAAATTCAAGTCAGGGTTCTCTTGTAAAACTTAGAACAATTAAGGTTTTACTTATTCACCTGAAACTATATAGTAGGCTTTCTAAATAATAGGGTTTCGATCCAAATTTTTTTATTTATGCATCTGGCTCAATTGACAAGTCTTTCACTCATTCTAAAATATTGATGCATCCTCTCAAAGAGCTTAACATCCTTTTTAATATTGAAGATAAAGTTTATATCAAAGTTTTTCTCTTATGTTTGCCATGTGAATTTGTGTGCCCCAGCAAAGTTTTTGACTTTATCTGTTCTAGTGCTCTCAAATCAGCATCTATGATGGCAGCTACAGTTTAATTTTAACAAGTTTTAATAATCATACATGAAAGATCCAATCTTATATTAGATAAGGACGAGCCTCCTTGATGTGCTGGGTTTTTTATCTATGTAGAAAATTAATTGATTTTATATGTGTTGTATTTTATTATTTTAATATTTAATCATTAAAATTATAATTGATAAAATCTGTTAGAAACAGATTTTTTTTCTCATCAAAAAGTGATTGAATGTTGCTATTGCCAAAACTCTTTTGATAAAACATGTAAAAAATGATTTTTTTTCTATGTAGAAAATTGATTGTAAAATTTATTGCTCATATTATTATATTAAAAATATTTTAGAATAATAATAAATAGGTCATTTATATATATATATATATATATATATATATGAAGGTGTTGATATTAAATAAATATCAAAATATTTAATTAGTCTCACATATTGATAAAGAAAAAAATATTACAAATAATCATTATCATTATTTTGAATGTTTTATCTATAATAATAATAAAAATTAAGACCTAACAATATTAACAAAAAAACAATTAAAAAACAAAAAAATGATCATTTTTGAACGAAAGAATAAAAAATAATTATTTTTGAAATAATCACGAATAGACACCGGTTGGGTATTTTTGGACACGGGAGTAAACCACACGCGTCGTCCGAAACACAGGCGAGAGCGGAAATGGACGGCACGTCCGGCGACGCGCCAACAGTAAACCAGCAAAAAAAAATAAAAAATTGATCAATTACCGGTTCACCCCTCTCTCTTAGGTTTTTTTTGTCCTTTTCGAGGGATAAAAAGATTATTGCACTGTTCAATAAAATATTAAAAAAAATCGGTCAGACAAACCAGACCGGATAAAAAACATGCAATTATCATGTAGCCTCTCAAAACTTGTGAAGGTTGCACTAATGGAATCATCGCAACCTTGACAAAAATATTTGGCCACTCATGTCTCATCAGCAGTGTGATCTCATGGGCTGCATTGTTCCAACAACAATTCATTAACTTTGCTACTTCGATGTGATAATCTTTCAAAACAAAAAAATTGCATGGGTTAGTTTAAAAGAAATCAAAATCTAATGATTCAAAACTTTTACATGGGAAAGTCTGTTAGTTAGATCAGTGTCGTTTGTCTTAAAATGCTCGAGCTCAAAGAAATCTTGAAATGCTAATTCTATCTCCTAAGTGCAATTTCTTTAACAAAAAGTGGACGACATGAAATGATATTCCCAATTATTGACAGAGAAAAGCAAGGAATCCAAATAAAAAATAACAATATTAATAATTAAAAAAGACAAAAAACAAATTGGACCGTTGGGTATCCCTCCCTCCATGGAAAACTTGTCCCACGTTGTCTCTCCTAGTCACCCACACAGAAATGACAGCATCAAATTTCACAGCACTCAAGACACTCCACGGTCCCAAATTCCATCGCATCCACACAAACTGCAAAAAGACCTCTGATCTGATCTATATGAAGATCTCTTAACGGTAACAAAATTTCACTAGGCTAAGTGATTGCCTGTTTGAGAGTGTAATTGTGGTAGCTTTTTAAAATATTTATCATATCAAAATACATTAAAATGATATTTTTTTTTATTTTTTAAAATCAGCATATCAAAATGATCTAAAAACACCAAAACATATTTATTTAAAATGAATTTTTTTTTCAAATTTCAGCTAAAAGCCAATAAAATCGCAATGTCAAACAGGCACTTCATGATCTTTCACTTTTACGCCATTAAAGATATATCAATTATCAAACCAATCCTTCACTTCCAGTTAAAGAAGATGATGAATTTTTTTTTATACGAGAAAATCTCATATTTCAAAAGTCACACTCTCTAATCATAGTCATGAATTATTAACTCAACATAGATATATTAAATCCATTTAGACTTTACGAGTCACCTAGTAACTCGTTTATTCAAAACCTAACTTGAGTTTGATTTTATGTGTCTGTTTGAGAGTGTGGTTGCGGTTGCTTTTAAAAGTTTTTTTGGTTCAAAAATACATTAAAATGATATTTTTTTATTTTTAAAAAAATTATTTTTGATACCAACACATCAAATTTTAAAAAAATCAATATTTTTTTAAAACACTTTTCAAATCAACATTCTATATCAAACTAGGTGAGATCTAAACATGTTGAACTAGTTGACCAAAATCTAGATGAGACATGATTTAATTTTTTTAAGAGAAAACTAAAACATGTTGATCGGCTAAGATCAAACTAACTTAACTCGTCCAGCTCATAATTTATCCTTATAGCCATGTAATACCATGAAAAGATTCCTTTAAGAACACATGATTTTATTTGTGAGAATAAAATATAAAAAGGAATAATTGAATGGAGACAACCTGTGGATTTCCTTACTTAGTTGGGCTTTTACAGTAAGTTGTAAAGCCAAAATAAATGCAAAAACTTTCTAATTTTACCTAGCCAGATAAATGTTATGTGTAAGATTAGAAAAGCAAAGAAAGTTTATTGATCAAATTTAAAGTTAAAGGTTCATTTCCTCAATTATATAAAAATACAAGGACCATATAAAAATGATTTATAGCAATTTTACGGCTACCAACAGCAAAACAGAACACCGCCAAACAACTAAAGTTTGCCCAGGCTTTGGTTTCTTAACACAACAACGCTTTTTACGTTAGGCTTTAAACACTGCTTTGTCTTGTCCACTGTGTTGCAGATGATATCTTCACCGCTCATTCTCTGACCTTCTCTCTCTACCCCCCTTATTTTCTTGTTTTTTGACCCACTTGATCTCATTAGTCTTCTTTGTTAACACCATTTTCACACTCACTCACTCTCTCGCTCTCTTTCTCTCTACACACTCTTGGGATTTCAATTCTTAGTTTCTTTAAATAATGTTTTGGAAGATGGAGTCTGTGTTTGTTCTTACACTTCTGGTCTTAGTAGCAGAAGTTTCTTTTGTTGCTGCTGATGATGGTAAGGGTCCCTTGCTTTCTTTTTCCACCTCTTGTTTTGCTTTCATTCTTTTTTCCTTTTCTTTTATTTTTTCCAGTGGCTTCTATATTATAGATTCTCTGATGGTTTCAGATTGTCTACCTGTTCTTCCCTGCATTAAAAGCTTTGAAATGATTTGATCTTCAAGTAAAATTTTGTGTAGCAATTGAAGGTAAAGCAAAATGTTAAGTGGTTTTGTGAAAAAAGCTGTGAAGATTGTAGGCAGTGTCTTTTTTGTGTATCGGTGCTTGCTTGTGTGTGAGTTTTAGCTGGTTAAATATTAAAAAATTAGCACATAAAGGAGTAACAGAGGGGAAGTTGAGACCTGGGGGCTTTAATTTAATTTTCCTCGATTTATGCTGAATGTTCTGTAATTAAATGGAAGAAAAGGGTTGCATTTCTGTTCTCTTAACATTCTGTGATAAATGTTTGTATATTGTGGAGGCCAGCTGGTTCTAGATTTTGTTTTCCTCTGGGTCCTCATCCTGGCTACTGTATCAGAACATGGCCTTGTTGAAAACCTGGCCCTCACTCACTCTATGCAAATCTCTTAAATGCCCACTTCCTTCTTCACGATTGAGTAAACAGGAAAGGGAGTTTTGTGACCTCCAAGTCTCTAGCAGCCTCCTACATTGTCCACCAGCTCATAGTTTTTTTTCGGTTTTTACCCACTTGTTCTTTCGTATAGGAATATGGTTCTGCCTTGGGCAGTGCAACTGGTCAAAGTTTAGAGAATTAAAGCCCCTCTTCTAGGACTTGAAACCTGGGCCTGGCATCGTTGGGAATCACCAATTCACCATGCTACTTTCTTTTTTATTTTGTTTGTTTTATCCCTTTTATCCATTTGCAATATCCTTCCTTTGTCACCCATGCTTCATTCTAGCATCTTAAATTGCAGGAGTCCATCCCCATCGCTCTACCAAGAATTTGTGCATGCATTTGTAAATAAATTTATGTTTGTTTTTCTTTCTCTTCTTTTTTTTGGCCTATTAAACCATTACATTGGTAGCATCAACATGGTATGTGCGTGTGTATCAATGTGTGTGTGTGTGTATAACACTCCAGTTCTCTTTCTTGTCACAACAAGTATAAAAGAACTCAAAAAGAAAAGAACCAGTTCCCACTCCTACGATATACCTGTTTGTCTGTGTGGTGGGAAGCATCTCCACTACAACGACAAATGGGCCTTTAAGAGATCATTAGATGTTGGACGTTTTCAATTAGCTGAAAATTATCCATATTTTTAAACTAAACATGCTAGAAATGAAGGCAAGTATTGGACCATGAGATCAAAAACTAGGTAGTAAAGGATCAAACTACCAAGGTCAAATAAATAGAAGGTTTTGTGCAAAATAGGATGTCGAATCTTTTGAATGAAGCAATGCAAGCAAAACAAAAGTGCAATACCTACAAGTTATTCTTTTCGGGGTTGTTGTCTACTGTGTAGTTTCTTCCTACATTTAAGTTATTACCAAGACAATTAAGGTTTAAGGTAGAATAAGGGTTTTGGTTCTTGAGTATCTATTAAGTGTTTTTGCAAATGGAATGACTTCAAATCCCATTGAGAATAAGAAGAATAGTGGAGTTAGCTTAAAAAAAGATGCATCATCCTAGCACATTGCTTTCTTTCTCATTTTCTCTCAGCTTCACTTGAGGTTGCCTCGGAGCCTTTGAGTATCAATGCTAACAAGTTGTAGATTATGTCTCCTTAATCATGTCAAATAAGTTATTATGCACCAGTTTTATGATGGTTTCGCATGGATAGAGTATTGCCTACTAATGGTTCTAAGGATATGATTCTAAGGACAACATGGTTAGTTCATGTAATTTGATCCGACAAATTATCTTTGTAGGGCATCACGTTTCCACAATTTAGTCTGATTCAACAGAGTTAATTGGGTAAATCATGATGCTCTTAAGCCTGTCATACAATAGTCTCTCGTAGTGTTGAGTTTCTCATATTTGAGTTAGGATTCAATCCTAATTAAAAGGAAAAAAACAAAGAAATCTATCGTACTTAAGTTTTGAATGGTGTATATCCCACTAATTAAAGCGTGAGTTCACCCACCATTCTTGTCAACATTGCTTTTGTTATGAGTGTTTTTCAATGTTTAAAAAAAAATTGATTTTTTTTTATTTTTTATTTTAAATTAAAAAAAAATAATGTTTTTAAATATTTTCATATATTAATATAAATAAAAAAATACTTTCAAACACATCCCAATTAACTATAGCTGAACTCTTGCCGGCAATGCTAGGTGGTAGGTGGGCCCATGCAGACATCATAAAATTACTGAAGCAAGAATAGCTGGTCCGTGAATAATTTGTCACAAACTTTTGAGTTGAGCCATCTAAATTGCACACAGTACCATCCAACCATAATTTATTAGGACATGGCTGATCAAGGAACTAATCTTTTGAGAAGCCAATACTCACTTTGCTTGCATAACACAAGAATAAAGAGACTCAACTTACGCTTGAAAAAAAAAAAAAGTCAGACTAGCGAAGAGGTGGCAGCTAATGGAGGTAATTCAAGGAAACATGAAATCTTGCAAAAACTTAAGCTTGAAAGACCAAAAAAATCCATCTTGCTTGTTCGCTGCTAAAGCCTCATATAGAAATTGAGGGGGAAGCCATTACATTACCCTAATAAAGTATGACATTGCTTCATTATAAAACATCATTTAAGATTGCTATGGAGGTTACTTGAAGATGCAAGGTCCTCATGCAGGCTCATACCTCTAATTATAAAAAGACAGGCACAGTTTTGGTGAATCTGTCTTGGTTTTGATGTGCTCTTCCTTAGCATTATATTAGCTTTTCAACAGTCACCCTGGCCTATTTTTCAGACTTTATAATATGTGTAGTTTAGAGGTTCATACAGCATGCTTTTCATAGAAGAAAAATATGAGGAAACTGATGATACCCCAGTGTTTTATCACTTTTCATTTCAGTTATAGAAGTTTAGTATTATACTTGAGTGACTCGTGTCGTCTGATAGGGTATGATTATGTCCGGGCACTGCATATATTTCTAAAGGGTCAAGGAAAAATTGGTGATCGTAAAAAGCGCCAACTATTGTCTTTATAATGTTTCCTGTTAGTGATAAGGATACAATTTTCAATGTCTATCTACCAACACAAGGAAAAAGGTATTGCCGTGTTCATGTTGAAAACATTGTTAAGAGATATTACTGATTGAGAAAAACACAATTTTCTTGAGCACCAAGAGACAAACACAATTCACTTGAGTATCAAGAAACGAAGAACTATCACTAAATGTTCAAAATGGCCAAATCACAGGGTACATTTTAATTTATATGTTGTCAAACTCTGTTCTGGGCCCATCTTTAGAATATTTCTCTCTTTTTTATTGATGAAATTCTTGCCATACCTTGAATCTAGTTTTATATTTGCTCCTCCGTACTAAGACTGAAGAGTTAGCTGCCTTGGTGTTGTTAAGAAATATCTCCTATTATGAGTTAGGACTCTTCAAACCCTCTAAATCCAAAGAAAGCTCTTCACCGAATGCCTTTCCTTCCTGGTTGGAGGAAGCCGCTGCCGTATAGGTGCAGTGGACTTGTTCTCATGTGTCTTGGATGACCATGATCCTCTTTCCTCTGCAAAAGCTAAGCATGTGGTAATTAATTGAATTGTATTTTAGCTGTCCACTTCTTGATAGATTGCCTTTTCTACTGAATCATCTGAGCTAGTGGTTTGTGAGCTTGTACAGAAGGGTCTGTTATATTCCATCAAGTGACACTTGCATTTGCATAATTGAATTTTTCCACATGTTGGTGATACATGTTTGACATAGATGCAATATTACAATGTTCATTTTGTGTTTCTTGCAGAAGCATTCATTGGTGTTAACATAGGAACAGACCTTTCTGACATGCCTCACCCAACTCAAGCAGTAGCCCTCCTCAAGGCTCAGCAAATCAGGCATGTCCGGCTCTACGATGCTGACCGCGGCATGCTAGTTGCGCTTGCCGATACGGGCATTCAGGTCATGATCTCCGTTCCGAATGAACAGCTTCTGGGAATTGGTCAATCGAATTCAACCGCCGCTAACTGGGTTTCACATAATGTTGTGGCTCATTACCCGGCTACAAACATCACAGGCATCTGTGTAGGCTCCGAGGTTTTCACCTCCACACCCAATGCAGCGCAAGTCCTTGTCAATGCCATGAAGTACATTCATTCAGCCCTTGTTGCATCCAATCTAGATCGCCAAATCAAAGTTTCAACACCCCTTTCTTCATCTATTATCCTTGATTCCTTCCCGCCATCCCAAGCCTTCTTTAACCGCTCATGGAATCCTGTTTTGATTCCCATGCTCAATTTCTTGCAGTCTACAGGGTCACACTTGTTGCTCAATATATACCCTTACTATGACTATATGCAATCTAATGGTGTGATTCCATTAGATTATGCACTCATGAAGCCTCTTGCTCCAACCAAGGAAGCTGTAGATGCTAACACACTTGTTCACTATTCTAATGTCTTTGATGCCATGGTTGATGCCTCGTACTTCGCCATGGCTTTTCTGAACTTCACCAACATCCCTGTCATGGTGACTGAATCTGGCTGGCCATCTAAAGGTGATACTAATGAGCCGGACGCAACTCTAGATAATGCCAACACTTACAACAGTAATCTGATCAGGCATGTGCTGAACAAGACTGGAACCCCCAATCACCCTGGAATTGCTGTTAGTACATACATTTATGAGCTGTATAATGAAGACTTGAAACCCGGGCCAGTCTCAGAGAAGAATTGGGGATTGTTTAGCGCAAACGGGGAACCTATTTACATATTGCATCTGACTGGGGCAGGCTTGGTGCTAGCTAATGACACTACGAACCAAACTTACTGCGCTGCAAAGGAAGGCGCTGACCCGAAGATGCTGCAAGCTGCTCTGGATTGGGCTTGTGGACCTGGCAAGGTTAATTGTAGTGCTATGTTGCAGGGAGAGCCATGTTACGAACCAGACAATGTGATTGCACACGCAACTTATGCATTTAACAGCTACTATAATCGGATGGGGAAGGCTCCTGGGACATGCGACTTCAATGGCGTGGCTGCTATCACCACTACAAACCCGAGTAAGATTCTGCTTCCTTCAATATTCAATGGCCGTGTTAATGTCATGTGGCATGAAAAAACCATTCCTGAAGTTCTAATGCTCTGTTTGATAAAATGGCAGGTCATGGTACCTGTATATTCCCTGGAAGGTACGCTAAATAACTAGTCCTGCCTATGTTTTTGAGTCACTAACATTTGAATACCCTTTTTCTTCGTTTACAGACATGAGATTACCAGTTAGGCATGCTTCTAATAATGTTTAATTGATCCTTGTTTGCAGCACCGGCAAGATGAATAGTGTTGGAAACATTACAGCCCCATCAATGAATTCCACGAGTTCAGCTCCTCCTGTCCGAAACTTGTATAACAACCTCGGTTCTATGAGCTTCTTGCTTCTCAGAGTTCTCATCTGTAGCATAGTTTTCTTGTAAACTGGTACGTGCTGAAATCTTTTGCAGCCCTGAAAATTTTGTGACAGATTATTGTACTAGGTTGGGAGTGTTTCCTTTGTCTTGGTGGAGGTTAGGCTTTTAGGGGGAATTGGGGCATCGGGTTATTGTACAAAAGAAACTGGAGAAGAGCCTGGATTTGTTTTGGCATCAACTGGATTATTATTCTTTATAATGCAAAGATGTGATATTTATCCTTCTGGTTATAATTAACCGCCAACTATTTTAGCAAACCTCTTTTTTGGTGGAAATTCCCAGTTGGTATGGCAGAATGTATTGCATTGATCTACAACTCCAAACTTTTCTTTTGTCACAAGGGAAAGGGTCAAACTAAGTTTGTCAATTTTGTTTTGGTTAGTATTTTGTTTTTTCAATTAGAACGGAGTGTTTTGGTGTGTTGTTCTAAAATTTTAACATAATATATATAAATATATCAAGAGATTTATTGTAAAATTTCATTTCAATCTAACAGTCGGATTAAGAGATATGATTAATATTGTAAAATTATTAATTATTTAAAAAAACACAATTTGGCTAAAACAAAACGGAGAAATGAAACCGGAACGTTTGGCCGGCATTTGACCGAAAAATCCGAAATGAGCTGAAATTTAAATGGAGGTAAAAACAATGTTATTTTATCTTTTTTTTTTAATTAGTACAAAACATTTCAACCATTTCAGTTAAAACAGAACGAGACTGATATCCTTAGATCAAACCGAAACCTATTAGGGTGTGTTTGGCATTGCTTTTGCTTTTGCGATTGAGGTTGAAAAAAATCAGTTTCAAAAAAAGTGTTTTTACTATGGTTCAAAATAAGCAGTGAAGTGTTTGGTTAAAACTGTGGTTGAGTTGGAGGTTGAAAAAAAAGCAGTTTTAGGTGTTTGGTTACCAAGCTTTTCATATTGCTTAAAAGATGAGATTGTGTTAACGTTAAGATTGCGTTAACTTTATTACGATAATTATTATTATTATTATTATTATTAATGAATTTAATTTGCATATGTCATTTTTTATAGGAATTTGACTACATTAAATTGAATAATCAAATTTAGAGAAAACATGATTTAATGGTTTTACTGAAATAAAAAACAATCCAACTAACGTATATGAGAGAAAGAAAAATAAAATATATGAAAAATAATAGCCTGAAAAATAATAATAAAATTCAAGATGGAAAATTCTGAATAGTAATAAAGATAAACCCCAATACCTTTCGTGCTTATTTCATATTTTGTTTTAAAAGTATTTTTAAAAAATAAAATTTTTTATTGTTTTAAAACTGATATTAAAATTATTTTTTTAAAAATAAAAAAATAACATTATAATATATTTTTAAATAAAACATATTTTATAAAACAAAATTCCAAACAGGTATAAAGACCGGCTTTTGGCTGAAATTTGAATTTTTTTTTTTTACATTATAAAGACCAGCGGTTTGGTGCTTTGACTTTTGGGATCAATTTGATGTGCTGATTTCAAAAATGATTTTTAAAAAATAAAAAACCATCATTTTGATGTATTTCGGCACGATAAGCACTTTGAAACGCAATCGCAATCGCACTCAAAAAAGCATAAATTTGAATTATTTTTTTTTACATTATAAAGACCGGCGGTTTGGTGTTTTGAGATCAATTTGATGTGCTGATTTTAAAAATGATTTTTAAAAAATAAAAAAACATCATTTTGATGTATTTCGGCACAATAAGCACTTTGAAACGCAATCGCAATCGCACTCAAAAAAGCATCAATTTTCAGCTTTTTTTGAATCGCTGTTTTGGTTAAAAAGTGATGTGGATCCCACACAAAAAAATGTTTTTTGGCGTTAACCAAACACCAAATTCACAGATCACACCACAATGCCAAACATCCTCTTAACCTCCTGTGAGGAACGGGGACAGAGTGCTGATTAAGCTATGAGATCATTCTACTTTGGGAAATTAGATACATGGACAATTTGGCAAGGATCTGATGAATCGGAGAATCAATGAATCAGACTGTAAAATCTTCTTATAAATACAAACTCTAAAATCAATAGCAAACTGATCTTCTATGCCACCAAGCCACAACCATTCTTCTTCTTTTTTTATTTTATTTTTTTACATTCTATCTTTTTAATTTCTCTCCTTTTTTTGGATTTTTCATGGGTGATATTTTTTTTTAAAATCATTTATAAATAAATTCAATATTTTTTTCAATTTTGTAAGAAAATTCCATTGGTTTATAATTTTTATTCATTTTTTTTCAAAATCTTATCAATGT
Source organism: Salix arbutifolia (assembly GCA_025169955.1). Lineage (NCBI taxonomy): Eukaryota > Viridiplantae > Streptophyta > Magnoliopsida > Malpighiales > Salicaceae > Salix > Salix arbutifolia. The sequence continues at coordinate 8,958,419 of CM045918.1, read as the reverse complement.
ATATATTTTTTACTTGTGCTCTATGATTTAAGATAATTAAATGAAAGGTTAAAAACACTAACGAGACATCTATAACATGTATAATAGAAGGATAGAATCTATATATAAAATATATTTATATATATATAAATACTAAATATATTAAAAGGAAAAAAAGAAGAAAAGAAGAAAAATTAAAAGAAAAACGGTGCGTTCTGTAGAACCCTAACCCTAACTGCTTCACTATAAATATACCTGTAATCCATCTTCAGCCACCAAAATTCTGATTCCTCATCTTTCTCCGCACGCGTGAAGTTCTTTATTCCCCTGCCCTTTGTCTAATTTCTCTGTACTTTTTGCTGATTTTCAATTTACTAAAGCATATTATCTGTGATTTAACTCACGTTATATCACGTCGAATACGAGATGGTGCAAAATCAACGTGGTACTTTTTGGACAAGCAGATTTCAAAATCCTCAAATGAATTCAGCCTTTTTCTCGTGAGCCCCGCATTTTATTTTCAAGTTCCCTGCCTCCTCTTCTCCTTAATTTGTTATTTTTACCATTTTTTCTTTTTCAATGAGTGAAAGATTGAGATTTTAGAGGTTTCTGGGTTCAAAGGTTCTGATTTCCACCGCATTTACCATTACCCTTTTGTCTTATCTCACTGCACTTATGATCTTTACAGTCTAATGTGGGAAAGATGGATGCTTCAGAGATTTCGGTGTTCAAGATCTTTTTTTATGAAACACCCCTTTGTTTAATTTGATTGATTATCATTTTGGTGGTTTAATTTGCGAAGATTGCTCGATGATGATAGATTTTGCTTTAACCACACTGAAAAAAGAGACTTGAGAGATTATGGGTTTAAAAACAAACTTCCTTTTGTTTAATCCAAAGAAGGATATTGCTTGTTGTCTTTGATGAGTGCTTGATGATTCTCTGTTCTATGAGAGTGGAGGTTGTCTTTTGATCTCTCCTTCATAGAGCAAAGAAGAAGGCTCCTGTCAAGGATTACAAACACGTCTCTCTCTGGCTTAAACAAAAGGAGGATTGCCCCTTCTCTTGAGTTCTCTCATGTGGACAACTTTGGCCTTTGACTGAGAGCAATCTGTTCTTGTGATGTTGCTAGGATTGATTAATTCATGAAAGGAATTTTGGATTTTTTTGAAAAATTCAGGCTGTTTGATTCGTTTTTTTTTGTAATTGAAAAAAAAAAGTAATGATTCGGCCTCTTTAATCGTGTTTTAGATGCCGTTTGTTTTTTAGATGTTTTTTATATAAAATATATTAGGTTAATATTGTTATATTTTTTAAGATTTATTTTTCATATTAATACATTTAAGTAATTTTAAAACATGAAAAAAATAGAAAACAAAAATTTAAATGTAAAACAAATGGGCTATCAAGCAAAATTAATAAAATCCACGACGATAATCATAAAGTCAACCCAACCAAATAGATAATGATTGTAAATAAATTGAGCTAAATAAAAAATGAAAGGGAAATAAGGCTCATATCCTCATTTGAATTGAAAAATAAAATAAATAAAAAATGACTCCAATGTAAAGAAATACAAATTATAAACAAATGAGATTATTTTTTTCTTGAGTTAAAAATGGCTCACATTTGAAATAACAACAAATGAGAGGATAAATTATATATATTTTTTAATTGAATGACAAGATTATAAAAAATAATTAAAAAATGTAGATCAAACTTGAAAAATAAAATAAGAGGATAATCATAAAAAAAAATCATTAAAGGTTGAAATTGAAAATAATTATAAATTTCATAAAAGATTATGGAACAAGTTAATTTTTTTAAAAAAATTAGGAGTAGCAAAAAATCGAACAAGTTATTTAGTTGTGTATTTATAAATAAAGTGATAAGCTAATATAAACAAATATATTATTAATAAATATTCAATTAATTTTTTAATATAAAAACACGCTACACCATATCACCAAACAAACATATTTTTATTTTGGAATTAACTTTCAGAACTACATTTTCTCACAAAGGAAATGCTTCATCCAAATATTTGTATGAAACATAGTGTTTGTCTCTTCATCAAAAAACCCTAATATTGATAGATATGCGAGCCCTTGTTCGCTTTGCAGGGGTTGCTGCAGCTCCATGGATTCAGCTTTTGTGTTCTCAGAGGCATAAATCAAGGAGAAGGCTTTGGTGCCACAGATGGCAGGCCGGAGAACAGGGTGGAAAAGAACTTTTCTGCGAGTACTGCATTAGCCGCATCGGAAGGATGGAACGCATCCCAGAAAACGTAGTCCTTCCGGTTGCTGCATAGTTTTGAGTTGGGCAAGCATAAGCCGCCTATGGTGGTGTCCACGTTGCAGCATGAAGTATTGGAGATTTTGAAGCCTGAAAAGAAAAAAAATTGCTCAGGGAAAGAGCTAAGTTTCCGCCGGAAGAATGATTAAATGATAAAACTTGCCATAAGCAGTGGGATTATCAATCAAGTCCAAAACATCTCCGTAAGTATCTGCAAATGTTAGCTTTGCTCTTGGGAATCGTCGGTTTAGGGTGGCAATCAGCTTCTTAACTCTGGAATTGAATTCTAACACATATTCATTGACTCTCTTCAAGCATTGACCAGTCTTTGACTTCACCCTCTGAGAAGGAATGCAGCCAAGAGGGCCAAGCCCATGAAAGACAACCTTTCTGGCACCCAGTTGGTACAGCATCTGGCACAATCAAGTTAGATGATTCACAGCTTATTGCTTGGAGAGTTCTTGTTAAAACCTACCAAAAACACAGCAGAAATTTTAAGAAAAGACAACTGGAGAATGTGTTCTTTACCGAAAGCTGTTTTTCCAGGGTAGATATCAAGAGTTCCACAAACTCATCAGATGTGTACTGTTGACTATCTGCTAAAAAGGGCTGTAAAAAGTTGTTTACATAGTCATTACTTCCTGCAAAGAAACCCCAGAGATAATTTGTCAGCCCTAGTTTTTTGTCCCAGCAAAAAGGGCTGAATCGTCGATAATCATTTCATCAAAAATTTTAAATTATTAAATGAGATTCTAAAATAATCTTAAATTATTAGATAAGATCCTAGAATATGATTTATTCTAACATGAATCACCAATACATGCACATGTCAAAGCATGCCTACCAAGTCCAATGAAGTACATGGCCTCGTTGCAAAGTTTGTTGGCGGCAACTTCTCCTATTTTAGCCTTGATTGATTCCTTAGTCTTCTTAAAGCAGTCTATCTGATCATTAAAGGATAATCTCTGAATCTGCAACACAGAAAATTAACCAAACCAAAAAAAGAGGGTTAAATACTACTTTTTTTTTTGAACAATTTGATTTGATTAAAAAACAAAAAGACTGCAAGCTGCAGAAAAAAACAAAAAAAGAAAAAAAAGATAGAGACTTTCTCAGCCCCTAAACCGAAGGCCTAGCCCTAAACAAACGGCCTAAACAGGCAGCTGAAAGGAAACAAAGGCCCTAAGAGAGACGGGCCGAAAACAAGAAAGCAAAAGCCCTAAACAGACGGGCCAAAACAAGCCGGCTTGGACCTAAGTCCTTTACACAGACGGGCCAAAAACCAACTGGAGCAGCTTCCTTTCCGGGGACCTAAAATTCTAACCCAAAAGAAAGGCATTTCGATCTGAAGACTGGAAAGGGGCGGGCTGGGCCTTTGATTAAAGGTTCCAAATTTGCCTCTCCCGTTCACTAATTTGGTAAGTCTTCTCTAGGTTAGCCAGATGGGTGCGAAGGAGCTGGAAGATCTCCTCTGTTCGCGACGAAGGAGAGTGAGATTCCCTACTGAAAATTCTTCTATTCCGTTCATACCAAATGAAATAAACCGTAGAGCAGAGGATGAGACGAGCTGTGAGGTGACGAAAGTTGTTCTTCTTTCCCCAATCGTGAGCTGCCCAGTTTATAAAATCTGCCCAGTTTGCATTGCGCCATTGGAGCTTTGCCCTAAGGTTGATGTTTGTCCAAACTGTTTTGGAGTAGTTGCATTTGAAAAACAGATGGTCATGGGACTCCATATCACTTCCACAAAGGGTGCACGTTGCTCCTTCCATGTCCCTGTAGGCCCTATCCATAGTTCTTAACCTTCCTTGAACTGCTAACCACATAATGAAGGCATGCCGAGGAATGTTGCTCGTGAACCATGACAGCTTGTGGATGCAGTTCTCTGGCTTTTTTTCCCTTATCTGCTCCCATGCACTCTTAATCGTGAACTTCCCTGACGGGTGGTGCGCCCATATCGTTTCATCTTCTTTATTGGGTTGAGGCTGCACTGCGATGGTTGCCCATATTTCCTGAAAAACATGGTTGTTTGGAAATTCCCAAGTCCCATTTCTGATAATATCGCTTACCTTGGCGTCCCAGTTGAGAGCATTATTTGTGAGCAGCCTAGGACGGCTCTGCATGTCTATGAGTCTTGAACCATCCGGAAGCCAATAGTCATGCCATAAGTATGTATTTTCTCCATTTCCAATCCGCACTTTGAAGCTGCCACGACATCTCTCTCTGCTCTTTAGAATATTTCTCCACGCCCACGAGACACGCGAGGGGATGTTTATCCTCCAGAAACTCTTCCCTTTTAGCAAGTAAGCTCGGGCCCAGATAGTCCATATTGAGTTGACCGTGAGAAGGCGCCAGATGTGCTTTATAGTTGCAGCCTGATTCCAGGTTTTGATTCTCTTAATCCCCAGACCCCCTTCCTGAACGGGGAAGCATATCGAAGCCCAAGCAACTTTGGCTGTTTTGATGGTGTGATTCCCATTCCAGAGGAAAGCTGCAATTTTGCTTTCTAGCTTGCGAATGATGGAGCAGGGCAAAATGAAAATAGAAGACCAGTATACCTGGAATGAGAACAGGACTGCCTTCACGAGCTGAAGCCGGCCTGCGTATGTGAGCGAGGCTGAGGTCCACAATGTCATCTTAGTGGTTATACGATCAAGAAGGGGCTTACAATCCCTAGCGGTTAGTCTTGTTGTAATGAGAGGAATGCCTAGGTATTTGATCGGGAGGGCCCCCTGATTAATCCCTAGGTGCTCCTGGACCTCGAGCTTTTGTCTACCCTCCACTCCTGCAAGTAAGAGAGAACTTTTTTCCTTGTTTACATTGAGGCCTGACATTTGCGCGAAATCATCCAAGGAGGCTTTTAGCATTGCCGCCGAGTTCTTATCTGCATGACAAAAAAGCATAACATCATCTGCAAAACACACATTTGTTATATTTCCTTGCTTGCACCGCCAATGGTGCTTGAAATTTGGATGCTGAGTGTTCCTCCGAAGAATCCCATTCAATCCTTCCATAGCAAGCACGAAAAGATAGGGAGATAATGGGTCTCCCTGTCTCAGGCCTCGAGAGGACTTGAAAAACCCATGCAGCTCACCGTTGATGATGACAGAGAAGGAAGCTGTGGTAATACACTCCTTTATCCAATTTATCAAACTTGTGGGAATGCCAATTGCTTGAAGCCCTCCGAGAATGAGATCCCACTTTACTGTATCGAAAGCCTGACGAAGATCAATCTTGATGGCACATCTGGCAGGGCCTGAGTCCAGGTGGTATTTCTGCATTAACTCTTGGGTGAGCAAAATAGCATCAGAAATTTGTCTCCCTTGTATAAAAGCCGTTTGATTCTGATCAATGGTTTCAGGGAGGGCCAACTTTAATCTGTTTGCAAGGACTTTTGAGATGCATTTATAAAGCACATTGCAACATGAAATTGGTCTGTAATCTGTCATGGCACACGGGTTCTCCACCTTTGGAACCATGGCTATTTTCGTAGCATTTAGCCAACGGGGAAGGTGATTGGTTCTGAAAAAATGATGCACTGCCCTCATAACGTCTCCTCCTATTGTTGCCCATGTTTTCTTAAAAAAAAGAGCCGTAAAGCCATCTGGCCCAGGGGCCTTTTCATCTGGGATGGAAAAAAGGGCCTCCTTAATCTCCTCATTGCTGATTGGTTGGGCCAGCTCGTGCATTCTGGCTTCTGAAATCCTTTTCTGAAAGATGCTAGTTGGGTCTAAATTTCTGTCATGAGTTGTGGCTGTAGCATGGGCTGTGAGGATTGTCCTATAATGATCCACTGCCACCTGGCCCATAGCTTCATTCGTGTGCTTTAGGTTCCCCTTGTTGTCCCGCAGGTTATGAATTGCATTCCTAGACCTCCTGTGTTGCACAGATCGGTGGAAAAATTTGGTATTTTGGTCCCCCAACTTTAACCACTGGATACGAGACTTTTGCTTGTAAAAAGCTTCCTCTTCATTTCTGAGCCTTGCATGCTCTTTTGCTGCTTCCCTTTCTTGCTCTCGAATAAGAATAGAAGAAGGGCTCTCCCCTAGCTGATGCTGTAAGGTGTTCCATTTGGTTGTAGCTTGGTTTAGTCTCTGGGATATATGGTTGGTGTTTTGCTTATGGTAAGTTTTCATGCGGGCTTTAAAAGCTTTCAGCTTGGAGTGGAGGGTGTAAATGGGGTTTCCGTTGATGGGCTTACTCCATATTTCATTTAGGACAGAGTTGAAATCATCCCGTTGGAGCCAAAGGTTGAGAAAGTGAAAGGGCTTTTTAGGGAGGGGGGATGTGCTGAGAATGGTGTGCATGGCACTGTGATCAGAAACATTTCTTGGGTGGAATTGGGTGTAAACTGAGGACCAATTTTGAAGGACTCTTTGATTGCAAAACGTCCAGTCTAGCTTTTTTTGGATGGTGTTGTTTCCATGCTGCCCGTTATGCCACGTAAGCCTAGGGCCTTTGAAAGGGAGATGGATTAGACCAGCCTGACGGATTGAGCTAACAAAATCCTCCGAGTGACCATACCAGTTGCTGTCTCCCCCGTCTCTGTACTCAGGGCTTAGTATAGCATTAAAGTCACCCATTAAAAGCCAAGGCAATGTGGAGAAAATAACACTTTTGTCTTTGATATATTCCCACAAGTCTCTTCTCTCTGCTGGGGTGTTTTGGCCGTATATGAAGGTGATGGTGATTGAGGTATTTGTTGTGGTAGAAGAAGCTTGACAGGTCAGCCATTGGGGCGAGGAGTGAATGATGGTGAGGGTGAATTTGGAAGGGTTCCAACCTATCATAATACGGCAGATTGGAGGGTTGCAAGTATGGATGTTTGAGATATAATCCCATTTTTGAGTAGTAGTAAGTTTGGATTGAACTTCTGCAAGCTTCTGATCCCTTACTTTTGTTTCGAGCAAGCCAACTATTTCTAGCTGGTTAAAGTTAATCCACTGACTAACAGCCTTTTGTTTTTGGGAGCTGTTTAATCCCCAAGTGTTCCAACATCCTATATTATTCATATAAAAAATATGGAAAAAAAAGGAACTAACGGGAGGATTATACCTCTCTCTTCTTCCTCCCACCCTTTCGTTTTCGGACAGTGTTCCAGGATAGGGAAGGGGAAGTGTCTCTGCCATTTCCACTTGGTTCATGTCCCTTTTGAGGGGCCTTTGTTGGGGTGTTTCTGCCTGTATCGGACTCCTGTTCTGAGGGGAATGTGCCCGACGCCCTACCAGTGCTCTTGCTCTCAGACTGCAGAGAAGCCATCTTGTTTTCCAAACATGTTGGCACTTCTTCTAAAGGGAGAGTGTTCTGGTCAAGATTTGCAGTGGGAGATGGTGTGTTAACGATTTCTACTTTTCGGTTTGGTTCATGGTTTGGTGGCTGGGTTTTTTGTGGGGATTTCCCAGAGTTGGGGTTTGGTGGCTGGGATTTTTGTGGGGATTTCCCATAGTTGGAGTTATCTGTAGTATCTTGGGTGGTTGTGCATGCATGGTTTCGGCTACAGGGAGAAGTGGGTGCTTGAGAAGTAGAAGCTTGTGTGTCTTTAGGGTTTGGGGAGGGGATGGTGACTATGTGGTTTTGTCGTGTAGCGTCTGTAGGGTTTTGGGACGTGGCAGTTTTTGTTTTTTGGGTTATGGCTGTGATGGGAGGTTTTGCGATGGCTGAATGGTTTGGAACAATGACGGCGGTAGGGTTCTGAGGAACCCCATCGTTAATGATCAAAGGAGGATGAGTTGGCTTGACCGGTGGCTTGCTCGTACATGAGTGGCCAAATACCTTGCACTTTTCACATCGTTGTGGCTTCCATTCAAACTCTACTTCGATGTTTATGGGGGCTGCAGATAGCGTGCACTCAATTTCGAACTTGTGGACGTATGGGAGCGAAGCATCCACTTCTACACAGACCCGTGCATAATCCAACCTAGTACAATTGTGGGTGTGTTCGTCACAGGCAAGCGGTTTACCCACCATGCTGGCCGCTTTGCTTAGTCCTTGAGTAGTCCATAAAGGGAATGGTAAACCCTTGAGTCTGATCCAGACTGGAAGAGAAGCTATTTTGTTTTTATCAAACCCAAAGTGGGGATGCCATTGTTGAAGCACTATTGTTTTCCCTCCAAACATCCAGGGGCCTTTCCTCAATATTTCTTGCAGGTCGTCCTCCTTCTTGAAACGAAAGAGAAAAAACCCATTGCTCGTGGCCATGACATGTTCTAGACCACTATGCTTCCAGATTCTTGATGCTATCGTGTTGACTGCACTGAAAGAGATGCGAAACCCTGGAAAGAAACCCACCAAGCATCTTTTCCATTGATCCACCTCATTCATGAAAGAGTCATCTTCTATGTGCAGCTTGCTGCCTTCTGTGTTTCGGGGTATTTGGTCCAGAGAGAAACGAGTGGTGGAGTTTGTTACTCGGACCCTTTCTGCCCATGATGTGACTAGTTTTTGTTGTGTAGTCATTTGGTAGGTGTGGTTTTGGTATAGTTCGACGGTGGGAAAGTTTGACGGCGCAGGTTGGGTTTTTTGGCTTTTTTGAAATTGTTGGGCTGGATTTGTGTGAAAATAAACAGACTGAGATGAGAAAGGTCAGAGAAGTTTGGAAGAAAGGATGGGACGATATTTTGAGAAGATGTTGTCAGTTTACCGTGAAAGTTCACTGACCTGGGCGTTGTCATCTCCGGCTGTGAAGGATTCCTTGAGAGCACTTCCCTCTAACCTCTCTCTAGAAAAATACTTTAAAGAACACATTACACACACAAAAAATTTCTCTAAAACAATAGAAGAGAAATCCAAAATCTATTAGAGAACTTATAAGCAAAATACATTCTTCCGCAGAGAAAACAAACATACAAAATATAATCCTGTCTCATTGAGAATTCCTGCTCCACCAGATGCATAATTAACCCCCGTAAGTAATGCATCATCATTCATTGACAAAGAAAGGTAAGGTGGAGGTGAGGGAATTCCAAGTTTTTCAGCTTCAAATTCCACAAAAATCAGCAAGGAAAAAAAAAAAGTCAGTCCAATAAGCATTCATTCTTACAACTCTAATAAGTTTTGCATTTGATTTGTAAGATAATTAGCAGCAGTATTACAAATCATGTCACCAATAGTCCTCCCATTTGTGAACCTTCCTGTTGCCTGTCCACCAGGAAAATCGATCCCATACCACGGATAATCAGACCTAGCAAGAGAATATTGAAGATACTTGTTGTTTCCAACCTCTGTCAACGAGTCGCCAAAAATAAATGTGACCAGCGAAGCAGCTGATGCCATTGCTGTTGCCTCTGCTGCAAGAATGAAGGCAGCCATAGCCAGTCCCAGTATTCCCATTGTCTGCCAATTTCCACTCGCTGGTGCTTGCTTCAGGAGTGGAGAATCACTGGCATGGATTTATACTGGGCTCGGTGCCATATCCACTGCATGTTTAGTCATGCCTAATTCCACAAGTTTTCAGATATTAGGTGATTGGTTTCAAAACCATTGGAGATATTCTGTGCATGGAGGGTTACTAAGTGAAAACTTTTTCAGTTTTGGGAGGGTGGTGTCCTCTTCTAGCAGTTGGCCAACTCGTCTTACTGTATCAGCAGAATTAGTTTTGATAGGTTTTTGATCTTGGTAACGATGGCATTGTTCACAGATTTACTCGACTAAACACTTCAACAAACATCACAGGCATGTTCCCCTTCTTTTTTCATGCAAAATACAGTGTTCTTCATAGAAAGTTGGGGGTGTGTTTTTTCCATCTTGATTGAAATTAAGACTACAACGTTGAAATGGGATGTCAAGGAGGTTGGTCTTGGCAGTAGATGAACAAATCTCAGAGTGGTGTCTAGCTCAGGTGATGTAAAGCTTAAATGGGCAAAAGAATAGTAATTTGTAAGATTTAGTTTGTTTTTTAAATTAATTTTTGCTTAGAAATATATTAAAATAATTTATTTTTTAAGAAAATAATTTTTAATATTAACGTGTTAAAATGATCTAAAACCACTTAAAATATTAATTTAGAACTAAAAAAATCTAATTTTTCAAAAGCATAATCTAAAAAAAGTACTTCATTTTATTTTATATATATATATAAAAAGTAAACTTCTGACATTATCATTTTAAATTTACCTAGTTCAACTTAATTAGGAGTAGGTACAGACAATGGCAATGACTTTGGTTGAAACCATTTCCATTATAACTACTTACATTCTGGAAGTTTTAAGCAGTTGTGTACATAGCTTAGGCAAAGTATAACTAGAATGATGCAATCTATGAAGCTTGGAATACTTTATTATTATTATTATTATTATTATTATTATTATTATTATTATTATTTGTCTTATTATTATTATTATTTGTCTTAAATTCAACTAAATCAATTGTAAGAAGAAGAAATGGATATGAATTCATAGGTGTCTCATAACATGGTAGTCGTTGAACTGCCCCCCTTTCTTCTTGTACCATTTCTTCTTTGTCGATTCATTTCCTGTTTTTATTTGCTTTTTTTTTTATGGGCTAATAAACTAGGCATGATTTATTAAATATCTCGTGGACCCTATTCAAAAATAATTTGTTAATAATTCTGTAGACGGTGAGGGGATGGCAGCTGGACAGTTGGAAATCTTCCAAGGGATGGCATCCGGCTCAAATCTTGAGCATTTTGCCTTTTCCACGTCTTTCATTTACCCTCCATGTTTTTTTTTTTTTTTTGGGACAACATGATGAGATCATAGTTGTTAATTTTGTTCGGTTTTGGCTGGAACGGTTGAAATGTTTTGTTCTGTTTAAAAAACTGAGATAAAATGACATCATTTTCATCTCGATTTTAATTCTGATCTGTTCCGGAAATTCCGGCTAAATTCCGGCTGGAACGCCTCGATTCTATTCCGGGTGTGCCGTTTCGGCTACATAAAAAAATCATTTAATTTTTTAACTTTTAAACTAGCACACATTGGATATCACTGACATCATTTTAAGTGAGCAGATATTGCAATTCAAGTTGATTTAGTTTTATAGAAACAATTATTTGCCTTGACATATTATTATTCAATGTGGGATAACATTTAAATTCACGGAATAAAACTTCTTTAATGATTTCGACGATGTGAGATATGGGAATTAGGAATTTAGTTGTCCCGGCTGCATGTTGGACAAACATGCTATATATATATATATATAAAAAAATTAAAAATATCTCATCATGAGATATTCTTGTTCCTGTAATCGAGCCCGGTTCATATTATGAATTGAATAGGTTAATTCAGATGGATATAACTCAATTAAAACAGAGTATTTTTATTTATTTTTAAAAAAAATCTACCTAAATTTGAATTAGATTATGAGTTAACGATTCAGATTTTCTATTTAGTTTTGTTTTAAACCTATCTTAATCAAATTGCAATTTAACTAGATTTTGAGTTAATGAAGGACTTGACGTGATGACAAATAACTTGCGATATGTATAACGTGTCTTGAATTCGAATCGGGACATGTATTCTTTATAAAAGTCTAGAACAGTTAAAATTTTATTCGTTCACTTAAACTCACAAAGTATATTTTTTAGGGATGAGGTTTTTTACCTCCAAAAAAACATAAATTGAATTTAATAATTTTTCTACATAGAATGTGTGTCATGTCATTAAGGTTTGGATGGAAAACAAGTACTTGGGAAGGGAAGTTGCATGCATTTACCAAATTTCATGGAATTGGAGCAGATTTCTTCTTTTAAGGGCGAAGAAATGTTAATTTAAATGCTATTTAATTTTGGAGGGGAAGAGGAGAGAAATTAATTTAATACTCTCCTCCTCGTAGATCAATCCAATGAAGAGATCATTGTTCTCGCCAGCAAGAAAACAAGGGCATTGCTTGATTTTGATCAAACTCTCATGGTCACATTTATTGTTTTAATCTACACCAAATATAAAAGAGTTTAATTATTATTTCATGCTCGAATTTATGCTTAATATATATATATATATATATATATATATATATATATTCATCAAATCAACTCAGCATATATATATATTACTAGCTATATTGCCCGCGCGTTGCCGCGGGTATTTTTGTGTATATAATTTAACATAATTAAATCAAAAACAATAAATTTTTATGATATAATTAAGAAAAATTACAGATTATGAGATAAAATGTAGCAATTTTTAAGTAGAATTTGTTGCGCAAGCATAAATAACATTTTTTAGAATAAAGAAACTGCGTTATAAAAGATCACAAAAGAAAATGGGCTTGGTGATCATTTTTTTTTTCTGGGGGTGTTTTCGGTTCTTGGTTTGTTTGTTTTTTTAATTAGTCGCAATGTGCACAGTGTAATAACGAATCAACCCCTCGAAAACGACAAAATAATTATTAAATTATCCTGGAAAAAAAAACTTAGAAACATTAACAAAAGAATAAGTAAGAGAAACAATTAAATTATTATTATTATTATTATTATTATTATATTAATAATGAAAGAAACAAAAATAAATGAAAGACTAAAAATATCCTAGAAACTTTAACAAAAGATTAAAAAAAAAACCTATTATTGCTATTACTGTCAAAAAAAAAATTATCAAATTATTCGGAGGGAAAAAAAACATTAAAGAAAGAGCAAGCAAGAAAAACAATTTAATTATTATTATTATTATTATTATTATTATTATTATTATTATTATTATTATGTTAATAATGAAAGAAACAAAAATAAATGAAAAACTAAAAATATGCAAGAAACTTTAACAAAAGATAAAAAAAACAAACAATTATTATTGCTATTACCGGTAAAACAAAAATTTTTATCAAATTATCGGGAGAAAGAAAAAAAAACACAGAAGAGTAAGAACACAAAATAATTAAATTATTATTATTATTATTATTATTATTATTATTATTATTATTATTATTATTGTGTTAAATTCACTTATATATACATGGACAAAAGTAGGGATTATTCTAGAAATATAAAAAAATAAAATTATAAGGACTGAAATGAAAATCCAATATAAAAGGGCTTAAATTAACAAATTAAAAGTCAAAGGGCTGAAATGCAAATTAAATTTATTCTCAATTGACATCAGAGGACAAAATTGCAAAAATCAGAACTTCTGTAACGAATTAATTGAGTTATATATAGCCAATCCGGAAATTGAAAGTAGCAGGACCGAAGTGCAACTTTGACATTCAATTAATTAAAATCGGAGGACCCAATCGAACTAAATCAAAACTTATATAACAGAAATCAGGACCAAAAACAAAATTCAAAGTTGAGGGACCCAAGTGAAATGAAACAAAAAATGGGGGACTCTCCTGCACATTTACGTGCAGGAGAGAGAGAAATGTGACCGGCGGCTTTAACCGACCTCCGCCGCGTCCACAAACTTTTTTAGGTTACACGCGCCACCGCGGGAGGAAGATCACGCGGCGGACCATCGGGTGGGACGCAGTTTGCCAATTTCCGGCCACCTTATGACGCCGCACGCGCCACCGAAACAGGGTGTGAGGCGAAAAACCGTCTGGTGCGTGCGCCTCAAGCCCTGACAGACATCGAATATTAAATTAAAAAAATAGGGTCAATTACCGTCCTGTCCCTGGACCCAAGTCAGTGTTTTTGTCTTATTAGGGGCTAAAGACGTCTTTAGCCATTTAAGAAAATAATAAAAAAATCAAAAGTTGCGGCGGACCGGACCGGTCCGGACTCGCGCAATTATGTCGGTGCCCCTCAGCCGGAACCCTTATTTTGTCTTATTACCAGGGACTAAATCGTCCATTCATTGTTCACAACTGAATATTTTTTTTAAAAAAGGACGGGAAAAGAAAAAACCCAAAATAACCCTGTTTGACAGCCCCACTTTGCCGCGCGGCCGAGGGCCAAAATCGCCCCTACACTGCTCGAATCCACAGTAATTTGTGAGAGGAGCTACAGGGAAAACACCATGCCAATTATGTGTTTTGTAATTTCATCAAATCAACTCAGCATGCTAGCTGTTGTGTTTGATCAATAGCTAGCATGAATCCATTCAAATCAAGAAAAATAAGGTTTGAAATCTTGAATTTTGTCTTCGAAAGTTACTATTTTATAAAATTAAGTGTTTATTTGGAATTATAGTAATGGTTATTTTTAAAAATATTTTTTGTTTAAAAATATATCAAAATAATACTTTTTATTTTTTAAAAAATATTTTTAATATCAGCACATCAAAATAATAAAAAAATACTAATTTTTTTAATTTAAAAATAAAAATAAAAATAAAATTTTAAAAAAATTCTCAAAAATATTTTAAAATACAATGTCAAACACCTTTTAAATCCAACTTCAAAATCTCTCTCGCTTCCCTTATCAACAAAACAAAACAACAATCTCATATGACTTTAATCAAGATAAATAAATAAGCTATCAATGAAGGGAGAAAATCAACACAACGAGACGATCAAGAGAATATACACTCACCCATTATGTACTATTGTTTTTTTTTTTTTTATTATGTTCTCTTAATTTTTCTTTTTTTATTTTACATGTGTTTGGTGTTGTGATATAATATTTTTTTTTGAAAATATATTAGAATAATTTTTATTTTATTTTTATATCAACATATTAAAATCATAAAAATATCAATTTAATATTCTTATGAACCAAACACACTCAGAAGAAAACATAAAGTGATATTCATGCTAAAATACTCTAATTGTCTTGCTATTATCACAAGTATTTTCTAAGAGTTTTTATGATATTCATGATATAAATATAGGAGGGAGACAATCATATCAGTTTCTCTAAAAAGGGATAATAATATTTTTTTATTTTTAAAATATATATTTTTTAATTTCTCTCTCTACCATTTGACTTTATCTATTTATTAGTTACAAATGAACACCATAAAATCTCTAGGTATTTTCTTATTGAGTTTTTTTATAAAAAAAAATGAAGAAAAAAAGTGTATACAGATGGGATTTTATTCCCCATTTTTAAACCTACCCTAACATGCAATAAAGCTTTATAAAAAAAATCCAAAAATATTAGAGCATAAATGAATAGATTAATCTCCACATCCTTCCTACAGCTGTGCAGAAGCATGTAGACATGCATGGACTCAGCATCTTTTCCAGTTCACAGTATTCCATCACCCTTCACATTTAAGCAAATAGTATAAAATACAAAAGACAATACACAATTCACACCCATGCCATCCATCACTTTCCTCCCTTTTCCCTCCTCCAACCAGATGAACTTCCCACTGCACCACCCTCTTCCTTTTTTCATCCTTTCCTTCCTCCACCCTCTTCTCTCTCTATAAAATGGTATCCTACTTTTTTCACAGTAGTTTATGGCTAACACCAATCTTCCTTTTTTTCATGTGAGCTAATATATAGTTGTTTCCAATGAATCTGAACCTTTTTCACCTTCTCACTCTCTCTTCTTCCTGAAACTTTCCACACTCAGACACAACTTTCCTCTCCATTTCTCCTCCTCTCTCTTCAAAATCTTCTCATAAAATCCAAGCAATTAACCCTCACTCTCTACACACACCCATTTATTTACCTCTCTCAAGCTTATATTCTTTCTCCTCAAAATCTCTTCTCTCTCCCTCTCCCTCTCTGTGAGTGTCTCTGTCTGTGTAAGTTGCAGCTATTTGCCTCTCAAAAGCTCTCTCCTTTCTTTTCAAAATCTGTATCTCTCTAGTTTTTTCTGCCCGAAGATCACACCTTTCTCTTGAAAGCTCCAGTCTTTTCCAATTCTATTGAAACCCCACTTCACAAATCCCTTTCCAAACCTAAAACTACTCGAAAAAGATGTCTCTCTGTTGTGGAGTAGAATGTGTAGTTATAATAGGCTTTGCTCGCTGGGTCTGGAAACGTTGCGCACACATTAGTGGTAATGACAGTGCAAACTGGACATTAGCAACACCAGGAGAGTTTGAACCAATCCCTCGTATGTGTCGTTTAGTCCTTGCTGTCTACGAAACAGACCTTCACAACCCTCAATTCAGTCCTCAACATGGTTACCGATTAAACCCTGATTGGGTTATCAAACGTGTAACTTATGAACAAACACATGGGCGTGCTCCTCCTTATTTGATTTACACAGACCATGAGCATAAAGAGATTGTTTTGGCGGTTAGGGGATTGAATTTATACAAAGAAAGTGATTATAAAACGTTGTTAGATAATAGGTTAGGAATGCAGATGTTTGATGGTGGTTTTGTGCATCATGGGTTGTTGAAGTCTGCTGTTTGGTTATTGAATGCAGAAGGGGAGACATTGAAGAGGTTGTGGGAGGAGAGTGGGAAAGAGTATGGTATGGTTTTTGCTGGACATTCCTTAGGGTCTGGTGTAGTGGCTTTGTTAACTGTTATTGTGGCTAATCATAGAGATAAGTTAGGTGGGGTTCCTAGAGAGAAGATTAGGTGCTATGCTATGGCTCCGGCAAGGTGCATGTCTCTTAATTTGGCTGTTAAGTATGCTGATGTTATTCACTCTGTTATCTTGCAGGTTAGTTCTGTTGATGGTTTGTACTATTTGGTTGTTTGGTATTTATTAATTTATTTGGGTCTGGATTTTGTTTGATCTGTGATTCCAAAGAAAGCTACTATTGTTGACTGTCGTGTAATTTTCTCTGATGCTGATCGGTCAAAATTTTGATTTATGTTGAATTTTCTGATAAGATCTTTCGGGGTTGAATTGTTTTTTTTAAGGAAATTGTAGGACTTTGCAGTTAACCGTCGTTTAAAAAGGTGCTGGATATATCATTTTAACTATGGTGCTTTCATAGTATAAATGCCTGGTTGCTGCAGAAGCTAATTGATCCGTGTGTTTCGTATTGTTTGATGGGCAGAATTTTGGACGTAATTGATTGATAAATGGTTCAGTTAGTACCTCGCCTCCCAGCTAAATAGAATGAAACAAATCAGCATTCTTTGAGTGTGCATGTCATAATCAACCATATTTACGTGAAAGCAATTAAGATGCCAGTACTTGATTTTTCTTTTTATTTCATTGTAATAATGTTGTGATTTACTTAGATCACTCTATTTCAGTGTTAAAGGCACTACCTTGATGTAAACTTATTGCTCTTATCCAGGATGATTTCCTGCCAAGAACAGCTACACCATTGGAAGATGTCTTCAAGTCAATCTTCTGGTTGGTATTCTTATGTCCATGTCACTGTAGAGGCTATATGTGCCTTTCATCTTGTCATACAAATCCTCACACTCGTAAACTTAGTGGAGTGGGTTACAATTATTATCTATTAAACCAGGTGTTGGTCCTTTGTACAGCTTGCCCTGCTTGTTGCTTTTGGTTTGTTTGAGAGATACCTTCATTCCAGAAGGTAGAAAGCTTAGGGATTCAAGAAGATTTTATGCCCCTGGACGAATGTATCATATTGTAGAGAGAAGATTTTGCAGGTGACATGTTCAATTTATCAGTTTTGTTAACAAAATGCGTTAGCCTACCATGGCCCTAAGCATTATACAAAACAAGAATTTTTTATTGCAAAGCATTCACATGAGTAATTTACAATTTTGATCAAATTATAGACCATAGTTTGCTTTTGACATCCTGTTATTGCTAAAATAGGTCTTACCGTTATAATATATTATCTTCTATTATTGCTCATCCCTCCTTATTCTGTCTCTCTCGATAACATTCACACAAACCAACCATTAGACGGTCTGCTTCAAGATGCCCTTTCATTAACTTATAATCCATTCAGTTGTCCAATTATTGATTGTAAAATGGTAAGAAGGCTTTTTAATCATTCAGCTATTTAGCACCCCTCTTTTTTTTTTTAATAAAGTGAGCTTTTATCATCCTTGTGTTAAATTTAGGTTTCAAATAAGTATATTCTTATTACCAAAAAAAAAAAAACTATATTCTCCTTAATTTGGTGTTTGATTCATAGTAATTTCTTCTCTCCCTTGAGAACATTGATGGTGTAATTCTCGCTGAAAATCTTTGTGCATGTCCTGAAAATCTTTCCTTATTCTTGTTGTCACAGATGTGGGAGGTTTCCTCCAGAGGTCAGAACTGCCATTCCTGTAGATGGAAGGTTTGAACACATTGTCTTGTCATGTAATGCCACATCTGATCATGGAATCATTTGGATAGAAAGGGAATCGGAGAAAGCCTTGCAGGTAAGTTTTTTCCTTTTCATAATATGTTTATGTTCCATTTCATTTATAATCATCTAGCAAGTTAGAGCAGTAAAAGCTTGGTCTCTTCACTAGCGTTCTATAGAACAATAGAAGATAAATAGCTTTACCTTTTAATATCACTCTGCAAAAGTGTTTCTACCCATTTGGTCGAGTACATGCCTCATTTTTCCCAATCAAAGGTCATTTGGTTCAAGCATTTGGACCATTTGGATTTGGTAATGTGTTTTGTCTCTCTTTCTTTCTCCCTCACTGATACACATGCCAGACCATAGTTTATGCGTGCAACTTTTTATTAGCTGCATATAATGTGTTTCTGCTTGATTTATTCAAATTTGATATATCATAATCTGATATATGCTTCTTGATACTGTAATCCCTGTTTCATCAGTCCAACTTAAATACTGCTATTCTATAGTAGTTCCTTACTATCAACTGACTAAAGCCAGCCACCAAGATTAACATAAAATTGCTTCCTTTATGATTGATAAGGATAATTGTATCACAAGAAGTAACACCAGAGGGAGAGAATTTTTATTTTGCCCTTTAATTTCCAGGGCTCAACTTCTTTATTTGTTGAACAGTTTACTGACCGTTAATGCTATTGATTTTCCACAGAAAATGAAGGAAATTGATTCTGGAACCATTACAACTCCTCCGAAAGTACAGAAATTGGAAAGGATGCGGACAATTGAACAAGAACTCAGGGACGCATTGGAAAGAGCTGTCAGTTTAAATATTCCTCATGCTGTGACTACCCCAGATGTAGAACCCTTGAAGGATAATGGGACAGAGCCTTCCCTGTCCGAAGGTGACCAAGCCTCACAAACCGAATCAACCTCCACTGGCAGAAAGACAAACTGGGATGAAGTGGTTAAAAAACTTTTCAGGAAGAGCGAGTCAGGAAACCTTGTTTTAAACAAAGAAGTATCTGCTCCAAATCACAACATTTCTATTGATCAACTTTCATGAATACAATTTATTCTTTCATTAGACCTTTTAGTTAGCTGAAAGTGTGTATATGTTGTGTAAAACACCAGCTAAGATGCCATACAACCCATGGTTTGCAGCTATGGGAGAAGATGGGGAACTGGCACAGAAATAAACCCCTGCCCTTCGTCTTTATAATCACTTTTGTTCTTTGATAGGAATTGGGAGTCATAAGGCAAATAGAAGTAGCCACGTGTCAAGTCAGTTAAGAAATTGTTACAGCTGTATCTCGTGTGTTGGCTTTATTAACAATCAGAGAAGCCATTTTGCGTTATGTTGAATAATATACAGAATTCATTTCTTGATTTTCCTCTGTTCTTGGTTGTATTCCTAAGGTAGAAAGATGGAGTTCTATCATTCTTTGGGTGTTCGACTCGCTTGGAAGAGGTTTTTCATTGGATCCGGTGACTATGTTCTATTTTGTTCGTGCTATTTGTCATTCTTGGGTGCAAAATCTTGCCTAGAGTGCAAAATCCTGCCTATTTTGCTCAGCTTTGAAATTGTTCCAGGATCAACTGAGCTCATTAACTACCTCGAATATTCCATGTATCCTCATCCTTCCTAATGCTTACTCATGTAAGGGGAGGTCAGTCGCGTTAAAGAATTCCAAGTTTTTGGTTGACAACTCACAATTTCATGGAGCAAGACTGCAACCCGAATGAGGGGTATTTGTTTAAAGAATCGTACTGCTTGTGCATGAATGCTTAATATGGCTTCCAATGTGGAGAAATTATTACATAAAATGTCATCCTAACCACGCTGCTGTGCTACAAAGTTGGAGGATGACATCAAACAATTACAGCAAACACGTACAGGAAAGAAGCAGCTTTGGGGTTGTTTGATCTTTTTTCGTCATCTATTTTTATTTTTGAAAGTTTTTGTTTTGAACTTTTTTTTTCAGAATATGCACTTAATCTTCGTCTGATATTCATAGCAATGATAATATTAAACGAAGATTTAATCCTTCATTCTGTTCCGTCTCAATTCTCGATTCCACTTGAGATTTAAGAATCCTACTTAAACGGCATCTCAACTAATACTCGCCTCATCCCTCGGATCCCAGCCTGACATCCAAAACTTGATCAGGACCAGATCCCTGTCCAAGCCTTGTGCATCCATCTCCCCCTGACCCTTTCAGTGAAAAAATACAAACTGAATAAA
The DNA here is from genome assembly GCA_025169955.1 of Salix arbutifolia. Classification (NCBI taxonomy): domain Eukaryota; kingdom Viridiplantae; phylum Streptophyta; class Magnoliopsida; order Malpighiales; family Salicaceae; genus Salix; species Salix arbutifolia. Next base: position 8,937,867 of record CM045918.1, on the reverse strand, counting down.
CTCGTGTTACCATTTTCCTCGATTCCACTTGTATTGTTTTTTTGAAATAAAAATCCAAAACAACGCTAAAATTTTAAATAAGCAAATGATTCTCAATTGGATATTATTATTTTTAATACCAGTTGGTGAAGCACACCAATTCCAAAGAGATCAAACTAGAAATCAAGAGTCATTTTCCTTGTTAAGATTTACAATCATTCTAAGTATATAATATGTAATAACAGCATATGTTAAAAAGAAGATGCGTATATCATGTCATATTAGCCTCTTCATAACACTATATATACAAACAAAATATATAGAGAATCAAGAAAATATAAAGGCGGTTATGAGTTGGAAGGACAACAACCATCCTTTGTTACAATCGTGCGTCCAAGGCTAGTGTTAAGAGTTACTAAGCGAAAAAAGGAATTACTGCCATCGCTGCAGGTAGCACAAGTTTTGGGGAGCTAACAAGATGAACACAAACTGATGCTATGTCTAGTGGGGAACAACTTTTGAAATTAAGTTTGCATGGCTTCAGCATGGTAACTTTCCAATTCCTTGTCCAGCTCATCTACCGACTTTTCACCTGGTTGATTCTTCCCACGACCATGACCACGTCCTCGACCACGTCCACGGCCAGGAGCACGACCACGGCCATTCCGTGTACCATTACTTATATCCCCACCTCCCTGACGACGACTGTGCACACTGAAGGAAAAAAAAAACGAATCAAGCAGATCATAAAGGATGTAAAAATCAAATCTAACATGAGAAGAAAAGGGAGACAGGAGTTTTGGCCAACCTAACATTAATACTACTAAACAAAGAACAGGCAGAAACAGGACTGTTTAAGGAGTCCAAACCGACAAGCAAAACAATCACACATGCAGGGAAAAAAAGCTTACCCAAAACCACGATTATTCACAGCAGCACCTCTTCCACCACCTAATCCAGGTCTGCATAATTTTCAAACTATCAATGGAAGTGTTCTAAAAATACAATTATCTTCAGGAAAAAAGCTTTTAAGTACTGTTTTCTCCATCACACCTTCAAACAGATGACAGTTTCAAGAGACTGACATAATGTGAAAGATGCAATCTTCATGTTAGCCAGGACTCCAGCCAAACATCCAGTTAACAAGTATGAATAAAAAGCTAATTTTCTAGTTGAAAAATTGAAGGTCTTGATCCCTTCCTATTGAACAACAAAATCAGCCATAACTAAACAGACAAAGGAAATCAAACTACAACCCCAGACAACAAGCACTGTGATTCGTACAGTACAAACTCTTGCACGCTTGGATTCCAGCTTCAAGCATACAAGGGAAGCTAGCTACCCATGAAAAGGTTAAAATATTCTAAAGCAAATGCAAAACATTTGATAGTTTACCAGAAAAGTTCCCAATAGATTGACAGATTCAGATAAAGAATGCACCATCAAGTCAAATAATAAGAAAGAAGCAACAAAACCACATACATCATAGCAAACGTTCTCTTCTTCTTTCCATTTGCTCCAGTAACATTCATTCGAGCTGAAATAGGCACCACTGGATTGGCACCCACAATCTCAATCTTCATGGGCTTTCCATCCAACAGAACATTGTTATACTTCTTAAAGGCACCAAATGCATCACTTCTTCTTGTATACAGAACTTCAGCGGAGCCCTGTTACCAAGCTATCAACATTAGAAGTTTCCTACCAGGGAGAACACTTAGAAACCAAAACAGTAAATGGCAAGTTTAAACAAAGCCAATCAACTTATTAAAGAAAAAGCTATGACTAACAACCTAAGACACATGAACCACAAGAGAGCTGTAGATATCTATTTATTTATGAAAACAGAAGATGTTTTACTGTAGCATGTTGGATATTCATCTAATTTATATGCCCTCCTGCAAATAACTCATAGGTGCATGCAGAAGTGAGTTCGGAACCAATGGCTGAGGTGAAAGGCAATTACATCAAAGCAGATATTTTACAATTAGCATCTAACCAAAAACTTAATAATGATATGCAGATAGGATTTTTTTTCCCTTCTCCTTGCCAAGTCAGCGTTTAAGAGCAAAGGTGTCAATATCTTGGAGCATAATATATAACAGTCAGCATACCTATGATTAAACAATCTACACCCTTCCATTGATTAAAGAAAAATATTACACAGCTGGGAGAACTATCTTAATACCACTAAGAATGTGTTTGGAGAGGGATAATGGACTGCAATCATTACCCTTGTAACAATCATGGAGTTAACAACTCCCCTTGAAATTGGGGTACTTGTTTCCCTTGTGTAGTGGGGAGTACTTGTTACTCCAGTGATATTCAATACCTTCTTTCATTTTTCCTTTCGTTTTTGTAAGTGCACATGAATAATTACTAAGAATATAGATATTTTTTCTCCCTTACCATTGACAATTCACCCCTAATTTTCATCTAGTAGTAAACACGTCCAGACATGAATCACTAGATATCATGTCCTTGTAAATGCAGTCAAATGCAAACAATTACTCTTCCTTATAGTTAACACATGATTGGTGAAACCTCCCAGCCCTTTAACATGCAACTCATAATTATTAAATGATATAAATCCAAACTTTCAGAGAGAATCAAATGATAGTCAAGATCCAACCACCTGGTAGCAGCACTTAACATGAATAAGTTCAGGTATTAAAAAATTAAGCTTACACTGGAGCGGCCATCTTTGTCGTAGTGAACAGCATATCGTTTCAGGTCTCCAATCTCTGCGAAGAGCTCCTGAGGTTCCCAGAAAACTTATTTTAGAAAGCCATTACAGCACACAGAGCATCTATGATGAAAACATATAGCATAAGTTGTACCCTTATGTCTTCGTTGGTCACTCCATAATCCAAGTTTGAAACATATATCTTGGTTCCAACTTCTACTCCTGTTATTCCTGCAGCTCTAATGCTATCCTCAAGCAAATCATGCTGCCAGGGCAAACTCCTAACTCTGCGAGAAGGCTGATGACATCAAATAGAACACATCAGCTTATTTCCATAACAAGTTCACCATCTCCAATATCAATCTCAGATGAGGAATTTCCCAAAAGATAAAAAAGCAACTGCAGTTTAGTAAAAAGCTCAAGTAACCATGTCTCCAAACTTCAGGAGGTTGAATTATTAGATGGCAGATGGGAGTAAGGGATTCGACCCACTGCATGTGAAAACCAGTGAGATGATATAGGTGGGAGCTCCAGTTCTGAAGTTAAGCGAAGGAACTCCTTTGCAAAAACACCATGAACTAGGAGAGACGAGTTCTCGCACTGAAGAAATTCCGCAAATAACTGGAGGATCCATCATAATCTTTCCGTCTAAACAAGTGATACATCAAATGCTAGAACTGTATAATATGGATTATATTGAGGACTAATTGTTAACTGACATTATGCTACTGGTGTGAGATCCTTTCCAAATTTCCACCTAATGAAGCCCTGGATAAAATGCCAGGAAGTGGCATAATAACTGACTGAGGACCAGAAAAACTTCTGCACACTCACGTCATATCAGATCTGTAGAAAATCCCCAGTATATGGACCCAATAACCCAAAAGCACAGCTAAATCCCAAGATAATGATATAAATGAAACGGACAGTAATGCTTTAGGGGATGAGGCCAAATGAGCTTCGCCATGAACAAAATAATATTAAGATCCACTGTATTTTGACTTTTAGCATAATTGAGATCCCTTCCATTTGGATTTCATAAACCTAGAAGGTTCTGAATCGTATGCATATACCATCCATAGATTTGAGCTTGCCTTAGCAGTGGAGTATTTTGATGGGCGGGCATTCACTGAGAGAGGGCCTCTACGAACTGGCCCTGACATCCTTCCATTATTAAAGGACCTAGCAGGTCCACGTCCACGTCCACGGCTGGCCCTACCTCGTCCTCTACCTCTCTCCCTGTTTTTCTTTATAATGTCATCAAGAGACATATCCATAGTTGCAGCCATTGAAATTGCAGCAACAGCACAAACTTTTTTGAGAAAATGAGCAGTAAGTAAACCTGCAATGAGAGGTTACAAAGGAAAAAACAATGCAGTGATCAGTATCAAAACATTGGCATCAGAAATAATACATGCTTGGTCAACATTCACCAGCAGTCCTTTAAAAAACAACCATTAGAAAGCACACTTTAACAATCGATATTGTTAATGTCTCCACCACTGATATGATTTTCAACAGAAGCCATATATAAGCAGGCAATGGTGTGCTGGATCTTAAATGTCGTAAATTTATCCCTCAGTAATAGAATTCACACTCAATATCTCAAAAAAGTCACAAAAAACCCAACAATTTACCAAAATGCTCAGTCAACAACATAAAACAAACAAATTTAACTAGCATTCTGAAACTCCTTATTCTAATCAGAAAGGAGCTAGAAAAAAATAGCTTTACAACAAAAAAAAATCAAGAAACAACTTCAAATAGTTATAAAATGTAATTTCAGAAGTTCGAACACTCAGACTAACACGTTGACCATTCAAGAACAACAAAAAAACCTTAAATTTTGATTTTTTATTGTTCAATCCAATTTCTCGTCAATACACGAAGATTCCTCATCAAGAATATTAGATCCGAATCATGCATGAAGCGACAAAATAATCCTCAATTACGAATCTAATATTTTCAAAAAAAAAACAAAAAAAACCCAATTTCAAATCCCTAAAAAAAAAAAAACAAACAGAGCCTCTGAAACGAAACAGAACAAAATACCGGAAAAGAAAAGAAATCTCATAAATCCCTAAAAGCATAAAAGCCACTGAACTCAATACATCACCCAACAAACACAAGTCAACATCCCTATAAAATCCGAACCCTAAAAACACCACCGAAATAGGATGAGAGGGTGAATACCTGGAGAGAATCACAGATGGGAGTGAGATCCGGAGAGAGGGAGGGGTAGATATTGGGGATTTAGGGTTTAGCTGGTGGATTTTTATCGAGGGTGAGAACCAGGGATTTTTTCTAGGGATTTAATTTTGAGGGGCTGAGTGATGCGTTACGAAGAAAGCGGGGTATTTATAGAGGAGATGAAGGAGGAACAGATTGGAGAGCAAGTTTACGCGTTTAGACTTTAGAGCATCTCCATTGGCATATTCCATGTGCCCATTTGACATTGTGATTCTACCGGTTTTTAGCTGAAATTTAAATTATTTTTTTTATATTTTAAAAATCGGCGGTTTGGTATTTTTAGATCATTTTGATATGCTGATTTCAAAAATAATTTTTAAAAAATAAAAAAAAAACATCATTTTGATGTATTTCGGCATGATAATCACTTTAAAAAGCTACCTCAATCGCACTCTCAAACATGCCCTATTTTGAAGAGGAAAATTAGTAATATAATTTTTAAAAATAGTATAAAAATAGTTATATATATATATATATTAATGGTTAAAAGTTTTAATATATATGATATATAATTATTTTAATAATGTAATAGGATTTTTTTTTGTTAAATGCAAGAATTACAAGGAGTGTTTTGGACATTTTGCTCTAATTAATTATTTTTTAAATCAAAAAGCAGATAATACATTTTGTAATTGATAATCATTTCTTTTGTTTTTTTCTTGCTTTTTATCTCTCTCCCAGCAAAAGTGTAGGCATGCTTTCCTTTTATTTCTCTATTTTTCCCCCTAACTTTTTTATTGAAGTTTTATTATTTTTAATTTCATCATTAAATCAAAATTATGTTGTTATTTTTTCAATTTAACTCAATGTTTTTTTTTATGCCCTCTAATTTATTTATTTATTTATTTAAATGATTTTGACTCTCAACCTCGTTCATTTAATTATATTTTGTGCATTGTGTTTTTTTTTTAGTTTCACCTTCTAGTGTTTAATTTATTGAAATTTGAGTTTCATGATTTTTTTACTTGTTAAGACTTGCCATGGAGCACAAATTATATATATATATATATATATATATATATATATAGCATTTTCGTAAAATAGTTTTTATTAATCCACATGTCATGTTGATGTCATTAATAATGAGGATTTAAAATATGTTTTTTTTTAATCTTTGCGATACCAGCTCAATAAAATTAAAAGAAATACTAAAAAAAATATATTAATTTAATACATTAAAAACAATAAAAACAGAAGCTAACGCGCTCTTAATAGGTTTTCTATCCCGGTTTTGGATCAAACCAATTTAACTAGCCTGGGCTCAGCCCAAACCGGGCCAGGTTTGACAAAATTAGCTTCATTTTCCACTCCTCTCTTCCTCTCATCGTTGAAACCACAGACCAGTGTGAAATCACTTCTCCTACTTCTTCATGCTTTAATTCTCTGGTTCAGGGTTTTAGAAATCAAAATCCAAACCTGAAACATGGAAAGCCCTAGATTGTCCCTACTTTCTTCTTCTTCACCAAAACTAGTTATGGGACACCCAACTTTACTAAAAAATCCTACCACCCCTAAATTCTCCATATCCACAACCAGACCCTCACTTCCTTTCCCTCACATAACTTCCAAAATTGTCCCTCGTACTTCAAGAATTTCCATCTCTGCCCTTTCCCAATCCCACGGTCCCCGTAGAACCTCAAAAAATGGTAACTTTCAGTCCCTCGGTTACTAACTTGCTTCAAAATCTCTTCCTTTTGTGATTTTATTTGAAGGGTTATTTATATTTTGTGTTAAAGTTTGTTTCTTTTAATGATTTTGGTTGTTGGGTTTTTACTAATTCTGTGTTATAACGTGATACGGAAATTAGGGAGTGAATATTTTGCTAGTATTTCGTCATCAAGTGGACAACAGACGGCTTCTGTTGGAGTAAATCCACAGTCAGTGTCGCCACCGCCATCACAAATGTAATAAAATTCTCTTTCTAGCTCGTAGCATTTCAAATTTTTAGCTAGCTAGGCACTGGCTTACCCTAGTTATATGTTTGTTCTTTGTTTGCATGTGTGGATGGATTTTTATTTTGTTTCTTGATTGTGTGTTTGTAGAGGATCGCCACTGTTTTGGGTTGGAGTTGGTGTTGCGTTGTCAGCAATTTTTTCATGGGTGAGAATCACTGTTTTATATGTACTTTTATCCATTTGTTATTTTTTTTTGTGCCTTGTTGTATTAACATTGTTTTTTTTATCAAACGTACAGGTGGCTTCAAGGTTAAAGGTGAGTTCTTATCTCCTGCAAGGTACAAATGTCTGTATTTTGCTGAATTTTCTGGTCATCTTGCTGAACAACTATGCAATAGAATGACGACCGAGTATTTTTTTATCGTATATTACTTGTTAGTTTTTATTTATATAGATTTTCAATGCCATCACCATTTGATGTTGCATTTATATAAAGAAATTCGTAGTTAGGAGCTTCTAAAATTTAAGGTGTGGAAATTGGCAAGTCATTGACTCTTATTCCTTGTAGAGTTGTGGCATATAACCTCCATGGTTAATACGTTCAAATTTTTGCTAAGTCAAACATTTGATTCCCCCCCCCTAACTACCTGTCAATTTATGTGCCATAGAATTGGGATTTAGAGTCAAGGTTGAGGTTTAAAGGTTTCTAGAGTTTCGGGCTAATAATTTATGTGTATATTTGGTGTGGTGATAGATGAAATAATTGTTTCCTTTCTCATTCTACAGTTTCTTTCCTAAGTTCGGTGACAAATTCATGTCTCTGTTTCTCATAAATTTTCAGATGCTTCTTTCCTTATTCTGTTTTCTCTTATAAGTCTGCCCTGTTTTCTCCTCAGTGTCCCCGCAGCTTCAGTCTGTCCTATTTTTTTCCCCTATTTCATACTGCTCACAAAGTTTTTTCCTTTTCAACCTTTTGTTTTGTTTAATCCATTAATTTGATGCTTGTATATTTCGTTCCCTTAATCTTTCAAGAAAGCCTTCTACAGATCCATCAATGTAATTGAATTTTGTATGGTTTTTTGAAACTTAATGACATTTATTTTCCTTCTGTGAGGATTGATTTGTTTGGATTGAGGTCCTCTGCACTATTCCTTCTCATTTCAACTCTATTGAAGGCTCATTATTCCATCTTTAAATTAAATGACTCTTACTCATTCTGAACCACATTGCTTGATCTAACAATAGATAGGGGTTGGTGCTTTCTTTGTAGATGGAGAATTTGTCCACCAAATTTTTCAAATTTCTCAACCCGGTGTTTTCTTCTAATTTGTATTTGTCAATGATTTGCACCAATTTGTAGTTTCAAATATTTCAAGTAATTAAATTTGACTTGATTAAATTTTTTCATGTATAAGTGAAGCTTCTGGTGAGTTAGTTTTTATTGGTACCTACTGCCTGATATAGGAATCATGTTTCTCAGTTCCTAGAGGAGAGACAGTTATAAAAATAACTGCATCTTGCGGGATCTACTTTTCAAAAAGTAGAGGACCTTTGACCTCAATGTGTGCATTTCCATTGAAACTAGTGGTATACTCTGACCTCATTTAGAGGACCTTCACATTCTACCTTCGACCTCAATTCTACTAGTGGCATGCTTTACATTCTACCTTCACTTGTTTCTTTCTAAACTTCTTTGGATTATTTCAAGACTACTGATCCTTCCTTGTATACACAACATTTTAGCTTGACATATATCATTTTAGGCAAACAATATGATCTCTGTGGTTCAATCAATTAACTTAGCTAATAATTTAACTAGTCATTCCAATCTATTTTGCATGCATCTTTATCAGTTCAAGTCTCACCTCTTTGTTCAGAGATAGATAGAAACATTTTGTATTTAACTTCAGTTATTTCTTTATGCTCATCTTTTCTTTCAGAATTATGCCATGCAACAAGCTTTCAAATCTTTGACTGAGCAGATGAATACACAAAATAACCAATTCAATCCCGCATTTTCTGCAAGGTCACCTTTTCCATTTTCTCCACCACCAGCATCACAGCCTGCAACCTCACCTTTTCGAGCTGCTTCTCAACCTGCAGTCACAGTAGATATTCCTGCTACAAAAGTAGAAGCAGCTCCAGTAACTGATGCTATAAAGGAAAAGGAAACTGATATTCTAGAGGAAAGAGAGATAAAGGAGGAGCCAAGGAAATACGGTATGACAGAATCTTTAGCTGTGAGCTCTTATGCTGTTTAGGGGTTGCTATTTGGCTGATTGATGACTGATAACTGGTTACTGAGATGTATTGAATTTCCCTGCTATTTCTATTTCCTTTCCTTCTTTTTTTCTTTCCTGTTCCTTTTCCTCTATTCCCTTCTCTGTTTGCGTCAGAACTTTCAATTTTTCTTGATGCTTCACTCATGCACAACTATAACTTCAAAACTGAACATACCTTAAGAAATGCTAAACTTCTGTTGCTCAATTTAGTGTTGGACACTTGCTTATAGGGTTTGTAGAAATGTTCTCCATAAGAAAGTGTAATGTAGCTCCTACTTGCAGCTTTTGTGGATGTTTCTCCTGAAGAAACCTCACTGAACACTCCTTTTTCAAGTGTCGAAGATGTCAATGATACAAGCTCATCCAAGGATGTTCAGTTCGCGAAGGAAGTAAGTCTTTATTGCTGAAACTTAGTGTCTCTATTCTATATTAAACATATTCAGATGTAATTATTTCAATACTTTGTGCAGGCCTCTCAAAATGGAGCTGCTTTTAAGCCGGGACCAGGTGCTTCCGAGGGTTCTCAATCTAGTCGTAAGTAAAAAAGAACTAAAACTACTCATTGTCTCGTGCATTGAGATACACAATTTATCTTTCCATTTCTTCTATGTAGCTCACACATGTTGCTTTTATGTGTTTTTAGTTACTTTTGAAACCAGGAATTCATGGACTTATGAAGTAGACCTGTAATATTTATCAGTGCTTTGGTATTCTGGTTCTTTTAGAGGGCCTTCAGAAATGTTTGCTAGAAGAAAATAGGAGACTAGGTTGGATAATAGGCTAGCAGAAGATACAAAACTTAGAAGCATTTATGATGCAAAGATCAATATCTTTTTTTAAAAGGAAATATGCAACTAGTAATTCTTAGCAGATGGTAGTAGGCTTTTAAAGCCTGTTTGAACATGTAGTGTGACTATTCATGATTAACCTCTGAGGCATTTCATTGTTCGTTTTAGTGCATTGATGATTTTCAGTTGCATATAATGTAACTGCTTGCATTGCCATGGTATTGCTACCTGCATGTGTATAGGGAATCGTCCATTCAGATCTAACAGTTGTGTAGTGAATCATCCATTGACACCCAACTGTATTAGCTCATTATGTCACATTGTTATTGATAAGTGATATGATTGTTATGTAGAGAATCATCCATTTACATCCAACTGTATTAGCTCATCATGTCACATTGCTCTTGATAAGTGATGAATGAAGATGTCTTTCACTCAGTGTGGAAACATGGAAATTCACATCCAACTGTATGAAGTTGTAGTTTAAGTATAATTTCAGGTGGGAACACGGAAGCATGTGCTAATTTGATGTTCTGTGGCCTTTGATTTTTCCCACTTTACATTGTGTGCTTGATTACTATTTATGGCCTTACTAAAAAAAAAAGAAGCTTTCTGAGTTGATATTTATTCATGGACAGAAAAGGCAGGATCTTTCTTATCCGTGGAAGCTTTAGAGAAAATGATGGACGATCCAACAGTGCAAAAGATGGTCTATCCGTAATATAGCTTCTTTTCCTCATAGCAATCATTTCGTGCTTTCCTTAGTATCGTAAATTCATTGTGCTACTTTTCCATTCTCCTGTTATTTCTTTATTTGTAATTGTATTTCTTTATTTGCAATTAACTTCACTGACCATGCTAGTTCTCTCCTTGCTCTTCTTTCATATAAACATATGTTAGGCCTTACTTCCTTTTTTGTTTGTTTGAATTATTTATGGTTAATTACCCTGTAAATCCAGATGTCCTGTTTCATGTTTTCTTTTAACAGTTCAATTCATCTCATATCCATGCAGGTATTTACCCGAGGAAATGAGGAACCCTACCACCTTCAAATGTAAGTCAAACCTTCATTAATGTATATTCTCTTAAGATGGCTTACTTTGGATGTAGTATTTGAGAAATCTTGTAAATATATTGCATTATAGACCATAATTTTTTGTTGTTTAACAAGGTATCAAAATCATGAGTGATTGCTTAAATATGTAGTTCACAATTTGAGTAGGTAGTGGGAATTCAGTCCTTTGCATGTCCTTTCTTTGTGGATGTTAGTTGCTATCATTATCAGGCCAATCATTTCGCATGTAATGTATTTCAATTTAGATGTTTGCATAGCTTTGTTTTGTTTTTGAGTTTTTTTTTCTTCAGGGGATCTTGAGTTGGTTGTCTTCCTTCATGGTTCACTGCTATTTTGTTATTACTTTTGTTGATTCAACCAATAGCTTGGGTTTATTTTTCCTATCCAAATGCAAAATTCATTAATTTTATCAACTCTAAATTAAGTGTGGATATCTTTTGACACATTATGGTTTTCTGTGCTGTGCAATATGACAATGTAATAGGGATGCTGCAAAACCCACAATACCGTCAACAATTGGAAGAAATGCTGTAAGCTCCTGTTCCAGCTCTTTTGCAGTTAATTTTTTTTATGATGCTTAATGTTGACATCATGTTTGAGCTTGAGGATATTTGAGCCTTATGTTTTGATTTTTTCATAGTATATGAAAGCATGGTGTGCTGAGGAGATTTATGAATATTTCATTAACCTAATATGAGATGCAATTGTACTAATTTCTATTTTTTTTCTCACTGACGTCTCAAATATATTTGGATTGGGGATTTCAATGCATTTTCGTTCAGGTTTGTGAATGATATTTTAAACCAGTTTGCTTTATGCTTTGATATCAGAAATTTCTGCATTCAGTCCCTTCACATCTGATACGTGTCAATAGTTTGTGTGGAGTTATTTTTCCAGTTGTATTGGATGTTTTGTTGTTATATATCTTTTTCTTTTTTTCTTAATGTTCAGCATGGTACTTCTCTACTGATAAGTTTTATAATAATCATTGCCCAATGAAGAGCCAGTTTTTCATGGATCTATCTTCATTTGCTGTTATTTTTTTTTTTCCAGAAATAATATGAGTGGAAGCAGTGAATGGGACAGCCGGATGGTTGATTCCTTAAAAAAATTTGATCTCAGCAGTCCTGAGGTTAAGCAGCAATTTGGTGAGTTTGGCATTGATTTTTTTCTGCTATGTGTTTTATCTTCTAAATGTTTATGATTATAATTTGAGAACATTACTTTATTGGATTGTTGCTTGCCTTCTTGCTGCCATTCTTTTATTTCTTTCTTCTTACAAGGGATTTTATAAACTTGGTTGTTAAAGTCTTTTGGCTGCTCTGCTCTGCTGGCAGATGTAGGCTTGATCTGCTCATTTTGGCCCCAACACATTCTCTTAGCTTGATCTGCTCAATGAAGAGTGATTTAATGAATTTTGATGCTCTCCAATAATTTCATAAATGATATCATAAACTTTTTCCACGAATTTTTACTACTCTTTTACCTCACTTTTTTTTTCAACTCATCACTGTATCTACTCTTTCCCTACTCGAGCTTGAAATGAATTGGTATTGTCCTGAACTTGATTGTTAATTTCAGTGGGACGCAACAGCCTATCTCTAAATTTGTATTTAACAGAGGTTTTTTCCAGATTGAATTGATTGCATAATGAAATGTTTGGATTAGGCATAGATAAATAATGCTGAAAGAACATTTCATGATTAACGAGAGTTTTGGCTCTATTATCATGAGGTTTTAGTGCTCTGGTAAAATATCTGGGTTATGATTTCTGGGAGTGCCTATTGTTGGTGAATCAATGGTTAAGATGTTAAGGTTTATAAATCCACTTATGTTCAGGATTCAGCTTACCCAAAACTGCTGCAGGATTTGTGCTGGATGTACTTGAAACTTGTTCAACTTTTGTTTTCAGATTCTAATTTTACATTTGATAACGATAATATGAAAATCAGCTTTTGTTTTCATATCCTGTGGTTTTCTGGACATTTATGTTTTGCAGATCAGATTGGCCTTACACCTGAAGAAGTCATCTCAAAAATCATGGCCAATCCTGATGTTGCCCTGGCATTTCAAAATCCTAGAGTTCAACAAGCCATTATGGAGGTATATTGCAACTGAGTTACAATTAAGTTTATGAAATCTATAAACCATCTTTGTAATATTTTGGCCATTTTGCAGTGTTCACAGAACCCTCTAAGCATTGCCAAATATCAGAATGACAAGGAGGTATAGTCTCTCTCTTCTTATCTCAGACATGCTTCATCAATTATAGAAAATTGTTTGTCGCTGTAATTACATTATTATTCCACTTTTGGTCTTTTGAAATGTCAACCTTCTACCTGGCGGACTACATTGCCTTTTGGTCTATTATCATGTGTTGTACTGTATTTGTGCCCAGCAAGTATCTCATCGACATGGACTATTTCAAGGCTAATTTACTTGAAGACCTCATATAGTTTTCCAAAATAGTTGCTGATAACTTCTTCTTTTTAACCAAGTTAACCACAACTCCAAACAATAGGCTTCAAGTTGCATCAAATCAATAGCTCTCTTAAATATCTGAACTTTGAACTTGGGATGCTTTCTTCTCCTTGCAGGTTATGGATGTCTTCAACAAAATATCAGAAATATTGGGATGACCAACTGACCTTAATCTCCACATTCTCGGAACAACCATGGTTTCCTGGGAAAGACAAATTGGTGGATTTTCGTACGGCCAATATAGGCAATTTCCTTCTAGAGTTTCTGCAAGTGAGATTCTGGAAGTGTTCAAATTTTGTATAATAACTGCTTCTTGACTTTTTATCAGATATAGGGGATAGTTTTGCTTTAAAATTTGGAAAGGTTTTGGAAATCTTGTAAAATAAACCACCCTAGAATCTCTTGTATGCGGGGAGGATAAAAATACAATAGACTTAAAGAGATCTAGGCAAGTGACGTTCTCAGAGCTTACATGCTGCTGATGTTTCCAGTTGTGTCTATGGCAGTAATCTGAACCATTTTTTATTTATTAAATGATGGTTGCAAACCAGCAAATGAAACCATGCATTGAAAAATGGCTGAAGTTATAATCAATGTAAAACGTAAAAGGGCTACGACATGATGCACCGAGTTCTGGTCATAAGGTGACCTATTCGATCCCTGCTGCTTTAATCGACAGGGAAGTGGGGCAAGCACCATTGTAGATCATATCCTGGACAAGATAAGATCATAGGTCGCGACAATATTTTCGTAGCATTGCCACACAATTGAAACATCTCTATCTCTTACTGCATAGTCTAGCTGCAAAATTTCCATTATATTTAACATTGTCAGCTCCAGGAACAATATTTTCTGTCTACTGAAAAAAGTGTATAAGACGGATGTAAGTCATGATCGAGGACAATTTATATAAGATAATATGGTGTTTGTGGCTAAAAAATTAGTAGTAATCAATGTTCAAGGCGTCCAGCTGAACAACCCCATTGTCACCAGTAAGCTCATGAAAATCTAATAACGGTGTCACAAAAATCATCCAAGAAAAGATCCTCAAAACATGGAAAATAGTGCATTAAAAGAACTTACTTTGGTTACATTGTTGAAGAGATTGGAATACAGGGTCCTCAGTTGAGGCCTGTCCTTTCCAGGTTTGCTCTCAATTACAGCATAAAGATCCAGCTTCAAATTTGAAGAGCGCCTTCTAAGCACTTTCTGTGCTTCTTTCCAAGATTGTGACTCTAACAGGTCTTTTAATTGCAGCAAGGATTGTGCATAGTCTCTGGCTCCACTCTCAGCTTCTTCGACAGATCTTTGATCAGGAGTTGCAAACCTGAATTCTTGTCCATTTGCAATATCTTGACTAAACACTGCTTCCTTTACCATTACAACTGCTGTCACTGCTGCCATTGCTCCTATTCTTCTACTTATATCAGACCCCAGGACCTTGTGGGGCATAGGACCCTTGGATTGAAAGGTAGGTTTTAGGCAGCAAGAGAATATTGGAGAATTGTGGGGTACATTTTGAATTGAGACTAATGTTCTTGATGCCATCCTTAATCCTCTCAACTCCTATACGACCATCTGCTGGGTTATGCATCAAAAGATTAGGGCTCAGCTGAGAAGGCTGAAGAAAGGATGGATGAACGATTCTATCATTGCTTCATTAGTAGGCTAAGCTGAGATGAGACTAGAAACTGATGGAAAGTGGCAGCTCTATTCCCTTCTTCTCTTCTTGGTGTTGCCGAAACGTTATCCAGTTCAGATTTTGAAGAAGAGAGAAAGAAAGGCGGAGCACATGACTTTTTGTGGCCATATTTTTGTATCCTTGAGAGAAATTAGGGTTTCTGTCCTTTAGTGGAGTGGTCAGTTTTAACATTGCTAGGAATGGAGAGAAATTTACATTTACTAATCCTAAAACTCACACTATCTAATTTGATTTCTTACTTATCTTGGGATTTAAATTAAATTTATTTTAAAATGACATAGCTGTCTTGACATATTGAAAAATAATTAAGATGATTTGATAAAAACATATATTTATATTTTTTTAAATAAGATGAGATTTCCCCCAAAAAAATTTCATACAAGCATAGGATAATACAAGACAAATCAAGCTAATATCTTAAAAGTATCATGCAATCAACGAATGGAGAAGTTCATATCGTCAAAGCCACTATGGTTACTCTTCTGATCATTGCTGTGGTTCTGCCCCCAATGGTACCTTCCACTGCGTCTCGATTACTCACCGAGGTGAGAAAAACTCCATTGGAGGAGCTCGGTATGATCGGAGTTGAGGAAGGTTATAAGGGTTTTGCAGATTATGACAACCAATACCAGAAAGGCAATGCTATTCTGAAACAATGATGAATTCTGGTCGAGGAAAAATATACTAACTTCAATGGAGATATCACCATGGAAGAGTTCGATTACTTGGTAACTGAGTGCGGGAGCTTAGAGAAGATCACAGAAAAGAAAATGGTGAAATTGCTCTCATCAAATCAATTAGGTTGAAAAAACGTTCTTTCTAGTAAAAAAGCCAAATCTTGATGAATGTCCAAGATAAGGATGACAGCCTAATTACATCATGAGCCAGGATGAAATAAAATATCTAAATTCTAATGAAATCATCAACCACTAAGATTTTCAAAATTTTCCATGAATAATATCAAGATTTTCCGAATTGTTTTTATTAAAAAACTTAAATTCTCGAACAAAAAAGTTTCAAAATTCCCATGCATCTTTTAAAATTTTTAAAGAAGTTTTAGAAAGAAAAATAAAATATTTAGTATAAACTTGCTTAATTATCCAACAGTCAAGATCATTAATAATGTCTAAGAATTAATGTTGTGTCTGGACTAGCTTGCGTGTACTTCGACTAATCTCACGAGTTTTGAAGTTAACGATCATGTAAATCTTCAGTGATTATCATATTAGCAACTATAAGACTTGAACCTGAGATTATAGAAAAAACAAATTCTTAGTCTCAAGCTCTTGCCACCTTAGCTATCGTATGCCACTTGCGCTCTTTTGTGATCATTTATGACACAATATCTACATTCTAAAAGATATAATCTATGCTTGCGTAACAAACTCTACTTAAAATTTTATACATTTTATCTCATAATCTATAACTTTTATTTAATTATATCATATAAATTTATCGTTATCAATTTAATTATGTTAAATTATATACACAAAATACTCGCAGCAACACACGGGGCACTTGGCTAGTATTTATATATAATCTGTATTTTTATATAAAATAAACTTCTTTTAATTTGAACGGTTAAAATCCTTCCATATTTTTTATTTTAATCATTACAAAACTAAATTAAAAAAATGATCTCGTGACATCTTAGGAGCGAAGTCTCTGTGGGACTCACCGAATATTTCGAAAATCTTATTCTCATCGGACTACTTTATCCTTGTACCAGGTTAAAACACCATAAAGAACCATTGACTACTTCACTCCTTAACTCGCAATCACTCTCCGCTGTTTCACCGAAACCATCATCGAAATCTCCCCATGACTTCTCAATTCTTTCTGCTCGTCTTCTTCCTTTTCAACCTAGCTTCAACTCATGGTAAATTTTCATTTTCACCACAAGCGTTCTTACATTTATTTTGTTTTTTAAAGAAAGTTGTGATACAGTGTACCGTTTTTCAATGACAGGGGACCAGATCATGTTAGAAGATGGGTACATGGTAACTACAGTGATTGATGGCCACAAATTAAATATAAACCCACGCGCAGTTCAACTCAGATCTTCTGATCTTGTAGTCCTTGATTCTTCTAAGAGTGTTTTTTACACACTACCATTTCCCATTTCTCAGGGTAATAAATTTCATTTCGAGCTATTAGTAAAGTTTATCGCCTTTTATAAATGTTGAATCCTATGTGTGGAATTTGAAAGAAAAAAAACTGTAGCTTGTTTGGGAACAAAGGTATTGAACTGGGTTGTCGGCCTCATCATATCAAAGGTGGACACGATTTTGTGTTATGATTGTGTCACAAACTCGTGCACGGGGATAGATTGGTTTGGAATGGATAGTTAGAAAAATAAAGAAGTCAAAAAGTTTGAATGGAAGTAATTACAACTGCTGCTGTTTGTTTTTGTTCGTGTTATTTCATGTAAAAACATTTGTGTTCTTTAGCATCATCATCTTCGTGCTTTTTCCTCTTTTGCTCCTTTATATTGAAGCATGGTTTCCCTTTTATCATTTTTTTCCCGGACTTATAGTGATGAATGCCGTGGATAAAAGTTGTAAATTGGAAAGTGGGAGCTACCTTTTTTTATGGCAGTGTCCAATCTTTGCCAAGGTTAAAGTTTGAATGTTAATTATCATTGATGTGAAATTCTGACCCCTTGAGGTTGGATTTGTTTTTTTAATGGAAATGAGAGTCTAAATTGAACTTGTTGACTAATATTTTTCTTAGCTTTCTAAATACAAGAATTAAACTTTATAGTTGATCAATTGAGCGCTTTCTTACCAAATCAGTGGATTCAGAGAAGGTTGTTAGTTACAGCACCTGATTCATTAACTTGGTTATTTATATTATCAAAATTGCAGATGGTGTAATGGTAAAACGGTTATCTGGAAGTGGGGATAAAGGATACATAGATGGAGAACCAGGTCTGGCTCAGTTCAATAAACCAAAGAGTTTCACAGTTGATCTTGGAGGGAATGTTTATGTGGCTGATCAACTAAACCATGTTGTAAGAAAGATAAGCAGCTCAGGTGCTTCTAAATTTTTAATTGCAAATATTTACATCAAATTTTGGGTTCTCTTGCTTAGTTTCACAGTTTATTTTCTTTTTCTGTTTTTAAGGCATGGCCACCACCATTGCTGGTAATTACTCCCAAACAGGTCGGCAGGATGGTCCAGGGAAAACTGCAACGTTCTCCAGTGATTTTGAGGTGCTTTTTGTTCCTCAATTATGCGCTTTACTAATTTCAGATCACGGCAATCAACTGCTTCGCCAGGTTGACCTTAAGCAAGAGGATTGTATAATAGGCTCTCGATCTGGTGAGAATCTGAAACATTGTACACTCTCTTACTTTTGGTTCTGCTAGAGCTAAATGGAAATGGTAGGCACAATTTATCATGAACTGAAAGCAAGGCTTATGTTTTTAAATTTACAGCACTTGGAGCAGTTAAATTTTGGGTCCTTGGACTGGCGCTTTCATGTTTGTTTGGCTTAGCCACCGGGTTTGTAATTCGCCCTTATGCTATCCCCAATGTAAGTGTTAATAATATTCATATTGTCTTCCACAAGATCAATCACCTTGGACACTGTTGCTAACCCAAATTTGTAGACAGGAAGGCGTCAGACCCCTTCATTTCTGCAAGACATGGAAGCATTGCCTAATCATTCCGGCGAGTCTAATACCGATGAGTTGCTTCGATGTCAGAAACGCAATTGCTAGTTCTACGCTTTACGTGCTTTCAAAGAGGCTCTTATGCCTGAGCCTGTCTCATCTTTCACTCATGTTTAGGATCAACAATGTAGGTTCTAAGGTTTTAAACAAGGATTTTTTATCCTTGATGGATGCTGATGTAAATAGTCATAAGGTAAGGAAGTCACAGGTGTATGCTGATCAGTTGAAGGATTTGAAAGATTTTAATGTTCAATCACAATCATCAAGCTCGATGAAGCTAGGAGAAGGGGGTCAAGACAGATGTGATGCATCATTGGATGGGTATGGAAGGATAAATGATATGATCCAGGCTAACATCATGGGATTTGGTGAGCTGGCCGAAGAAACAACTCCAGTTGATGTGCCTTTGGTAGGGAGTTTAGGTTTAGTTAAAAGGAGATGAAGTTGTTTCGAGTGAATTCGATCTCCATGTTTCTTGATGCTATATTTGCCAGGGCTTTGCAAATTCTGTGC
Organism: Salix arbutifolia; assembly: GCA_025169955.1. Classification (NCBI taxonomy): domain Eukaryota; kingdom Viridiplantae; phylum Streptophyta; class Magnoliopsida; order Malpighiales; family Salicaceae; genus Salix; species Salix arbutifolia. The sequence continues at coordinate 8,918,539 of CM045918.1, read as the reverse complement.
GCAGTTATGTATAATTATCTAATTTATGCTTTCGTTCTGGGATCCCTCTGATTTCTCTTATCCGGCCTTTTTCATGTTTCCAAGATCTGCTCTGAAGAAATCATTTCATCGGAGTCCAATGATTGCCATGTTCCGAACTATTAACGTTGTCTGGTTTTGGTGTCGAGAATCCATCCCTGAGTTTAGCGATATTTGATATAGTTTTTGAAATATATTTGAAAAAAATTATTTTTATTTTTTATTTTAAATTAAATTTTTTTATGATTTTAGATTATTTTTAATGTTAAAAATAATTTAAAAAATAATAAAATATTGTGTTTAAAATATTTTTTCGAGAATCCATCCGTGTAAGACAGGTTCAGCGGTATGTTTGATAGTGTTTAAATATTTTTTTTTTAATTTTAGATTATTTTTATATGTTGATGTTAAAAATAATTTTAAACAATAATAAAATATTATTTTAATGTATTTCTAAATAAAAATAGATAAATGTTTTTGTTTTTAATTTTTAGAGGGTTTTAAATTGATATTTAATTTAGGGCATAGGTTTGATTTTGTGCCTTGAAAGTACTTTTAGAAAAACAATATTTTTTTTTGTTTAAATATTTTTCTACACCGTCTAATATTGCTGTTTAACTTTGCTTTTTAAAGTCTTATTTTTGTAGTTTTATATATATTCTTAATTTTGATGTATTGTATTAAAAATAGAAAATATTACTTTAATAAATCTTAAAATAAAAAAAATAAAAAACACTTGTTCGAGGTGTCGCTTTCAGTGTTACAGTCCTGCCCAGAACCCTCTTACACCATCACTCTCAACAGCTGCTCCCAACTATTTCTCGACAATGACATGGCATCCCATCGTGTCATCGCCCGTGTTTTGTGAAGGAACCTCCTTCCCTTTTCTTTTCTTTTCTTTTTTTTAATCATGAAACTTCCGTGAAATACTATCAATCACTTAAAAGCAGTAGCCAAAATTGACTGGCAGAGGGTAGGAGTCATTTTATTTTATTTTCTAGCTAGTGGTTTGAATATCATGATTCAAGATAAGGACATCTCCTTATGTTTTTTTCTTAGACAAATATGAAATGGAAGGCGAATTGATTTTTAAAATATTTCAGTTTCAAAATATATTAAAACAATTTTTAAAAAATATATAAAAAGCAACAAGAAAACATTTTTGGAATGAGAAAAAAAAGTTATTTGCCCTAGGTCATAGAAGGTTGAGGGGGTGGAAGAATGAAAGTTATTTTAACTTGTTTTTCATTATATTTCAAAAATATTTAAAAAAAAAATTGAAAGTTTTTATTTTAAATCATTTTTTTATTTTTAAATTATTTTTTTATTTTTAAATTATTTTAATACGATAATATCAAAAATAATATTTAAAAAAATAAAAAAATATATATATTTTTTTTCATGTGACAATATCCCACCCCTCTGAAAATCGTAGCTGTCTTGACTTTATAGTAATTAATATTAAAATACTGGTATTTAAAATAAAATATTTAATTTAATAGTTGTTAATTTTAACTTGACTTGACTCGTATATAAATCTAAGAAAGTCAGCATTTTAAATAAAATACCAACTTTATAAAATATTTAATCTAATCATACTTTTCAAGCTATAGTAATCACCCTACATGGAATGGAGGCTGTACAGGACCTCACCCTATCATTTAGGTTTATTTTCTGTTTAAAAATATATTCAAATAATAGTTTTTTATTTTTAAAATTTTATTATTAATAACAACCCTTCAAAATAAATAATATATATAAATAAAACGGGAAAAAATAAAATAAAAATTAAACCAAAATACCAATAATCATATTAGACTAAAAACAGCTTTGACCAAACAACATTATATGTGAATTCAGTCATGATTTAGGATATGTTTGAGAGTGGGATTAATATTAATTTTAAAAATATTTTTCATTTAAAAATACATTTAAATATATTTTTTTATTTTTTAAAATTATTTTTGATATTACTACATAAAAATAATCTAAAATCATCATTTTTTTTTAATTTAAAAAAAAAAAAAATCATTTCTATTCTGAGCCGAAATTACAGACAAAGGCCTTAGTATTTGTCGTTATTATATTTTTTTGGTAGCAATGAGTTAGTAATAGCCCGTTCCTTGTAACAATGAAAGTCAATGCCCCCTGGATAGATCAAAGACTTGAAAACAGGATCGAAATTCTCAGTTCCCTCACCCACAGACCCATATCAGATTTCCGCATGAATTGAAACAGCTGGCTGCCTCCAAGCTCAAGATTCATCACTGTCAGCAGGAAAATCACTTTCAACTCTCTTGGCCCAGCTTGAAACTGATTGCAACGCGCCACCCCCACCCCCACCCCCTTCTCTCTCACTGACCCACATGAAGTCACCAGTCAGATCGCTAATGCGAGAGGGGGACAAAATGCACACCCAACAATGACAACACAAACAGACCAAGAGATCAGAAACCATGAAACAAAGATTTGTACTGACAAGTCTTGTCCAAAGAAATAGAACCCCGTACGAGGTCCCTGCCATTCCAGCAGACAACACTCATCTCCTCTTGTCAGAATCCATCAGAGTTTCCTATTCTCCACAGTTGGAGGAAAGATCTAACCGCTTTGTCCATGTTATGAGTTTTAACAATAAAAGCTTCAGGCTGTTAGGTGTTGGTCTCGTAAAACTAAGTTCAAGAATGCCAATTTCCACAGCTCTAGAAGAAACATCACATAAGTCAGCAATTTTCAAACATGAAACAACATTATTCTCTACGAAAACTACAGTATAGTAAGAAAGCTCGGTTACAACAGATACAATCATCCAATTATACAAGACGACACGACACATTTGCATGCACAGAAATACACACGATGTTGCCATACGAGGAACACACACCACTGTTAACAACGAACACACACAGCTGACCAATTCTGCAGACATGTAGAGACAACGTAGTCCGTCGACTGCTGCTGCTACCTCTAATGGGAGGAGATTAATTCTGAACACTCACTTCAGTCATAGATGCAGCCTTCACCTTTGGAGGCCGCCCCCTTGGCCGTCCACTACCTGCTGTCATCGGAGCTGCTGAGGTTGTTCCAGCAGTTCCAGTGGTTATTCCTCCTGTAGGTCGTGCCATCTTGCGTGGCCTCCCTCTTGGCCTTCCACTCCCTGCAGTCGCAGCCTTTGGCTTCACTGGCTTTGGAGGTGCATTGGGATCCTTCGGTGGACGACCTCTCGGTCTGGCAGGGGCCATTTCTGATGAGGCCGGTGACAGTGGGTCTTTGGGCTTAGGGGGCCGACCACGACCACGCCTTGGAGGAGCATTGGGATCTGGCTTCGTGTAGTTGTTTTTCCAAAACACTATCTCTCCGGTATCCTTCATTCGATTGAGGTGGTGTGAGAGGAGCGCAATGTGGCCAGCTGGCAAGTCCCCGTAATTTGATTCAATGTATTTCGATATTGACGTCTTGTTAGAGCCATTTCCCTCATTCAGTGCTTCAATGGCTGACAAAATCATCTGATAGCAACAGGTGATCTAGATCAATCAAAATTACAGAAAGAAATTCCTTGCAGAAACAACTGTAAAAAAGAGAGTATAAATGCTACCAATGTGATGAAATTGGAAAGCTTATTTTTTAGAGAAATACAATCAATGAAGACCTCAGTAATTTGTTTTAAAAAAAATCATAAAAAACGTAAAAAACATCCCTTCTCTATTTTCTTGGGAAAATGAAGGTATAGAATTTAAGAAATTCAAATGCATTGAATCTCGACTCTGATAAGGCAAATGCAAGATGTGGAATACAAGCACATGGCTTTATCTTAAATTTGTCCGAAGTTCCCAGTTTTCTTAATAGATAGCTAAGCACATATCTGCTGGAGATTCAACCACGATGCCCCAGGGGCTGTTAAAACTCATCTCAGGAACACCGAACTGAAACAGTTTCTTACAAGCAGAACAGGTACTGTCAGAATTTCTGAATATTATAAAATGAAAAACATGAGAAATGCATTTTTCTTACAGCAGAGAATTTCAAGAAAATAGGTTTTCTGGATGGAATTTATTTTTATTTTTTTTTAAAAAAAAGTCTAGCTCTCCATTTCAATAACCCCAAATTAAGTACAGGTAGCATAAACTGAGCCAACAAAAACAAAGCGTAAAAAGAGTGAAAAAACAATTCAAGCTTTGGTTTTTCAACAAGCACAAACCAGGTCAGTGAGAAAAAAAACTATTTTTTCATGACAAAATGTGAAGAATGATTTAAAGAAAAATTGAATCACCCATAAAGTTCTATTTTTTCCATTTAATGCGAAATTCAAGCAGAAACAGCAGCAAAATATTAAAAACCAAGCTTAAAAAGAAAACTCAATCTCAATAAACAAAACAAAATCAAATAAAAAAATGAGTCTTTAACATCTTCCCCGGAGCCCATCTTTTCCCTTTCAAGCAACATCTTCCCCAGAGACCATCTTTTCCATTTCAAGCACCAACCCCAACAAATTCTAAAAAAAAACACACTCAGTGATGTAAAGCAAAGCAATGAACTACGGAAAACTAAAGATCAACTACAAAAATAAAAGATGGTAACTATTCCTTCTTTTCTTTTTTCATTTTTCTTGTAGAGGCAAGGAAAATCGTTGTTCAAGTGAAGTACCTCAGGGTAAGGAGGGAGTGATGGGGGCTTATTTATCTCCTCAGCTGCCATTAATTTCCGACAGAATAGAAGAGAGAGAGAGAGCTTGAAACTTTTATGTCCAAACTCTTCACCGAAGTGAACTGAGTGAGTCCCACAAAAGAAGCTCTAAGAACAACAGCTGCTTTGTTTCAAAATCTTGCAAGGAATCACTGTTTCTTGATCTATTCTGTTAAAAAAGGATATGCAACAAGGGTTTTTTACTTCTTTTTTATTTTTATTATTATTATTATTATTTGTTGAGAGAAAATGGATGGATGGCTAGAACTGTTTGCTGGATGATGATCTGATGGATGAGAACGTGTCATAAGGATGTGACTTAGATTAATGACGTGTCATGTTGGTGAGTATTTTTCATATATTTTTTTAAAATTTACTCTTTTTTATTATCCATTATTTGAGATTGGTTTTTATTTTGTTATCATCTTCATCATCCTGGCATGGATAATGGCCCTCTTGCACTAAAGAAATAGGTGGAATGGCATGGTCCCCCTCCCCTACCTTCCCAGAAAACAATGGTGAGAATCTAAACATTTTATATATTGTTTTGTTCTAAAGTTTTTTCTTTTTAATAAATTAATATGAACAAATCTTTCAAGATTTTCTCCAAACCACACTTTAATCCTCTTTTTATTAAAAATCTCAACTTTAGTTCATGAGAGTTCAAATGAATTAAACTTTACCCTTGTCTTTCTGGAACTTGCATTTTAGCCCTTGTAATTTCTCCAAGGCTTTGGAGTGGTCTACAAGTTTTAGAATTAAGAGGGTTATATATAATATTTACATGTCATTTTAATTTATTTATTTTAGATTATGAAATTTACTATAATATTTTTGAAAATCAACTCTTAAATATAGGGGTGACAACTTGAAATCTTTGAAAAGTCTAGTTTTTTTCCATTGAAAAATACTTTATTTTTAAGGAAAAGTTACATTAAAGTTTAGTGAAATTACTTTTCAATCATCTTTTGCTGATCGAAGATTCAAATAATAAAAAAGATTTACTTGATTTCTTTATACTTTATTACCATAATTGTCATCAATCAACTTAAATTCATTTAGGGATTACGTTTGAAGAATTATGAATACACAAATACATTTCTCTTTGTAGAAGAAGTTTTTGTGATGTATCGGAAGATAAATACTGAAATACATTTTTTAATTATTTATACTTTAATTAAGTAGATATCATAAAGTCCATTTTTTTTAATATGAACAGCTTAAAAATTGAAAGAAAATAGGCTCAAAATACATGTATCAAGTGGATGAATACAATATTAACTTAGATAACCTCCGGATACTTTAGCGTCTCCCTCAATGGAAAGCCACAAATTTATATATATATATATATATATATATTCATATTCATATTCTAGGAATTTACTTGCTTCAATATAAATGTCTCTTTGAAGGCACCTATGTGCTATCCAACAAAGAACTTATTAGTAAACTAGCTGTTGTCATAAAATCTGGAACTGACCGTTAAATCAAACAAAAAATTAATTTATTTAGGAATTGAATCTTTCCAAGTTAAAAATAAAATAAAAGATAATATAGAAAAAAATCCAGTTAAATGAAGAAGTTGATTTTTTTTAAACTAATCCATGTTGACCCATGACTCAGGCCTGCTAGTTATAAGCTTGCCTCGGGTTGACTGGTTGGGATTTTATAACCATGAAAAACACAACGTCGTACAGGGATAATGGTTGGAGTCAATTCCATTCCATAAGCAACCACACCCTATGACCCTATCTATAGACTGATCAGGTCTCCAAAAAGAAATATTTTATCCAAATCCGAAAAATCTGCAAATCATCAATCCTTCAGATTCTCTGCAACCCAACCAACCGCAAAGCCCTCTTCTGTTTCCTCTATAAGCAAACCTGTTTTGATGATTTTGTTATCTGACACTGCAAAAGAGACAAAACAACCAGCCATGAGTACTGCTGATGCTAAAGCTGAAAAGTTTGAGCTCAACAATGGAACCATACGTGTAACTCTCACCAACTACGGTGCCGCCATCATTTCTCTCTATGTCCCTGACAAGCATGGTTCTTTTCCTTTCTCTTTCTCAGCATATGTTACAGTATATTTTGTAGCTAGTTTCTTGGATTCTTTCTTATGTGAATGAGGGATGGTTGATGTAAAGATTGCGTTTTTGTTTGGTTTGTAGGGAACGTTGCTGATGTTGTCCTTGGTTTTGACTCGATCGAAGCATATGTGGTGAGTTTCATTGACCCTTTTGTTTTCCAGTGAGATTGTCCTCGTTGGTTGCTTCGGCTGCAAAAAGTTGTGGCTTTGACACGGTTTTCGTTGGAAAGTTTTTGTTTGGTTCCTGGGAAAATACAGAAGTTTGGTGAACTTGAGGGCTGATTTCTTTTTCCCGTTTTTCTCTTTCCTTTTTTGTTGGGGATTGCTTGTTCTTGATTCCTCTACGAAGATTAATTTCTGAAAGATGAAGTTGAAATATGCCGCGTTCTAGCATATTAGGGTTTCTAATGATGTGATTTTTTTCCTTCTCTTGGTTTGTGTTTGAGCAGAATGACAATGCACCTTATTTTGGTTGCATTGTGGGTCGAGTTGCAAACAGGATTAAAGAGGGGAAATTCAATCTCAACGGGGTAGAATACACTTTGCCTATAAATAATGGGCCAAACAGTCTTCATGGTATGATAGAATCAAACTCCTAATATTTCAATCATCCATGAATCATTGCCAATCAGTTATGCAGTTATATGGAACAATCGTGTTTTCTTTTGATTAAGATTTCATAGTAGTTGAAAAGGGATAAATTGAAAAAAATGTTGTGGCTTGAACATTTCGTATTAATAGTACTGCGAGGAATTTATTGCTGCAGAACTTTTATGGATCGAGTGTTTCGAGTTATGACGACTAGCTTATTGGAATACTTTTCAGGTGGGAATAAGGGCTTTGACAAAGTGGTTTGGAGTGTTGTGGAGCGGAAAGATGGTGAAAAACCATCGATTACCTTCAAGTATGAAAGTCATGATGGGGAGGAAGGTTAGCTCTTTTTCTACTATAATGTTTACCTTTTCATTTCTATCATATACAGATCAATTTACAGATTTTTTCTGTCATCAGGATACCCAGGGGACGTTATTGTGACCGCTACTTACATTCTTACTTCAAGCAAAACCATGAGGTTGGATATGGAAGCAGTGCCTAAGAATAAGATCACTCCTATTAATCTAGCACAGCATACCTACTGGAATTTAGCAGGCCACAACTCTGGGAATGTTCTTGAGCATTTGGTTCAGATATCAGGATCTCAAATCACACCTGTGGACGAGAGTTCAATCCCAACAGGTGAGCTCCTGCCAGTTAAAGACACTGCGTTTGACTTCACTTCAGAAAAGAAAGTTGGAAGCTCGATTAGGGAAGTCCCTGGCCTGGGGTATGACCATAACTATGTTCTTGACTCTGGGGAAAAGAAGGAAGGATTGAAACATGTTGCCAAAGTGAAGGACCCTGCAAGCTCTAGGGTGCTGAACTTGTGGTCAGATTCTCCTGGTGTGCAGTTCTACACTGCTAACTATGTGAATGGTGTTTCTGGGAAAGGTGGGGCTGTTTATGAAAAACATTCAGGATTATGCTTGGAGACCCAAGGATTTCCAAATGCCATTAACCAGCCAAACTTCCCTTCCATTGTTGTTCTACCTGGAGACAAGTACAAGCACTCAATGTTGTTTGAGTTTTCAGCTGAGTAATTTATTAACCTGTAATAAGGAGCTGCCAGGTGTTGATCGAATTTTTTGGGTTTGGGAGTTGGATCATAAGATTTCATTGAAGTTGGATGATATGACAGAACTCTAAAAGAGAATAAGTGAAATTTCATAATTTGTTGACTTTTCAGACTGCAGATAAATTCACTGTCTCCCTTCTTAAAACACAGCCACACTCCAAATTGTTTGGCGAGCTGGTTTAATGGTTGTGAAAACCTTGAAAATTCTTATGAGATTACCAAATCTAGTGCAGCAGAACACATTGCCTGACAGATAGATTTGCCAGCTTAATCAACATTCTTCCATATATATCGGATTCAATCAATCTCCTGGATTCTTATTTCGCTGCTTTTATATTTGCTGTGCATCTATGGAAAAATATTGTGGTCGTTGAGTGTCTGTACTTTGATAATCTTTCCTATCCCAAGGTTGTCTGCTGATCGGATTATCAAGGCAGATTATAGCAATATCAAATCAGTACATCCAGATAAAGATCAAGACAAATATTCTGCAAATAACATATAGCACAATCCCAGCATTTCATTTATCATACCTTCTGTATTTAGAAATAGTTTACCGTTGCAATATTCAAAGCCATCATACATTTTTTATTTAGAATAGTTTACCGTTACTTTATACTTGTATAAATCAAACACAGTGCAATATTACAAAGTGTGGGAAAACACTTATTCATCACCTCTGTGTCTCTAGCTTCCTTATGGTATCAGAGCCGATTATCTCCACCGAGAACACGATCCCAAACACAGACATGGCCACTGTCAGTACCCAAACTCAAAACAATCAGCCAACATCATCCACAGAAACACCATTGATAGCACTCAACATTGTAGCTCAGATCAATGGGAAACTAACCTCATCTACCTTCTCTCAGTGGCGTGCACAATTCGAAGCTCTTCTAATTGGCTATGACCTTTTAGACTATGTTACAGGCAAGACAACATGCCCAGTCTCCGATGGCACCCTCACCTCTGCCTCAACTGTGAACCACTGGATTCGACAGGACAAATTGATTCTCAATGCAATTTTTGCATCTACCTCCACAGTTGTTACTCCACTGATTTCTGCCTCAAAAACATCTTATGAGGCTTGGAAGAAATTACACCATATGTATGCTAGCAAATCTCGAATGAGAGCTATGTAATTGAAGGAAGATATTACCTTGATTAAGAAGGGAAATCGGTCAATTTCTGAATACCTTCATGCCGTCAAAATTCTGGCAGATGAAATCGCCATAATCGACCACCCCATCTCCAACGACGACCTAACCCCTTACATCTTGAATGGGTTAGGCTCTGATTTTCATGAAATCACCGGACCGATCCGAGCTCGAGAGAAATCAATCACCTTTGAAGAATTACATGACATGTTAGTTGGTCATGACAGTTATCTTCGTCGGCTGGAAACAGCCTCATCGCAACTGTTGGTGTCGGCGAACTACACCAATCGGAACAGTCCCTCACACCGCTACCCACAGCGTGGGTCGAGCAAGCTGTTTGGCTCTCCGCGGCATCACACAAACAACCGGGACACTCGGGACACTCGTCAATTTCAAAGGCAAAATGATAGAAATATGGCCCAGCCCATGTCCAACCCACGACGTTATCAGCCCAATTATTAGCCCCACTATCAGTCCAACTATCAGCCCAAATGTCAGTTTTGTGACAATGTTGGGCACACTGCTAAATCATGTCCACAATTGCAGTCTGCTACGGCCACTGCTAATGCCACTTCTGTTGCACACGGTTCAGAACCCAAATGGCTCATGGATTTCGCTGCCTCCCATAACATCACGGGAGATCTCAATAACCTCACCATTCATTCAGAATATGATGGTTCTGATGATGTTGTGCTCGGTGATGGTTCAGGTTTGCTTGTCTCACACATAGGATCTCTTATTTTAAAGACAAATAAAAAAATATTTTTTCTTAAAAATACTCTTTGTGTGCCTAATATTTCAAAAAATCTTATATACGTACATCAGTTTACATTGCAAAATAATGTCTACATTGAATTTCACCCTTATTATTTTCTTGTGAAGGACAGGTACTCGAGGGTAATTCTGGCACGGGGTTCGTGTGAAGATGGTGTCTACATTTTTCTGGAAAAACTGATGGCTTCTTCATATCCGATGGTTGCTAATGTGCATGAGCGCATTTCTCTTGATGGTTGGCATAAAAGACTCGGCCACCCATCTCTAAAAATTGTTCAACAAATTGTCAATGGTTTTTCGCTTCCAGTTATTTCCAATAAATTTTTTTTCTATGTGTTCTTCATGTTCCATCAATAAAGCTCATAAACAACCTTTTCATTCCACTAGTTTATCTAGCACTGCTCCACTTGATCTTATATACACTGATGTGTGGGGCCCAGCTCACTCTACCGGTTTTGATGGCTCCCGGTACTATGTTATTTTTGTTGACCATTATACCAAATATATATGGTTTTATGCTTTGAAAATAAAATCTGATGTTCAAACTATTTTTCCCCAATTTAAAACATTTGTTGAAAATCGTTTTCAAAGTAAAATTAAAACCTTATACTCAGATAATGGGGGTGAGAATGTGGGCCTCAAAAATTTCCTTGCTCAACATGGCATAAGTCATTTGACTATTGCCCCCCATACACCTCAACAGAATGGTGTTTCTGAGAGGCGTCATCGCCATCTCGTAGAAACTGGTCTTACTCTTCTTCATGACTCTAAGTTGCCTCTTACATATTGGCCTTATGCTTTCAATACAGCCACATATCTTATAAATCGTCAACCCACACCGCTTCTTCAAAATATGTCTCCTTATCAAAAACTTTTTGGTCAACAACCGAATTATCTCAAATTACGAAAATTTGGTTGCCTGTGTTATCCCCTCACCAAACCCTATAACAAACATAAACTAGAACCCAAATCCATAACTTGCATTTTTCTGGGTTATTCTCTAACTCAAAATGCTTACATCTGTCTTGACCCACAGTCAAACCGAACCTATATTTCTCGCCATGTTATTTTTGATGAGAACCAATACCCTTCCCCGCCAAATTCTGATAAAAAAACCAGCCCACCAACCCAGTCAACCTTATGTCCAGCCCACTCCTTATTTCCCATATTCAGCCCGTCTCTCAACACGGGCCCACTCTCCCCACCAACTACCTCCCCACCGACAAGCCCATCAACATTGCCAGTCCACTCCCATCCTCGGTCCTCATCAGCACCTATCCTCCCCGACGTCATTCAACCATCAGTTTCTCCGGGCAATGTCTCACCGTCGATCATCAACCCTCCAGGTATGTCTTCTCTTCCCTCTTCTTCTTTACAGCATCACTCTGTCATATCATTGCCCACAATTTCTTCAACTCCTGTCTCAATAACCAACCCCACCATCACTGATTCATCGACCTTAGGACCCAACCTTGAACCCAGACCACTCCAATTACACAATCCACCCCCAGCTATCACCAATAACCCATTCTCACCATTATTATCTCGATCTCACCCCATGGTTACACGATCTCAGAACAACATTTTTAAACCTAAACAGTTAAACACCATCACCAAACACCCACCCGCTGCCTTCATTGAACCCACCTGTGTAAGTCAAGCTTTATCAGAACCCCACTGGCGTGATGCAATGTCACAAGAAATTACAGCCCTTATGAGTCATGGAACTTGGGATTTAGTCCCTTCTTCAACCTCTTACAACCCTGTTGGATGCCGCTGGGTTTTTCGTGTAAAACGAAAACCCGATGGGTCAATTGACCGATTTAAGGCCAGGCTTGTAGCCAAAGGCTTTCACCATCGGCAAGGGGTGGACTATACCGAGACCTTTAGTCCTGTGGTCAAACCAACCACTATTCGGACAATGTTATCCATTGCAGTGATGAATGGGTGGGGCTTGAGACAAATGGACATTAATAATGCATTCTTGCATGGTAAATTAGATGAAATTGTTTACATGCAGCAACCTCTTGGATTCAAAGATGATAGTAAGCCTAATCATGTCTGCCGTTTACGCAAGGCAATTTATGGCCTTAAACAGGCTCCCAGAGCATGGTATTTAGCTATGAAAAATGCTATGCTGAACACTGGATTCTTGAACTCATTGGCAGATTCTTCTTTATTTATCTATATTCATGGCTCCATTATTTGTTATTTGCTTGTTTATGTTGATGATTTAGTGTTTACTGGAAATGATGTGAACTTTGTGAATTCTATTGTTAAATATCTTGGTAGTCAATTTTCCCTCAAAGATATGGGACAATTACATTTTTTTTCTGGGAGTGGAAGTCTTACCCACTAAGCATGGTATATTTCTATCTCAACACCAATATATTAATGATCTTTTAACCACTACTAATATGCTTGGGGCCAAGCCTGTTTCCACCCCACTGTCCACTAGTACCCCTCTCAAACTCATAGATGGCACAACTGCATTTGATAGCACCACATATCATCAAGTGCTTGGAAGCCTCTAGTATTTATCACTCACTCGACCTGACATTTCTTTTGCTGTGAACAAGCTTTCCCAGTTCATGCATAAGCCGACTCAAGCTCATTGGACAGCAACTAAGCGCCTCCTTCGCTATCTCAAACATACTGTTTTTTATGGCATTCATCTCACATCTGCATCACATTCCACTCTCACTACTTTTTCTGATGCTGATTGGGCAGGTAATCTTGATGATCGAACATCTACTTTTGCCTATATTAGTTTCCTCGGCTCAAATCCAATTTCTTGGAGTTCCAAGAAACAGCGCGCTGTTGCAAGATCCTCCACAGAAGCAGAACACAGGGCCCTTGCCAATGCTGCATCCGAAACTATATGGATATCCTCACTCTTACAAGAACTTGGGTTTCAGCTTACAGCATCTCCGTCCTTACGATGTGACAATCTTGGGGCTACTCACTTAAGTCACAATCCAGTTCACCACTCTAGAATGAAGCACATTCAGATTGACTTGCATTTTGTCTGAGACCTGGTCAACAAAGGCATTCTACGTGTGAGTCATGTTCACACCAATGATCAACTCGCCGATCTCCTCACTAAACCTTTATCTCGGCAACGTACTGACCTCCTCAAGAGCAAAATCTCACTGGCCGACGACAGCTCAATTTTGAGGGGGTGTATCAAGGCAGATTATAGCAACACCAAATCAGTACATCCAGATAAAGATCAAGACAAATATTCTGCAAATAACATATAGCACAATCCCAGCATTTCATTTATCATACCTTTTGTATTTAGAAATAGTTTACCGTTGCAATATTCAAAGCCATCATACATTCTTTATTTAGAATAGTTTACCGTTACTTTATACTTGTATAAATCAAACACAGTGCAATATTACAAAGTGTGGGAAAACACTTATTCATCACCTCTGTGTCTCTAGCTTCTATACGGATCACATGACCTCTCTAGGACAATGCCTTCACATAGAATGTAATCCTTGTATCATGCAAGTTTTCTTTGGAAGAACTAAGAACTGAGTTGAGATAATTTAGTTTCATAGGTGGCTAATATGCCTGGGAAAATAGATTCCACCATGGATGAGTTTTCTGCAACTGTTTTCATAAACCAGTTACCACAATAATATTTTTTCTAAATCCAGGACTCATACTCCACTCAGCATGAGAAAATTCTATGGTTTAACATCCAATACATCGACAAGACAGATTCATAGGAGATTGTTAGCAATAATTTTTACGATAGATGAAATAAATAGAACACGGTAGCAATTCTGCTTTCAGTATGGAAATCTGTCCAAATCACAATATTGTCGTTGAAGGGAAGTATAAAAGCAACAAAAAAAATTAACGATAACCACCACTCACAATTTTGGCAGATCACTTCAACCCATATGACTTAACCGATGCAAAAAAACTAGAAGGAAGGCTTTATCCCCCTCCCACTTCCCTGTCTGAAACAAGAGAGTATGATCCGGAAAAGGTAAATACAAACCTTAGTCTACTTGCAAGAACCTAAACTACACAATCAAACCAGGTATACTCGTGCAATCCTATTGGTCCTTCTCCTTTGCCTGGGAAAAGGCTGCTAAGATGAGATGCTGCAAAATTTTGGGCATTACTCCTTTTCAGTAAAACCCAAAAGAGTGTTTTTGTTTTTTTTGGCGTGTGTGTGTGTCGTGTCATTCACTGACGGAAACAAACTAAGGGCCGGGAATTCTCTGCTCCATCAGGAGATTTCCTGGCATTTTGCAGAAAACACAGTTCCTCGAACTTTCTGAGCTGCTCTTGATGCGGACAAGCTTTCCTTCTCATCCGTGAGAAAGGGATCTGGATTGTCAAACAAATGAGCTGTGTTGATATTTGTCAACTGGGATTTTAATGTGGAAAAACTTGGAATGATTACCTCATCTCCTCTTTCATGGTTGGTATGCGTAACTTCACTCCAGAGGTTCCTCACTCGTGTTCCCTACCCGGAGTTCCACCCCTCTAAGATCACGAAGATGTTTCAAGATTTCCTGGAGAAGATTCGTCCCCTTGTCTCCCATCTGCATTGAACTCATACAATGGTTTAGAAATTCCCTGTCTACTTCAAGAGCCTGTAGTCTCTCATAAACATGATCTACCTCCTCTTCAATTGCTAGTTTTTTGCCGTCTAGATCAAATTTGGGAACCGAAGAGTTTTCCATTCCAACAAACTCAGATTCAACATTTTCATTGAATACAAACCCTTCTTCAGTTTCATTTTCAGCAGCATCCAGAAGAGGAAGGAGGTTCTTTGCCATGGAACTCACTGTTTTCCTCTCAGGATAATCTCCTATCTTTGACAATTCATTTAAAATCCCGTTTTCTTCTGGGGTGCTCATTTCAAAGCTTTCATCGAGTCCTCTGGCATTATACTTTGAGGACTGCTCTTCCGAATGCATATCCTCATTAGCATCCAAATTCTGTAGCTTCTCCTCCAATGCCTTGAGCTGATCTAAAATAGACAGCCTCTCTTCTTCAAATTCAGCCAGGGGATCATCAAGAGCACTTATCTGCTTCACATAATCCAGTGCTATTTCCTGCAAATTTATAACTCCATCACTAGAAGTATTGTTGCTACCACCTTCTTGGTTTTCGATACTGCTGCTACCATCTTCATCCTTCGCTTCACGATTAAGATCAATAGATAGCTCATCAAGATCCTCGGCATTGCTGCATGTAGCAGAAGAAGTTGTACTTCCATTTTTTATTCTTCTCATCATTCTCAGTTTTTCCTTAGCTTCGTAGTCCAAAACCTTCTTGCGATACACTTCCAGCTCTTTCTCAAGATCCTGCTTCTCCCTTTCTCTCTTGATCATGAGCTCGTTTAGAAGTTGTAAGGCTTCCTGATCATATTCAGACTGTTCTTCCATCATCCTCTGGTATTGCAAAGCTTCCATTTGCATTGCTGCCTTCTCTTCTTGAAGCCTGTTTATCATAGCCATAGTCTGGTTTGCAGCTATTGCAGAGGCACTCCTCTCTTCCTCTAGTTCTGTATACAGTGCTCCAAAAGCTTTTCTTTCAGCTTTAAGATTTGTTTTCAGCCGTTCAATCGTAAGAACTGGATCACCGGAATCCGTCTCACTTACCACACTTCCGTCTAAAGATTCCTCGTTCCCTGACTCTCGTTTCTCAAATAGCAAAAGCTTCTTATGCAAGTAGTGAGCACTGTCAACAGAAGTAGGTGTCTCGGGAAACTTTTCCTCCTCAGTTTCAGTGGACTCCAAATGCGAAGATAAATGATGGTTTACACCTTCTTGGTTATTATCAGCTGACATAAGTTTTTCTTCCATGGTAGTCGTTTCTCTGTTGTTTGGACCTAGTGTAGCAAAATCACATTAGATGTACCCCTTATTTGGCCGACCATTGTAATTAAACTGAACAAGCAGTATTAGAGTAGGTAAGAAATCGAATTCTGCTTACCAAATCCATTTCTTTCAGGGGCATCGAGAACAGAAGAGTGATCTTCTTGCGGGCACGGCGATATTGTTGATTCTTGAGCTTGTGGTTGACTGATTGCAAAATCAGAGAGCTCTACGAAGTCTTTGGATTTGGTTTGCTCAGCCAACAAGTTGGATTCATTATTTTCTTCCTCAAGAACTGGTTTTAAATTAGATAATTGCACAATGTTGGTTAAGCAAATAATGTTCAAGAAAAAAGTAGATCAGACAAGGGAGGAAGAAATAAATGCAATGACTGAGATTTCCATAAATGAATAGTTATGCTGTACCTGGAAACTCATCCGGCTCTTTTGCTTCCACCATATCCACATTGTTTCCACCAAGGAATAATGTTTGAGCTACTTCTAGAGACATAACTTGTTTGCGTTCCATGCTGTCCGAATCTTTTTTCATCTCTGTGCACTTCGAGACTAAAGATTTTTCACAGCAATCCATTGCTATATCCACGCTTTCAACTTCTGCATAACTTGTCTGTTCTTCATTATTCATTTCGATATGTGATGCAGAATCGGTTGTTCCATTTTGATTAACTCCCTCGGCAAGATCTTCCTTTAAGTTCCAGGATTCGTAATTTGCGGTGGTTGATGAATCAATCAATTCAACAGGGATTAAACGATTAAAGTCACAGCCAAGGTTTCTCTCCGAGTGCAGATTGATGATTTCAATGGAATTGTCTTTTCCAAAACAATATTCAATCATACTGTCATCAAAACCTTGATAAATAGAATTCATACCATACGACTCACGCTCCATAATATAAGCTTCCTTCTCATCGAATTGAAAGTTTGTTTCAGACCGTGAACACTCCACTGCATCTTTGAGGCCAAAACTTCCAACATCAGATAGCATTTGCTGTTCATCAGCAGCCTCTTCATGATCCTGCTGTGCTTCTCCATCATCTCTTTCAATCTCGTTGTTTTCTTCATGGTCAGCATAATGTGCCAAGATACCAGGTTTGCTTATTTCCTTGCAATCAATTCCATTTTTTTCGTCATCCATCTCTCCTACGATCAAATCTCCTTTCTTGCTGTACTTCAAAGAATCCCAGGAAGGCTTGAACAGCAAATAAGGAGGGTAGACATTGCTGTTTATGTTCTCATTGCAGCAAGAACACCTGGCAATATTTTCACCATTTTCAATTGCATCCTTGCTCACCCAAGTAAAGAAAGCTATCCTCCTTGTCATCCCAGCAGACTGATCACTGTGATTTGGCCGAGAAGCCAAGCAGTCCATGCACATATGCTGTGTTTCAGCTAGTTTTTGATGATTTGAGCAATAACCCAGTTTGGAAATCTCAGTTGCATGACGCTCACACACAAGATCTCTACAAGAGTAGGTGTTTTTTCCGGGCTCTAACATATGATCAATCCTGGAACACCAAGGGCAAGGATTTTTAAGGCCAAAGTACTTGGCAAATTTGGTTATCAGATAGGTGAATAAAGAGTTGAGGAGTAGGAGAAAGATCAAAATCCATTCAAGAACTGCATATACTAGAATTACAGTGAGTTTGTGTGTGTTTCTTTGTAGCATGGTTGCAAACTTGTTGCCTGCCATGGTTTCCTGCACTTGTCTATTGTTACTCTCAGTGGCCAGAGAGAGAGAGAGAGAGAGAGAGATGTTAACAAGGGAGGGGATGCAGAAAGTTCCTGTTGTTTTGACAAGGCTACGAGGAGTGAGTTGTACAGCGAAGAGAAGCAGTAATGCTTTTTCAGATTTTTTTTATTTTAATTATATCTCATAATATGATGAGCTGTGAAACTAATAATAACATAGGTCACATTTATGGCACTAATAAAGGTGACGCCTACTCAATCATGGGATACAATCTTGCCATATATTTTTTATAATCTACCAAAAAAATCATTTTAATTTATGATAATTGGTTTTAAATACAAAATTCATGACATGAAATCCCAAACCAATGAATCTCTTGTCTTACATTTGTATATTAACTAGGAGGGTGTTTGGAAGAGTTGTTATTGTAGCTCTTCAAAGTGCTTTTTGTGCCGAAATATATCAAAATGATATTTTTTTTTATTTTTTAAAAATTATTTTTGACATCAGTACATTAAAGTGATCTAAAAACACCAAATAAATTCATTTAAAATGAAAAGAAAAAAAATCCAAACCGGCGTTTGAAACGCTAGCCAAACAGGCACTAGATAGGTGCAATCACTATGTCACGGTTCTTAGTAAGTGTTTTTTCTCAAAGAAAAAAAAAAACCCTAGGTGATACAAGTGCTCGTAAAAAAAGTTAAAACAACTTGAGATTTAGGTTATTGGTTGAATTTAATAAACTCGACTAATCTATATAATACAAATTACAAAAAAAATACAAGTATAGCAAATAACCTCACAATGTTAAAGAGGTAAAAAAAAGACTTCGAGCTCATCTTGTTTACCATGCAAAATATATAACTTGGTTGTGATATTAAGTTAACTCGTAGAATACATACCAAATAAAATCATGAAATTAGGTTATCAAACAATTCAATGTTCTACGGCGACATCAAACAAAAATAATTAAAAAAATAAAAAAAAAATTGATGTCAACTCGTTAACCCCACAAGCACAAGCATAAGATTGAGATAAGATAGAAAAGTGAAAAAAAGGCATGAAGACCACTTCTTAATAAATTAAATATTTAAAGATAAAAATGATAAAAGTTTTTTTTTAAAAAAAATTATATCAAATTTAACTCGTGTTAACTTTCAAAGCTCATGATCGTATCTTGGTCATGAACTCGAGACCAATTCTATAGAAGGCAAATCCTAAAAAATAAAAAAGCAGGATTATAAGTTAATAAATGAAAAGAGATGGATTTTAAAACTAAATGCAATGGAGTGACGTTGCACACTCGCTAACTAACAAGCTCTTTTTTTTAATTAATATTCTAATTAATAAAAAAAAACAGATTATCCATGACATATATGTTAATTACAGGTAAAACCATCTTCTTCTTTTTAAATAATGCCCCTTATATGTTACTTTTATAGGGTATAATTGTCTTCATTTTGTCCTATAATAAAAATAAAAAGACCAAAATGACCAAAACCATTCCTTTAATTATTTTATTTTATTCATTTAAGGGTAATTTAAGTTATTTTTTTGTGCATTTGAAAGGTTTAAAGATCAAATTGTCCCTAACCACCCTTAAGTTTTTTTTTGCTTTTAAGGGTTTAGAAGTAATTTTACTATGCATCTAAAAGACAATATCTATTTACATTGATAAATTGGTCAAAAGAAAAGAATAAAAATATCCAAAACAACCTTAAAATTCATTTTGCTAAAATAAAAAAAGTAATTAAACTATTTCCATGAATATCTCCATATGTCTATGAGATTTTATTTTTTTTTTAAAAAAAAAACTTCATCTTTAATACAATACATGTATGGTAAAATGTGTAACATATATGTAATTCTTAATGTTTCTTTTAATTTAGAATTGTTTTGTAATTTTATAGATATTAGAAACAAAAGACAAATCAATAACAGCACATATATGATATCAATCATAGTTATAATATTTAATCCAACTCACGACTTAGAGTAAAACTTGGGTTGTTAGTTTATTTTAGCTTATTATTTTATTTTAATAAAACAATATTATTTTAAATTAAAAAAATATTGGATAAATCTAACCCGAATCGTTAGTTAAAATGTTAGGTTATCCAAATTTAACTAGGTTAACTCTTCAAGTAATTTAAAAATAAATTTATATTAAACAATCTAGCAGGTGACCTAGTGATAAGAGCTTGGGACTAAGGAGTTTGTTTCCCCTGTAGTTTCAGGTTCGAACTTTGTGATTGTTAATATAATAGTCACTGAAAGTTTACATGGTCATTAATTTCAGAGCCCGTTGGATTAGTTGAGGTGCGCCCAAACTAACCTGGACATCCACGTTAATAAAAAATAAAAAAATAAATTTATACCAGATCAGATTTGATAATTATGATATCAACTCACATAATTACTTCAGTATTAATATGTCGTTAGCGTTTTGCATGTTCATACGAATTGGATTGTCAAATACATTTTTCATTTTTGGCATAACCATGCAACTCGCATTTTCAGAAAGTATAAATTAGGATACGATTATGATTGTAGCCAAACAAACACTTGTAGATTGACCATGGGCCCCCACTTGAATTGATTTTGGTTACACCATGCGGAAGGTGTGGCCCACATTCCTCCTCATGAATTGAGCTGGTGGGCCAAAGTTTTTGTCAATGGATTGACCCACCTGCTACAACACAGTACGACAGGCGCTCTCTTTAACATTAGCATTTATTATTATAATTATTATTACACTCCTCCTCGTGTTATTATTTTAGAAATTGAATATTTTTTTTTATTTTAAATGTGAACGGAAAATTGCTCAATCAACACTGAAAAATTCGACCCACATAGTTTTTTTTTCTTTTTCACGGGGTTGTTTTTCCTTTTCACTTTAATAAATTTATTTTTTTCTTGTACTATTCACCCATTTTATCCTAATAAAGTATGTAGGTAATAAATAAATAAATAAAAAATAAAAAATCATTTAGTGTTTAGCCAAATGACTTGAGATTGAATTTCTTTTATATATACACATTAAAATAATGCTATTTCCTCACAAGAAAATTAAAACCAAAACCCATCATTGGAATTTGGATCCCACAGTAATATTGTAATTTCACTCAGAATATTTTTTTAAAAATCATTCATAAATCAGGAGATTGAAAAAAAAGGCCTCTCTCATTCTATGTTATATCTTGATTATCTTTCCAAGATTGTTTTTTATTAAACTTGAAATTGTAACCAAAGTTAACCTAAAAAAATCAACATTAAACAACTTCACAATTTTGCGTGTTAGAGAATAATATAAATCATATTATAAGACATCACCTAATAGTATAACCTTTTAGATAAAATGTTTTCTTAATATGGTATCAAAGTCTTATTGACCTAACGGTTACGAGTTCGAATCTCACCATCCTCATTCTATTTGATAAAAAATCAAACACAAAATAGTGTGAATCTGTACAAGTTTCAAGCTCAAAAAGTTTTCACTTGAGAGGGTGTGTTAGAAAATAATATAAATCATATTATAGAATATCACTTAATAATTTAAACTTTTAGATGAGATAGAGATAAGGTTGCCATGTTTCCATAAACATACACGAGATTTTCTGAACTGAGATGTTTTAGCTATAAGATCAAAATCAACTGTACATTTCATGTTCATGCACTCTACAGAAAGGGAAATTAAAAAAAGAGGAATAAAAACTTGGGATACTATTTTTAAAATAAAAGTTAAAGGAGGGAGGAATGATGAAACATTGGTGTCAAACAGTGGCAGACATCATTGGAAGAAAGCAAAAGGGAGTGGAAAAAGAGAGGGGGAGTGGATCAAATTAGGGCATTAATTGTGGTGGTGACCGAAGAGCCTTTCTGTGAATAAAGCTGTGACTGGTATGGTAGGATCTGGCCCCTCTGCTTTAGCTTTTCTGGTGCCTTCGTTTTCTTTTACTTTTGAAAAGTTAATCCCTGGAATTAAGTAGCATAAGCCCTGTTAATCAAGGAATCTAATCACACTTGACCTTGAAGATTTCTTTTCTTTTCTTTGTGCTCACAAACCCTAGCTAGCCCACCAGGTCCAGAAGTGGATTGGTGCAGACAAATTATCATTATTATTAACATGAGGGGAGGGCCCTATACGTGTTTTTTGCCATTTCTCGAAGGAATTGAGGTCCTGGTTATGGGATATGGATGAGGGTCGGCTGCTGTCATGTGAATTTATGATGTAATGAAGCTAGCCCGTACGATTATTAAGCTCCAATGCTGAACCTCCACCTAAATTCAATCCATCTGGATTTTGCAAAGTATATTGGCATGTGGGATGTTCATAGTTTGCCTGGCATTTTGGAGCTTGAACGCACCATATCTGCAGCAGTAGAGTTTTTCTGCTGCTTTCATCATGGAGCATTTTCAATGTTCTGATATGAAGTTAAAGTTTAAGGAATAGGGTTTTGATTTCTCTTAATGTTTATCTGTTAAGAACTCCTAAACCCTAGTGCATATCCTTTTTATACTTTGACGTTGCATGAGCTTCATTGTTCATACAGGAAACAGGTTCCCAAGTCCTTTTTCAAGCTTTCGTCTAGAAAATATATGTTAAAGAAGTTGATTATTATTATTAACTCTTGACCTGTACGTGATAAAAGAATAATTAATCTAAAAAATCATATAAATATTTTACAAAAAAAACAAATATTTTATTTTGAATTATTACATTCTTTCTAATGTTGCACATCAAATTCATATAAAATAATTCAAATGAAATTGATAACATCATTATAAAAAATATAATCTTATATGAAATCTATTAAAAAAATGAATGATATTTTAAATATGTTTTCAAAACTAAAAAATTAAATTGAAAAGTAAAATAAAACGACGTCATGAAACGACATCCAAAAAGATCGGGCTATGCACCTAGCCTAAAAAAGCTCAAGCCTAAACTTGTTTTTATCACGTACAGGTCAAGAGTTTCCAAAAAGTAGAAAACCTATTTTTCTAATATTTGAGTCATGGGATTATTAATATAATAATTATTAATTTTTTTTTATAAAATTAGTCGAGATATTTACAAGTTGATTTGATATAGAAAAGATTGAGAAGATGACTAGTTTTCTTGCTGCAGTAACACTGGACCACCTGATTAAGAACAACTAAAGTAGTTCATCACTTCATGTTAGAAACAATTCAAGAATCTCTAGCATTATTCTTATCATTTTAGGCCTTCACAGATTAAGACCACCTTTGTCTTTGAATTCTCATAGATATTTGTGAAGTTAAGAACAGCTTAGACATGATAAAAACAAGGCACAGTTAGAACAAGACAGCCTTTTATATTGCAACAGCACCCATCACTTTCTGGTGATAAGGGTTAACCTGCAACTATGAAAACCTACATGTAGATATCTACAGTATATGTGTCTGAGTACTTGTCAGCCTGAATCTCCATCGTTGTTGTCTTCTTGGCTATCTACTTCTTCAACTGGTTTTTGATTCATCATAAACCTCCAACTATCTCCTTCCTCTATTTCCCACTGTTTCTTCAGCTCATGGATGGTTTTGGATGCTGCGGCGGCGATGGCTGGGTTTTTATCTTCTGCCAGTCTCTGCAGGGAGATTTGTAATTCATAATTAATGCCATTAAGAAAATGGATTTAGCATTTTTTTAATAAAATTGAAGTACCTGTAAGGCTCCCATGCCTGCATTTCCAAGTGTCCACATGGATGGGGCTGCTGCCAGCGCATTGGCCAGTGCTTGTCTGCACCACAAAATTAATTGAACTATAAACGAGAAAAGGGAAGAAAGAAGATGCAGGATCTTAACCACATATTTTTAAGTTTTGTTAAGAACAACAACAAAGGAGCAAAGTCAGAAGTTTTGGCCAATGAGAGTAACATGCATGGATGAAATAAGAATTAATATCATTGTATTAAAAGATTGTCATTTATCACATTTCTCTGTGTGAATAAAAGATAAATATCTGGATTAATTAATGATCCTTATAACTGTTCTCTGTGTATTTTCATATTTTAAAAATATTTTGCAACTTTCTCATTCTATATACCATCAAAAACATTATTTTCAATAAATACAACTAAGCAATTACTTAATAAACCGTCATTTATGAGCTATAAAAAATTAAGTAGAAAGTTAAAAGGCTTGAGTTTTCCACTGCAGCTACTGCTGTTCATGCACTCACAAAACAGTGTCCATGGGGAGATGCACTAGGAGCACTCAAATGCATTGAGGTCATAAATTAATCCAGCAACTAGGTTTACGTTACTGGAATTTATAGAATAAAGGAGGGTAATAAATTCCTCTTCTAGAGAAAAACACAAACTTCTTCGTATAAAATGTAGTTGAAGAGTAGAAAAAAGTGTATTTATTGGGTTGTTGTATCTCAAGAAGCTTACCTCGTGTTAACATCTGGAGAATTTGAACATTCTGCCAATAACGATACGCTACTCTTACCATCCATTGCATCAAGATCTATAAGAGTTGTAACCAACAGCTCGAGCTGCTGCCAGACAGGAAAAAACAGGTGAATAAGAACACATTGAAACCAAGAATCATATTTATTGCCTGATCATAAAGAAATATCAGTGCAGTTTCAGACCTCTTCAGGATCTGTATAGTCAATTCCATCAGCTTCAGAGAGCGCGGATGCCATACTCCAGTAAGCTTCCTGTTTCTTATCAGATGAAGCGAAATTAGATTTACACTTGCTGAAACAACTGACGAGGATGATTTCACCAGGATAATATGATGACAATATATAATATGATGACAATTAAAAAGACCTGAATAGCAGTAATGCGATCCGTCGATACTTTTCCAGGGAAGAAGTCCAGAGTCCTACCATTTTTCTCAAGCCTTATATTTCCCAGCATGCCATTAGCAGTTAGTGAATCTTCCTCCTTACACGGTGGGCTGATAGCCAAAAGCACGTCAGGAAATAGCGGTTCAGGGATGAGTGGTTTTGTATAATGAGGGGAAAGATGGAAATCAATATACAAAGGAGACAAGCTACCAACAAAAGAACTCACAATTTGTTCATCTTGCTCACCATCAAGTCATGGATATTTTTGACAAACTGTGACCACACAGATAAATTCATCATTCTTTCCAAGGGGCACAGGATAGTAAAATCTTACACATTATATTTGGATAGTTACAGCAAATACAAAAACAAAGCAAGTAATGTGCTGCTGGGCATGAAAAACTATGATAATGAGATGATCTTACAAGTTATCTCACAACCTTGTCTGCAGAACATCAGTATTACATATTAATAAAAATTGGCAATCAGCTCACCTCCAACGCCATTAGAGCATCTTCCATTGCACGTTGCTTGGCACGGAAGTCGGCAAGGCGCAAATCAGCCTGAAAAAGTGTCCATCAAGGAGAAACATATCAGATATGCATCACTAGGAAAGATGCATTTATACTTTTATTGTTGCATTCATTGAATAAAGAATACATGAAGTCACTGAAAGAAAACAGGAGGCAGGTACCTCCAAGGCTCCATCACTCCAATGCTTGTCAGCAGCAGTTTTCAATTTGGTTTGAGCTCTGTCCTTTATGATCTGCAGCAAAGTATATTATTCAAACAAATATTTAGACGCAAGAGAAAGAAATATCCTTTATCTTTCAGAAACCCAAATTTTATCTTCTATATTGACATACAGTAGCGATGTGATGAAGACGCTCAGCCTTTTCCTTCACATCACGGTCAATTTTCTCAGTGTCCTCCCTTGCTCGAGCTGCAAGGTAGAAGATCGACACATGAAACAGTAGAATCTGGGGACACTTAAATCAGAGACTTTAAGGTCATCACACGGAAAGTATATAATTTCAATGTTGCTTCCTATCACATATATTCAAGCCCCACCAAAAATACAAAAAGAAATAAAAAGCCAGTGCCTTAAAATATGATAGAAAGGAACCATCTGAAAATACAAAAGTAAAGCTATTTCCATGAACAAAGATCAACATGAATGCAATATAATGGATTCGTCTACATGTTCAACATTATGAAATCGAAAGATCTAATCTAGTTTTCAACATTGACAAAGCATGGCATTTTAGTGGTATGAAATTGATTGGTTTAATAGTTTTTGAGAAATGTTGGCCAGAAAGATCAGAGAATTTACCATCGAGTTTAAGAAACCCGGACCCAAGAATCGCAACATCTTTACGTGCACGAGCATCCAGCCTTGATATCCCACTTAAGAAAATTAGAAAATAATGAGCAAAGTTCTCTCTCTCCGTGGAAGTAATATATACTAATTAAGGACATGAAATCAAAACATTTGCATCAGAGTAAACAGCTATAAGGATTTCCATTCGATACTTTAAACATAACTAAATTGAAACATTTCAGCACATCATATTTTCTCTCAAAAGAACTGAAGTTATAGCTTGTTTTGTTTAGTTTGCCTTGAAGTTTCCCACAACATGCATTCATTGTCATTCATCAAAACTAGGAAGTATTCCAACTCTCCTAGCAAAGTTTCCCATTAAATAGCACATAGATATGGTACAGTATGTTACCGTGAAAGCAAAACAATGTCGTTACGAGCCCTTTCATTTACAAACTTGGCATCATTATAAACAAATTTACATGCTTCAGCTAAAGCATGACATGAGTGAATAGTTCTCCCAGGCATGAGTTGATGCTCATCTTCCTTTTCTCCGACTTGTGCCCTGATACCCAACAGTTTATTTGTACTGTAAATTCAAAGTTGCAATAACCAAAAGGCTAAATAGATTCAAATAGAAAGAGTGAAACACAAGTAATTATGTAATCAGACCTGGATGAATCAGAACTGTCACCATATGGTCTGATGCATTCTTTTTCTTCAGTTCTTTGAGTTCTTGTTGACTGGCATAATGTGGAAGATCTGCGAGAGATGACGAGACTAACTGGTTTTCCATGTATGCCCTGCAAACTATCACCGGAGAAGGCTGATTTTGCTGTCAAGAGATGCTTACAGCTCAGTTGTTGTAGCTCAGTTCCTTGATGAGTAGGTTGTAGTTTAGTTTTTTGGAATGACTTGGAAAAAGAGCATAAGATTCCATGAGATGTAGAAGTAGGTTTCCTTTGAGTCACAAAAGTGCTGCTTGAAACCTTGCTTGCATGAAGTGCCATGGGAAAGATCAACACAAGAATAAAATGATACCACCAGAATTTCCCTTACAGCAGATCAAAGCTTAAGTGAGAACAAGAACACTATTAGAGCAATCTTAAAAAGGGATTATTCTTCATAACTGTCAAAATTCAAATCAAATAGATGTGAATTATGAGATATCAAAACATTATGATCCCAGTCATTTCAGATTTCTTAAAAGACACACATGGTCAAAATCATGACATACAAAACAATGAATTCAGTCTGCATCGATCCAACAAATCATATGTATTTATGATATGACAGATAAAAAAAAAGCAATTTGCAGAACAAAATTTAAATCAATGGACATGATCTGGGCCAATGTTCAATGGACATGATCTGGGCCAATGCCTTCTCTGCATTTTACCAATAGGATTACCAAATGCATTATTAAAATCTTAAAACATTCATAGTGTCAAATGATTGATACCTTGGATCTCCAAACATGAGTAATTGAACACATCTAACAAATCCCATAATCTTAAATTCATACCTTCTGAGGAATTACCACTTTTAAGGAGGTACAACTTTAAGAGCTGTCTGTTCCTAAAACTTGGATTAAAAAGTTCAGGATATTACAGTAAATTTTTGCACCAGAACTAAGATTAGAAAGCCACAATTCAGGTTTCATCGTAGTTCCACACATGTCATGCAGCTTATTTTGCAACAAAGCTACTTGGTTTATTCATTTAGGCATGAAGTTTTTTTCTTTAGGAATCATGTAGTTTTACAATTTTTGACTTAGGACTTCAAGTTCAGAGCTTGAAAAACATTCCCAGTTCCATATCATGAAACACGGTGACAAGAATTAGTAAAACTAATCTATTTCCTTTTGTTTATAAGAAAATGCAACCTCCACAAATTAGAGTTAAATTTTTTATTTCCAGTCCAATTAAAAAAAAAAACTACAGTGCGAAAAAAGGCTACAAGAAGCAAAAGCCAAGCCGCTCATCAAGATTCAACAAAAGATGATATCTTCAATTTTATATACTTGATGGCAAATTTCCAGAGAAGAAATAAAAGAAACCCAGATGGTGAAAAGTGTGAAACACAATTACAAAAGAACTAGAATCAGTTCACAAAGCAAGAACATAAGAAAAAGACAACTCAAAGCTTGAGTCTTGAAAGCAAGAAACTGTACTGTGTGAAACTTACCTGAAGAGAGAGGGCACTGGCATACATAGAGGGTGAGAAGTGAGAAGTGAGAAGCTGGAGTGAAAATTGGTTATAAATGGACTGTAGATGGTGTTAGAGGGGTCCAGAACCAATAAAGTTTGGAAGCAAAAGTCGCAGCCACAAGAAAAACCTGTGGTCCATAAAGGCCAGCATAGCAAACCATAACTATGGGGGACCTTAGGGGTTCCTTCCCAATTCGAAGAGCGAGTAGGTTACATTGGCAATAGTTCATGGTAATGGATTAGACTTGCCTTGTCACTCAATAAGGATAATTGATACGGCTATGTTGGCATTTAGTACCATACCAATTAATTTTACCACTTTGTTTTATTGCCTCGCTGATTACTATTCTGCCACATTGCAACAATGCCTATCCAATTTCAGATAAGATCAACACACACCTCTGTGCCTCCCCTTAAAAAATCTTCAGTCTTGCATAAAGTCTGATATATGCATTCAGAGAATCTTCTTTAGAAAAGGGAGGCAATCCAGAGAAGTAATTCAAAGTGGATAATCGCAAACTCAGCATGCTTCTCTCACAATGGCCACCAAACAAACAAATCAACTACCTTCATGGCAATAGGCATTTGAATTGAGCTTGGTAAGTCAGTGTTATGCTGTATGGTCTTGATTCATTCCTTGAATTTGGGTTCTGTTAGAGTAATAACATGAATATTGCAGCAGCACTAAAATACCACACTGAATAAGAACCTTCAATAATTAAATTAATGGGATGAACCACTGTTGTTTCAAAGTTCTCAAACAAAAACTATGGTGCCCATTTAAAATTTCTCCAGGCTTTACATGAATTGTCCATATTCAAACACAGAGAGTAGCAGGAAAGATGAAACCATCTACATCAACTTCATTAGCATTCTGCTTTTCCATGATCTGGACCCTCATGACATATATTCATTCATTGATTTTCCTGGAACTAATGATAAAATAGGACTTCCTGTTGGTCTCGACCAGGCAATTTGAGATGACCTCCTGCGACTTCTCTGATTCTGTCAGCAGCTATGGTGCCGCTGAAAATATACAAATAAACAAAGATAAGAAGATGCCAAATTGCTTGTAATTTTCTCATCTGATCCACGTTCATTTTAATTGCTTGCTTGAGTTTACAAGCCATGGATAGAAACCTGTGCATGCATTTGGAGAAAATGAATGTGGCAGGACAAGGGGTAGTTTATTCACCGCCAACATCCCAGTTCATCTATCAGCTTTGGAAAGGCCATGATCTATTGGGGTTTCTCTCAGATCCTCGTCAGTACATAATCAACATAATAACCAGGTTTTGAGTCTCGAGTGCTGTAAAGACCTTTCCTAATTGGTACCCTGGATCCAACACCCGAGGGAAAAACTTCTGCGAATATGAATGTTCCTACTGTATTTCAATAGGCGGATTGGCTTTTTAATAGATTGACTTCTTATGTGATATGATTCCAAGTGTGGCATCCAATATGACAAAGAATAAATATAAATTATCACACATCTTCCTTGGATACAATGTTGTTATCTATCCTAAGATTTTTCTGACCACAAGTAATCAATCTATTATTTTCAACCACAGTGGAGAAGAGCTGTCCCTGTTGATGCACCAACCTCGGTGGAACAAACTGAAGCTATAACGTGCTCATTCAATCAACAAACAAGAAGTTTTAAATTCAATATGTTTTGGGAAAACAGAAAAATCTGAGTGAAAAAGGCTCTGAGGGCATTTCGGATGTATTCAAGACAAGATATCTTCGAAAGATATAAACTTGGCAAGCTTCAAAGCATATAACTTGCTGCGCGAGCTGGAGAAAATGTTATCTTACTGGTCTCCGTTGAAAGGGATTTGGATGAAAGGTTAAAGGTGGGAGTGGGGCTGGTATCCTGAACCAAAGAAGAAGGATGGTGGCTGGTAATTGGAAAATTTTCTCTATGTGACCAGGAATACAGCCTTTTCTTTTTTTATACGAGGAAACTCCACTAAATGAGTGCGAATAAAATCTCAGTTGTCCTAGATTCTTATAAGAAATATACATCCCAACTCAAACTCGAAATTTGCAGTAAAGATCATAAGCTCTTTACAATCACGTCACGCCTAGAAATACAGCTTTACCGTCAGCTTTCGATGAAACTAGTTTGAGCTGTTATAAGCTCAATTTATGTCCTGTTTCTTGAGACCGTTATTGTTTCTTGCCGTAGTTACTAGCAGCTATTCCCTGCTGTGTTCTTCCAGCTCATACTTGTGATTTTGACTTTTTAATGAGGATCATCAAGGAGAGCATCAGGATGGAAGAGAAATCATTTTTCTTATAGCTTTACTTTGATTCTGAACTTACAAAAGATGGACTACCTGTTGACATGACAAAGTGGCCGTAGCATTGCATAGATACGTGATCAGACAATTACAAATACTATTATTTACCTTACACTTTCATGAGGAGGAGGAGGAGGAGGAGGAAGAAGAAGAAGAAGGCTTTATCCTTCATTTATTTGCATATAAAATATTTCATCTTTTTTTCTATTTCTAAAAGAAGAAGAAAAACATAATATTTCTACCATTACCATATGCAAAATTTTACTGCCCTAAACGGAATAACTTATGGGACAAAACCACAAGTGTCCAATTATTTGCTAAAACAATGAGGAATAAAATATATTTCCAGCACAGAAATTCCACCCATTTTAGTTGTAGTTTTCAGCTTTAAATTTAACTTGTGGGTGGCGAATGTCATCCTGGCTTTGGATCAATCTAATCTCCAAACTGCTTGACTGGGGATCATACCCAGCTGTTCTATAATCATCCAACGTCCTCTGCAGAAGTGCCTACAAGGAGTCGAAACATCAAACAAATCATCAACCACGATCTACCCAGAATATGGAAAGTGTTTCGAGTGGGAACCCTTTTTCCACTCATAAGAAGGAACACGGCATACACAAATGATATAAATCACATCGGCAAGAAATATACCTGCAAGGTTGATACTGCGAGCTCTGCTGCCTTTGCAAGATCATCCCGGTATTTCTGGATTGCATGAAGAGAAAAGACGATATGCAATAAAACACTATATGGAAAAGGAAAATGACAGACTCAAAATTGGAGAAGAACTAAGATATTACATTACTCCATCCAAGCAGGAGTGCGGTCATTAGATCCCCCGTTCCCTACAAGCACAAGAAGATACAAACGTAGATGAGCGGCATCTTGTAAGGAATGCTAACACAGCAAGAATTTCAGCAACATAAAGGTTAACATTTGCAAAAATCATATTTTATTATGAAGCATCTTATGGCATTCTTATGAAGAAAAATGGGATTCAATTTCTTATGACCACATTTGTGCTAAAGATACAGCGACTTCTTTATCAGTAATTCAAAATATTCCAACCAGGAGGGGAAAAAGTGGGTTTAAATACGACATATAAGGAGGGATACAAAGCTTGGGACATATCAAGGCAGGGGATGTTAGGCATAAAGCAGCTAAAATATAAGGATTAAACATGCATTGGGGCATATCAAGGACTAATCAAGTATTGATCCCAACACACAGCACTCACAGATAGGTAGTTTCACTTTATGGAGTTACTTTGCGCTAAACATAATTGATGTTTAAGAGATTCTAGCATTTACCTTGAACGTGGTTGCGCATCTTACCACGCCTCCAATATTCATCTATGCAATTAAGGCAACAGGAAAGAACAAAAGAAGAAAAAAGCAGCATGAAAAACGAATTCCAGCAATCTAGTGAGATAACAACTCACTTGGCCATCTTGCCCCTGAGGGCTTGACAAAGCTTACTGGTTTCTTTTACAATTTAATCATGCACTGTATATTTCCACAAGTGATTGCTGTACTTTCATTTTTATTTCATTAAGATGCTACAATCCCATCATGAAATTACCATGTGCAATTATGTCTCAAACTTTCAGATGAAAGTAAAAATTCACCAAAAGAGTAAGAAAAGGAAAGTAACTTTCTCTTATCTCATAAGACAATGTTCTAATAGTGTTGACTAGTAGGCTAATAACATACAAATGATCTGAAGCGATCCTTCACAAAAATAGCACAAGAAAGTATTTAGTACAATGCACCAGCAACCCTTGATAATACCTACTTAAAAGTCAAAGCTGAAAAAAGGATAAAAATGCCAAATACTAACATAAAAAAGCTTGTTCTTCAAGCACATTGAGTTAAATTAAAACAAAAAATCATTACCAAAAAAGTGCAAGTGTTTGTGTGAAAGCATAAACATAACCTAATGATTTCCATTTGCATATTTGGTTCATTACAAGTCAAAAAATGAAATAAGCTCACAATTAAAGAATACTTACTGTAAAATATGCAGGAATTCTGGGTATCACAATCTTGAATTGATCAGGAGACTGGCCCTATAAAAAAATCACCGGCAGAAGCATTACAACTGTGAGCAGAAACCTTGGAGTGACCAGGTCCTTTTTTTTTAAATCAAAGTTTCAAAGATAAAATCTATGGATCATAAACCCATCAAGTATAGTTTAAACTTCAAATCCATGTATAAAATCATTAAAATACTCTATAAACATAAAAATTGCATTCCAAGCTTTACATTGAAAATTAAAATATTTTAATGAAACCCTATACATATTTTTAAAAAATAGTAAGTAGACTGATGGGGTCAAGTCGAGGCCTTGGTCGGGTGAAGCACTTACCCACACCCGACTCTTACTTTGACTCTGGTCAAACTAGGTTGGATTGTATCCGACTCCATTTTGACCATGATCAAACTGGATAATAAATCTGATCCTATGTGATCAGGTAACACTAGATATCCAATAAATCTAGTGAAACTGTCATGCCTATTTGATTCTATTTCATCAAAGACGTGACTTTACACTAACTGTGAAAACATGGCAACCTTCCCTCTATATCCGATATTGGTTTTCATTTTTTTGTGTCAAATAAGAAATTAGTGATACTAGAAACTAAAGTGTAGACAAAAAAAAGTTGACTCATTCAATTAAGTATTTTAGGAAACACAAATAAGTAAACACACAGAAAATAGTTGTTTTCATCGGTTCATGGCCATAAATATCCAAAAAATAGTATCTAAATAATAGCATGTGATGGTAGTAAATGTGATACTTCTACACTATCACAAGTCCTTGGATTCTGGAGGAATGAAACTGGAACCAAAATCAAAATGTAAACCCTTGACATATTACATCACATATCATGGTGCCCACCTTTTCCTTTTCATGACTGCCAATAAGAAGAAGGTGACCATCTATATTGATGCTTGTTATCACAACCTGTGAATCATCAAAATTCATACATTACACCATATCATTAAAGCAAAAGCAACATCAAACAACATTACATGCAATTTATAACCACATCTTTTATATATAAATGATTACATGAGGCAGTTAGAGACTTTGGTTTGATTTTTGCAACTAAAGATCTTTTCTAAGATAACCCTTTTTTCCTACAAAAGAATCTATGTTTATAGAGAAGTGAGGCAATTGACAAGAAATTGCAATCTCAATGAAAAATCTACCTTGGGATGACAATCTTGCCATGAAAATGAGAGATATTGCATGCAAATCATAAACCTCGTGTTATTAATTAAGCTACCCAATAATCAGACATACAATTCACCGAAGCAAGAAACCAAGACAGAGAGTTCTAATTTCACAATCCATTGAAGATCAATAGGTTTCAAAATAAGTTCAAGATAGAGTAGTTTAGCAAAACCTTTGCAGGTCCAGCAGCATGAAGCTTGTTACAAGCTTCCCGGCCATCATGTTCAGATACAATCCTGTATAGAGAATCTCATCAGAAGGCAAAAGATTGAAGGAAAGACGAGGCTATAACAAAGAGAAACAACATATTAGCCATTCCCTGTTGTTGCAAGACCCAGATTTGAAGTTGTCAATTATCAAAAGTTTCATATCGAATAAAGATGAAACCTAGGCAGATTGAAGATATGCAGATATCAAGTCAATTTGCATGGTTGAAGTCATTGTACATATTAACTACTTATGAAGCATGCTCCTCAAGAGATACAAAGCATGCAACTTTTACTTTCTCATCCATAAAGAGTAGGAAATGCATACGTCCACAACTAACTGCCTGTTTGGGATTGTGGTTACTTTTGAAAATGTTTTTTGTTCAGAAATGCATCAAAATTATATATTTTTTATTTTTAAAAATCATTTTTGATATCAGCACATGAAAATGATCTAAAAACACAAAAATAAAAATTCAAGTAAGAAATAAAAATAAAAATTTTCAATTTTTTTCAAAAGCACTTTTGAAACATGGTGCCAAACACCCACTAAACTTCCTACCATAGTCTATAGCACAAGCAAGGTCATTCTCATTTTTTACAATATCATATGAACTACATCTTTTGAGAAATTCACCCTGAAAAGGTGAAACACTGCAAGTAGAATAAACACAATAATTTATGAGAGCCAGAAAACAAAGAGGTGCAACATCAACGTTTTAGCAATATTCAATTGAAGCATACAAGAACAGAATGCCTAGATGTAAGTAGCTTGAATTAATAAGAGCAATGCCCCCATCACAAATTAGATTTTTTAAAGACTGCAAAATGAATGAATGAATCTGAGTACTGGTGCCCTTATTAAGAGGTGAAGACCTTTTGTGATTGAAATCTTGATGTCTCATCATATTTAAAGACTTGGAACTATTTAAGCTGGTTGTGTATATAAATTTGAAGCTTCTGGAAACATTTTAGTTAAAAAACATGTGAGGATTACCTGCTAGAATTCCCAAAGTGTAGACAGGATAATTGCAGTTCTGATTTTGCACATTTAGCATATACCAGTCATGAACTAATTTGTTATAAATTCCCTAGTCTCAGTTTCACAGGTTGTTTAAAATACCCTTGGAAAAAATATATGTGAAGAAAAATCTAAGAATGCTAGTAAGAAATTGACAGAAACATATAGAATAAAAATCTTCACTTCACCATTCTACTGTACATTATCGACAAATACCTGAATCCAGTCAATTGTTCTGCTTCAAATTGGTTAGGGGTCAACATTGAAGCCACTGGAACAACCTGCAACATGAAGGTCACCCACTTTTTCATCATTACATCAACTTTAATTTATCACTTACCTTTGCATCAAAAAAAATCTAGCAAATCAAACCATTATCTTGATCGAATGAAGAATTATTTCTCATCAACTTGTTTAATCAAAATAATCCACCCAACTCAATTGAGGGTGAAGTTTTGCATATTTCTTCCACATAGCCCAGAGATTTCAAACTTTGCCCGAGATTCTAATACAGAATAAAACATATGCATGCCCACAGGTGTAAACCTTGAACTGCTCACCTTCTCACGATATACTGCTACCAACTCTGGTGGAACATAAAGCTTCCCTTCATCACCCAGAACAGGATCACAAACTAGAAAGAAAAATAACATCATCATGGACAGACATTCTTTATTTCATTTGAATAAAGAAGACAAAAAATGGAAAATATGCATGGTGTAACAATGACCTCCTTTCTATTTTTACAGCAGAGCTAAAATGAAAAACACAGAGAGTAGGGAATCTATCTGTATAGACAAGAAAGGACTTTATTAGAGGCCTTATTAGCACTACAAATACCAGCTTTAAGTCCACAAAGTTCATCGGACCAGTTTCTTTTAAAATTACCATGGATAGAAAAGAAATAATAGTCATTACAACTCTTCAGTTGATATTATGACTGGCTTTAGTTTCACCATGATCACTCACATGCAGACAAGGATCTATATATAGACAAAGTTATTAACAAATACAGCAATATTTCTGGCCAAATCAAAGGTATCTTCACTCAGCTTTACTAGTCAAGCATAAGTATATCACATAACCTTTGCGCTCACATGCACATGTGGTATAAAGGTGATGTTCTTTAAAACAAACAGGTAAGTTGTGTAATGAACTTAATAAGAGGCACACTGAAGTCAGTCAATTCAGGTAGTTGAAAATCCACAGGTTTATTCTGGATTTAGGAGGAAGCAAGAACAAATATGCTGGAATAATCTACTCACCATATGTAAGTTTTGGATTTATAGAACGAAGCTTCTTGACAACTTCCAACACAGTGTTCAAGAATGAAACAGAACCAATATAACCTGCAAAATAACAACAAGAACTAATTCAAATAAACAGAAGAATTATTTTCTCATTAATTAAATAAATAAAATAACACAGCAATTCATTTGGCATGCCTGTTAATAAATGAGTATAATACAGCAAGTCATTTGCTTGGAGGCCTTCCATTAGCTCCCATAGTTGATGTCCATTTAAAACTTGTCCTTTAAAGGTTGGATATCCTGTTCAATTTTCAGATCCACTGAACATTAACTGGCCCATAATTTGGCTAGGGGACCATGCCTGAATTATATAGATTGACAAGCATCGCACCGTATATCTGAGACTGATTGAGTGAAGTAGTATAAGCAGCTTGCCTGTGTGATTTGAGAACTGTACTGAATTGACTGGATCCACATCATAGCCCAATAGTTGGAGAGGAAAGACAGCTGATTTATTGCCAACATATCCCTAGATGGAAATAGACAATACGAATGTTAATATGGGAATAGAATCTACCAAATCTAAAATCATGCCAACAGTGCACATTAAGATTGCATTTGAAAACTACAGGCACCATGGCATGTGTAACTACCTGGATGAACAACATGATATCCCTGACCTACATAAGCCATAGGAACCACGACATCATAACCTTAATGGAATGATACATTAGGTTCTATATGATAGATTCAGCTTGAACATATATCAGTAATGTTTGGACTGTACTAAGACATGTGAACCAAAAGTACAATATCCAACCCTCCCACTAAGATTGTCTTTTTCCTCTGTTTGCAAAATATGTTCTTTCATAAAGAAAATCACCAAACAAGAAGGCAGTGCATATCCTTTTTGTCCATGGATTACGATGATTAAACTTAATCTTGACATGATTAAGCTGAATTGAGGACATTCCGAAATTCATTTATATTTATATTAGTCTCTTAATAATTTAAGAGGATTCAGTTCACAGTTAGCAGCAGGCCAACATATTATAAAAGACAAACAAACATCTGCCACATCATTATCATAAAAAAACACATACCGCAGTCAACCCGCTCCACACACACCCAAAGTGACAAACCCACAAATGTTAAAATCAAAACAAAGATACAACATTTGAAAATTTCATCCATTTACAACCAATCTAAACCAATCATTCATTAATCACATCATCACTCCACCCTCCTGGTTTCACCGATCACCTAACTCGTCCCTTTTTATCACCATCCAACATTTACAGCAAAAAGCAAATGCAACAATTCGCAAACCACACAGCACATTATTCCAAAACCAATAACACCTCCAACCTTTACAGATTATTATCACAGCCTCCTATTAAACATTTCACATAAATTTTCAAACTAGTTATCATAATCACTAAAATAATTA
The DNA here is from genome assembly GCA_025169955.1 of Salix arbutifolia. Classification (NCBI taxonomy): domain Eukaryota; kingdom Viridiplantae; phylum Streptophyta; class Magnoliopsida; order Malpighiales; family Salicaceae; genus Salix; species Salix arbutifolia. Next base: position 8,880,750 of record CM045918.1, on the reverse strand, counting down.
ATTTTTTTCACAAATCACAACCAAACACAACTATCATAAAGCAAGCAAGCGCACTATTGATACTGTATAAACATAAGTTGGCACAAAAGTCAACACTTTGACCATAAAAGTCTCAACTCTCACTTCGCCTCCTTTCACGTTCACAATCAATTTTCTCGAGAACCAAACAGGAAACGAAAATCAAAACATCAGATTCTCTACAGAGAAAGAAACAAATACCTGGACAGTGTGCGATTGAATGCTGAGAACGCGACCGGTCTCTGAAGGAAGAGCCAATGACAAAATCGGAGGCGCCATTTCGACCTTTCTCGAACTGATCGATCTTCGGGTTCCGTGGAAGAGAATTCAGATGCAGAAGAAAAAGTGGAACTGGATTTCTAATACTCGATAAAAGTGTAATGAATTACCTGGAAATGAAAATGCGATGAGTTTCTCGAGTGATTACACGGCAAGAGCGAAGCAGCATGGAAAGAGAAGAATTAGTAGATATTATATATAGCAGCTGGAGATAGCGTGAGAATTTTGTGTGTGGTGTATTTATAATTAGGGCCTGTGCTGAGTGCAGGAAAGGTATTTTCATATGCTTTAACTTTGTAAACATATTAAAATAAAAAAAATATTTTTTAAAGTTTATTTTTTATATCAAACTATTAAAAAATATATTTAAAAATTATTTTAAATATTTTTTAAATATACTACCATCGAGACACTTTATAGATTGCAGTTGAGTTTACTAAATATTTAAAATAAAAAAAATATTTTTTAAAATTTATTTTAAATATTTAAACAGACACTTTTAGAGTGTTTGGTACTACGTTTTTCAAAAATTCTTTTGAAAAAAATTGAATTTTTATTTTAAATTAAGTTTTTTGTTGATTTTAAATCATTTTCATGTGCTGATATCAAAAATATTTTTTAAAAATAAAAATAATATCATTTTGATGCATTTCCAACAAAAATACTTTTAAAAACAACTTCAATCACTCTCATACAGGCACCACCTTAAAAAATATTAATTTTTTTTGTTGTTTTCATATCATTTTGATATGCTCAATTCAATATTAATTTTTTAAAAATAAAAAATAATATTTTAATTTATTTTCAATAAAAAAACACTTTAAAAAATAATAATTATCACTCTCTCGGACAGCCTGAGGCGTGAGAATAACTAAAACTCTGCAACATGGAGAAATTATAAAGAAAAATAAACTATGAAGGACTGAAGTAGAATGATGTGGGATTTATAGGAGCTAAAATAGAGTTTACCCATGTGTACCACCGACAAGAGAAGGCGATGGCAGTTTGAAGAAATCGGTGCACTGGTGGGGTAAGTCTAAGGGCATCTCCAACAGCAGGAGCCATCCCGGGAGCCAAAGGCATAATTTGAAATTTCTGGCTTTTTTGTGTTAATTTTCGCCTCCAGCAGGAGGAGCAAAATGAAGAGCCAAAATGGCTTCTTCATCTTCAGGAGCAATCCAGGAGCCATTCCTACATATTGTTTCTGCAGAGGCAAATTGGAAATATGACCGTTAATGTTACCGTTGGCCAATGCTACAAATAAAACACCCAGCAAACACCCAGCAATAAAGAAATCGAAACACACAACATCAACCCACAACAAAGCAACATCAACCCATCAACACAGCAATCAACGAGTTCAACAATTGAACACCCATCATCACAGCTTCCCACAGAATTAAAAAATTGAAAAAACAGAATATTTTGCATCCAATCCGAAGAAGAAAAGTTGGCGAGAAAATACCTTCATCAAAGTTCAATTTCTGTCAAACCTTCTGCCCCAGAATCTTCGGTTTGTTTCTGCCCCAGTCTTCGGTTTGTTTCTGCCCCAGAATCCTTGGTTTGTTAACTTGATATATGTTTTTGTGTACAATCTGTTTTGTTGATAAAAAAAAAAATAGAACCCATATGAGAAACTTAACAGAGGGGGGGGGGGCAGAAGGGGGAGAACAGAGTGAGAGATGGCCATGAGAGGGGCGTGAGGGGAGCAGGGAGCGGTGAAGGTGAGGTTTGGTGAGGGACGGAGAAATGGCCATGAGAGAGGCGTGAGGGGAGCTTGGAGCGGTGAGCGGTGGGACAGTGAGGAACGGTGAGGGACGGCCATGAGAGAGGCGTGAGGTGAGCTGTGGGGGGGCGGCGGCACAAATGAGATGGATAGGGTTTCGTTTCAGGGGGGTAGATATATTTAGGAATAAATATTAATAATAATAATAAGAAGAAGAAGAAGAAGAAGAATAAGAATAAGAATAAGAATAAGAATAATAAGAATAATAATAATAATAATAATAATAATAATATATAAGGAAAATAAGTGTTCTTGTTTAAATTTACAGTTACATTTAAGAATTGTGTAAATGTAGTTTTTAGAACTGTTGGGAGAAAAAAAAGAGTAATTAATAATAATATTTAGTAAAAAAATAATTATGCGAAATTTAAAATTTACGATTTTGTTGATCAATTAGCTTAATTTAGACAATGTATTTTTTATGCAGATGGACTCAGATTTGCCAAATTCATTCACTGACTTTCTTATAAGTGAGCCTGATCAGAATGTTACACAACAAAGTGAGCATATTGTTGGGAGCATATTGTTTACACAACCAAATTCATTAATTTTTTTAATTTCATATTAAATCTGAAAAATTAATAATTATATTGTTGGAGGATTTTTTAAAACTAATTATTTAATTATATAACTTACTCCTATTAATTGTATAATTAATTGCATAATTAAATTATATACAACATAATTGCATTATATTAAAATAATAATATAAAAAAATAGCTCTCCAAAATGCCTTTTACCATTAAAGTGCACACCAAAGCCATTTTCACACTATTCAAACATCCATTTTAAAGATTTTGCTCTCCACTATGCCTCCTGCTGCTGGAGATGCCCTAAGCTGGAGATCTGAGCCCTGGAAGAGTCTGGGGACTGATTTGGAGGGTAGAATTTGTTTCCAAGATGGAAAGGAAATTTATAGTGGTCCCATAAGAAAAACAAATTCAAAGCTAAGGCGGAAATAAAAAATATATTTAAATTTCTATTTATGAGGATAGGGCTGTGCTCAAGCAAACCGTTGTTAAATTAAAGTTAAATTAGTAATTTTACTGTTTAAAATAAAATAAAATAAAATAAAATAATTAATCTAATCCTTATAAATCAAAAAAGACAATCGTGATATAGTAAAAAAAAATAACTTTATCATAAAACGCAGTGCATCGTGGTTGTTCTGAAAGTAAATTTAGTATTAACCTATGATAATGAATAGTAATTTGTGTTTTAATGTATAATAAGTTGCTTAGTGCCTGTTTAGGACAGCTGTTGCTGTAGCTTTTCAAAGTATTTTTCGTGCCGAAATATATCAAAATGATGTTTTTTTATTTTTTAAAAATCATTTTTGACATCAACACATCAAAATGATCTAAAAACACCAAAACATATTCATTTAAAATGAAAAAAAAAATTGAATTTTTTAGAAACAACATTTCAAAAGTTATCCCAAACAGCTTCTTAATTACTTGCTATCATGTCAGAGATTATGTTATTTATAATTTGCATGAATGCCAAGCAATGTCCCTGTAAAAAAGCCAATTTAAAATCCAAAAGTCAAAACTTGTTGGGTTGAAAGTTGAAAGGTAGAGTCTTTTGCTCGTTCAAGGATATGACTTTTAGGAAGTCCTTAAAGCTGTGATTATAGTTTTTTTAAGACAATTATTTTAAAATAATATATATATATATATATATAAAAACAAATTTAACAGTGATTTTTAAACGCAAAAACAAAGACAAAATTATAAATATTGATTATAATTCTACGGAGTTTTCAACTCTATTTCTATTATTTGTATGTTTTGTATTATGAAGTATAGTATTTTTCAAATGTGTTTTTTTAATTGAAAATATATGTATTTTTAAAAATATATATACAAATACATCAAAATCATATAAAAACATTAATTTATTTTTAAAAAAATGAATTTGTTTTAAAAAATTGTCTGGAAAATAAAATCTACACAGCAACAACAAAGCGAATAACTTCTTTTTATTGGTGGACCTACTGCGAATACCTACCAGCTCCACCATGCTTTTGTGTTGTAGATAAATTGAATATTGCTGACCTGGCAAGCTTAAAACGGCTCGGGCAAGGATAGAGATGTCCCTTATCCAATCTAACAGTACGAACCCAAACGCCTAAAACCACCATTCCAATTTCCAACAATGTAGTAGGTGACTTGATGTCAATATACTGAGATTAGGAAATTTGTTTTTATTTTATTTTAAGTTTGAGTTATGTAATTATTAATACGATGACTCTGAAAATTTATATCATTGTTAATTTTAAAATTTATAAAATTAATTGAGATGTGCTCAAATTAACCCGAACATCTAGGTTAATAAAAAAAACCACCATTCTTATCATAAACTTGTCATTGAATTGTGATGCACGTTTAGTTTGGTTAGTTTTTTTTTTCTTCAATTTCTAAAGTTTTATTATTGTTCTAACAATAGAAAAAATAAAATTAGGGTTGTCAAGCACGGAGAAAAATATAATATATGATTGTTTGATATTGCGTTTCAAAAATATTTTCATGTCAAAAATAAATTTTTTTTAAAAATTATTATTTTGATGTATTTATAAACATAAAACATTTTAAAAAACAATCTCAACTACATTCCCAAACATACCTTATATTTTGAAAGATTTTTAATTTATAAATTTTTCTCTGAAAAATAAATTACAAGGCTGTTTAAATACAACAAAAAAACAATATAACTCCTAAAATTCTATTAAATCCAATGTCCTAATTTAAATAGAAAAATAATAATTGGCTCTTCATGGTCATGAGAATTGTCGCCGTAGTAACTTAAGTGTTGTCTCAAGTGACTAGAATGCGTACGGTTTATACCTAGAAAAATAAGAGAGGAAAAACAACAACAATGGACGACTTTTATAGAAGCAAATTCCACACTTTATATGCACTCCATTATTCCAAAATTATCCGAGTCAGGCAGTCGTGGATCAGACCCACATCTTCGATCAAAATTGGCCTTCTAGCTCCTCGTAGAATAGCTGTACCTAGCTGGCCAGCTAGTTGATAGTGAAGTAATAAATTGAATATAAATCATATATACTATAGTCTTATCTAATATTTAAATTTTTAAATAAAGTAATTTTTGATATGTTATCGAAGTTTTGTTAATCTAACGGTATAAGTTTGAATCTTATTATTTTTATTTTATTTGATAAAAATTAAGTACAAACCAGTGTGAGCCGTGGAAATTTTTCAAATCTAAAAAAAATTTATTTGAGAAAATATGTTAGAGAATAATATATATTATATCTAATAATTTAAATTTTTAGATAAAATAATCAATATAAACTCAAAGGAATTGCAATTGTCTCTGGTCTTGCCGTTGAAGTTACATGCAAGAATTAATCTTTCCACATTTACGACCTGCTCGAAGTACTCTTTACCTCCATTGAAAGAACTTTTGAGCTGCTGCATCAGCACCCAGGAAATATATACAGACAAGGCTAGCCCATGGTTGGCATATATTATGCAAGAAAATGTTTCATTCAACACATATTCTTGGAACGTTAGGCACCTGCCACCATCCCCATAAACATCTAAAAAGGCCTCATAAATTGCTTACTTTTCTGAACTCTTATAAAAATTCTTGTAAAAGATCCATGAACTTCAAATATTCTTTTCAAAGGCCTCTACTTATTTCATGTATGATCACTAAAAGCCTTTAATTCCAGCATGTCCTGTGATAAAAAAAACCAAAACTCTCCTGGTAGCGTGGTAGCCGAACCAATCAATAACTGTTGGCATCTGTAAGTATAAAGCTGTGCAGGTGATCACAAACTAGAGACAAATTCACAATTAGGAGATCTTCACAATTAACCTATTAAGTAATTATCTTGTCTAAAAATTTAAACTGTTAGGTAAAATCTTATAATATAATTTATATTATTCTATAATACATACCCTCAAGTGAAAGCTCTTTAAGTTTGAAACTTGTATAGACTCCACTACCTTGTGTTTGATTTTTATCAAATAGAATGGGGTGGTGAGATTTGAACTCGTGACTGCTGGGTCAACAAAACTCTGATGTCATGTTAAGGAATCATCTTATCTAAAAGTTTAAACTGTTAGATGAAATCCTAAAATATGATTTATATTATTCTTTAACATAACCAATACCCAATGTTCGAATTTGTCCTACTAACCGTTCCTCTTATCTTTTATCTGCTTCTTTATGTTCATAGGATGGAAAGGACAAGATTCGAATCTGACTCCGAAGCCCTAACCTGCTTTGCAAGCAGATTTCTGTATTTATAAACCCTGTAATCGATGGTAATCTCGCAGTCAAAATAATATTTGTTATTCAGAAATACAAAACTAGAAAACTGAGATAGTTGGCTGTTTTACTGGTAGGATAATGGATAGACACCGGTCAATCAATTAATGTCCAAGAAAACAGTTGTGCTCCTCGGACTAAATTGTTGTTAATTCTTTCATTGGAAAAGCAACATGCAACTAAAGAACTCTCTCAAGGATAAAACAAAAATATTAGACCGTTGGACAGCCAACTGCTGGTCAAATTTCAAGGTCGTCAATTTGCTAATGAAAGTTTCAAAGGCTAATTAATATGCTAATCCATCCACTGGAAAGTTTCATGTAAGCCGAGCTTACAAGATTTCGTAGCTCAGGCATGGGGTGGAGGGTTCTTGAATAGCAGCTATGAAAAATCAATGCTGAATCTGTCTACCTCGGTAGGACTGTTTGCTGTCGGCATGAATGGATGAGAATCAACCGTTCTTGATATGAAAAAGTTCTTGTAGAAGAAGCATGCAGGACTGTTAGATGGCAGAGTTTCCATAAACCAACCAGTCTATAGTTTTGTCAAACCACGCGCCAACAGATTATACATGAAATTCTAAAGGCGGTGGCGGTGGCGCTTTCAGAGGCCAGACCATAAAATATATTTGAAACCAGGAGCAGAAAGTGGAAAAATTTACGGTGAAACTCTGTGGTATATAATTATAATGTCACTTTGTTCTGCAGCCCAGCCTGCATTATCTCTTCTTCCAATAAGCAATGCGCTTTCTTCAACGATTTGACAGTATGTTGTCTTCTAATTTTAAGCAATAAATATATTTAAACATTATATATTTTCATATTTATTTACCCAGTTGTGGTAAGTAGGGAAAATTTGGAGTAGGCAGCAGCAAGTTTACTAGTTGGTGGTAGTTCTTCATAACTAGTTTTCAGGCAGACTGGGATTCCCTCGTATGGATTGCCAGTGGTCGGTAAAGCAATATCTTATTCAAGATTTTCACCTCCTAGGTCTCCCTCTCTCCCCTTAGCTTTACTCGGATTGGGGTAAAAACAATTTGGACTATATGATATTTCACCCGTGAAGAGTGCAACCCTAGGGATTATAATAAATAATACTCTACTTAAAGTACAAAAAAAACTATAATTTTCTTTTTAAATATAATAGGTCTCCAGCCGAAAAACTACTTTTTCAATATTAAAAAGATATTTTAAAGATTCTCTATATATATTTTATCAATACAATTTTTTTATTTTCTGTCCAAAAAATAATTCTTTATATGTAAACATACTTTTTTAACAATATAAAGATTAAAACTATTATTTTATGTTTTCATATTTAGTTATTGTAATAAATTTAATATAATTTTAGTTTTAAATAAAATAAAATTAGTATTCTACAATTAAATTATCACAATTATAAAATAGTTATATGGTTTTGATTTCTAATGAAAAATAGTTATAATCTTGATTTATTTCTTCTTCTTTTCAGTGAAAAAATCCTTTTGTTTTCAACAAATAAACAAGTTCTAGTTTTCTTTTATTGAAAAAAAAAATGAAAATTGAGAAGAAAACTAAAAAGGAAAAAAGAATATATATATATATATATATTTCTTGTTATAATTAACACACTTTAAGTGATTTAACTTGACTATTTGATTTATCTTTTGAACAATTCAAAAGTCATTGATTCGATATTTTTCATATAAAAAAAAGTAAAATCAATGCTGTTTTTAGTATTTTCTTTTAAAATCAACCCATACTTTTATGGATACACAAAGTCACAAATACACTTGCTAATCAACTTGTCCATGCTAGGTCAAGTCCCACCAATTTGTGTTCAAACCCAAACCCAATCCTACAATCGGGTTGCTAGGTAACTATATTCACCCACCACTCTCGGCCAAGTTCACCAAAAAAATAAAAAAATCAAGTCCTGTGGTGATGCCCCATGCTTATAAAGAATTTTCTTTGCCGTTTTGGTGCTGTGATGGCGAAGGATCTCCAAATACAAAATAAATTATGTGTTCTCTTTCAGAATTGTTTTGAGCCAGTCACCGCATCGCAGTTAAATGTTGCCATAAACGACTAAAAACGATGTCGGCGACTCATTTTAGCCAATGAATTTAGTGCAAAACGCACCACATTGTATGCAAATAAAACATTTTCTTTATTGAAAATAGTGTTTTTAGTCAATGTGCCATTGATCACCACCACCAAGAGTGCCAAACACTGCAATCAATAGTGAAAGCTAACATTCTTCTAATCAATCATCGTCTAACTCTTCACATATTGAAGTAAGTTTATACGATTAGGATCTATAAATGAATTGAGTCACTAGGTAAACATAACAAGTTATATTTTTTTGTTTTGTTTTAGACTCAACACTTTTGTACACTTCAATTTTCTTGCATACTATTTCTCTTATACACCTATTAACTCAGTGCCTGTTTGGGAGTACGATTGTGGTAACTTTTCAAAATGCTTTTCATGCCGAAATACATCAAAATGATGTTTTTTTATTTTTAAAAAATTATTTTTAACATCAGCAAATCAAAATGATCAAAAACACCAAACCATATTTATTTAAAATGAAAAAAAAATTCAAATTTCAGCAAAACACCGATTGAAACGCACAGTCAAACGGGCTCATAAGCATCGAAGAGTTTCTCGTTCTGAGCGACTTGGTTTTTAGGAATGACTAAACTCGGTTACAAAGCCCATAATCAAGTTCACTAGTTCTATTCTAGAATCATAGCCCGTGAGAAGTCTAATTTTTATATGAAGTTTTTTTCATGATTTCATCGCGATGAATTCTGAATATACATAGATGTTTATAGAAAAAAAATGAATTTTTATATATTTTTTATAACCCTAATCATTCTTGCTTCTATCATTTGTTTTACTTTCTAGAAAGTCCTGGGGGGGGGATATCAAGTTTATTTCTCATCTTCGATTAGAGGAGTGCACAACTCAGATGTCTGATTAAGTTTACCATATCAGCAGGAGACCTTGGACTTTACCTAGAGACATTAAAACAAAATATTGACTAGGGTTTTGACTTTAAAAAGAATAAATTTATCATTTTCTAAAAATATAAAAACTTTTATACTCATAACTATGAATGATGATTCTCTATCACCTATAAATTTTTTGCATGCATGCATGTAACAATGCAATATATACACATGTATAAGCAAATTCATATCAATAAAAATTATATCACCATCCAAGTTATTGCTATAACATTTGCACTACATTGTGAATTCAATACAAGATATTAAAAGTTAACTGAGATTATCATTTTTAAATTTAACATTGTTTTCTTTATTATAAATATAATTAATGATATTTATATAAATTAAAAGATATTTGAATGAATTTTATCAATGTTATTAAACTTGATCCATCTTGACTTGAGTTTTATATTGAACCATGTGAAACATGATCATAACAAAGTTAGTATATTTGACAAATCAACCTATGATACGATCACGTTTCAAGTGAAATATGATTTGATTTGTTTTAAAAAAGAAAATCAATTTAGATTTATCTCATTATGTAACTTAATTTCTGGCTTTTGAATTTTAGGTTAGATTATTGTTTCAGACATGTTTGAATTTTACTAACACATAAATCTAACAACATTGAATATAAAATCTTTTATTTCAAATGCAATAGCAATTAAATAAATGATTTTTTTTATAAACAATATAAGTAGAATATACAACAATCACATTTAACATTAAGAAAAATCAATGCAAGAAAAAATATACAATAATGTGAACTATAAAATATCAGTATTATAATGTTTTATAATATTTGCTTTAGCAATTTCTTTGAACAAATGCCATTAAAAATCAAATTTTTATAGTACATAAATCAACTTATTATTCACGTTACCAAAAAAACACCTAAGCAAAGAAAGTGATAGGTACTGAACGGCAAGCAGCAACAAGAGCTAGAGCCAATGGAAAGAGCTTATCCACTCTCAACTGTAGGACATTCTGATCACCTACCTAAACACCCAAAACCACCAGTCCAACCGTCCAAGTCAACCGTCCAAGTGCTTCACGCCCTTCCCTTTCAACTACTTCTATAAATATATGCTTATCTCTCCTGCCATCGACTCGACTCCTGGTTTCACCCATACCCAATATTTCATCGTCTCTCTCGATCTCTCCTGCTAGAATTATTGGAGCCGGAGAAGGGAGATTCATTGCCGAAGCTATGAGAAAACCTTGCTGTGATAAACAAGGAAATAACAAGGGAGCTTGGTCCGTGCAAGAAGATCAGAAGCTCATTGATTATATTAAAACTCACGGTGAAGGTTGCTGGCGATCTCTCCCTGTGGCTGCAGGTATATATTTATATATTTTCAATATGTTTAGCAACTTTCAATCTATCTATATACACATGCTGAAGAAATCTGTGAAATTCTTCTCGTCAGGTTTGCACCGCTGCGGCAAAAGTTGCAGGCTAAGATGGATAAACTATCTCCGGCCAGACATAAAACGTGGTAACTTTGGTCAGGATGAAGAGGACCTCATTATTAAGCTCCATGCCCTCCTTGGAAATAGGTACGATCTATCTCTAAATAAAGGAAAAATACAGGCACGAAGGATTCCTTTTATGGCTGGCTAGATGAAAACAGTTTAATATAATTTGTGTGGTGTGCTGTAGGTGGTCATTGATAGCAGGAAGATTACCAGGAAGAACTGATAATGAGGTGAAGAACTACTGGAACTCCCATTTGAAAAAAAAACTGATAAACATGGGAATAGACCCAAATAATCATCGGCTGAACCAAATTCTTCCTCGTCCTCAAGCTGAGCCTGCTCCTGTTCTTGCTACATCAACTACTACGGGGTCTAAGAACAATATTATTACAGCAAGCAAACCCAATAAATCATCAAATGATGACAGTGATAGGGTTTCCGACACAGCCAGTTGTCTTGAAGATGATTATAAATCTTTGGTGACGCCGCAGGTTGCTACTTCTGGCTCCTCGAATATTAATCTTGATCTCACCATTGCAGCTCCAGCTTCTCCTGGTCATAAGACCATTTTTGGAAACAAGCAGCAAAATTGCAGTTGGGGCAAAACTTGCCACGTCGAGAGTGAGCCAACAGCATCGCCTACTCTAGCTCTTTTTAGATGAGGCAATTCCTTACCAGCCTTGCCAAGCAATGAATTTAGTTAGTTACCTGATTTTCGTGGAAAATCAGCTAATTAATATATGTTGCTAGCTCGTTTTTTTTTTCCAGCTAGTTAACTAGAAGGAGAATTATTTTGTCGATAATTATTACCATCTGTATTGCTGAATAGTTAGAAATTAATTTAATGTAACCTACTTTTGTTGCATTTAGGTAATAAGAAAAGTGGATGGATGGCTAATTAAGCTAGCCCCTACTTAAATAAATTAACTAGGGTTTCAGCTTCTTCATGTGCACACATATAGAGCTAGGATTATAGTTTAAACTAAGTATCAATAACTTGTACCCTCAGGGTACATATTAAATTAACATTTAATTTCTAATTTATTCCTGGTCAATGGATCTTTGATCCAGCTACTGGTAATGGCCAGACTAATTGAATTGTAGAGCGATAATGGTTACTGTTTGTTTGTATAATCCACTCTATCGATGTATACGAGCACTTATCCAAGCATATTATCTAATATCCAAAAATTTAAGAGGTTTTTATATTTTACTGACTGATTATTAATCCTGTCAGAAATATTTTTACCAGCACAGTCACGGAATAATCAGTAAGAGATTGTTTAAAATATTGGGATGTGGATTTGGGAAGGGGAACATGGCCATATTTTATTGCTTAGCCCGTTGAAAACCTCATTTCCCAGCCCTGAAATGATGCTTAAGATCAAAATGGAACCTATAAATTTGAATAGTGTAAGTTTTGTGCGTGAAGTTTGAATTGCTTCTAAAATTAGCTATTTTTCTGCTTCAATGTTTATAGACATTGGCCATGTCACTGTGACTGTTTGAGAGTGTGGTTGAGGTTGTTTTTTAAAGTGTTTTTCATTCAGAATTATATTAAAATAATATTTTTTAAAAATTATTTTGACATCAACACATTAAAACAATTTAATTTTAAATAATTGTTTTTTTAAGTACCAAACACTCTTTCTTGAAGCATGGAGAGTAGAGTTAAATGTATTTTAATATATGAAGTCCCTGGAGGTGCGTGCTTGTGTCTTTTGGGGGTTAGAAATGTGTTTTATTAATATATATCCAACTCTGAGGCTAAAATAACACCAGTTTGATTGATTATTAGAGCCTCAAAGACTAGGACTTGATTGCACAACTTTAAGAGTTTGAGGATTTATATTAGCAATTTAATTGGTAGATAAAAGAGGTTGATTATGGAAACAGCCATCAACCAGCGAAGTGCCGAAGTTTGAAACTCAGAGAGTGCTAGATTTAGGGTCCAGTAATTTAGCTGCAGTGTCAATAATTAATAAATTCAAGAACGAGTTTTGATTGAGTCAAGTCTGACTGAGTTGACGAGGTAACAGTTAAACCAAATTTTCAACTCACCGTGATGTGCTTGACAGCAGTGGGCCAAAGTACACTGTAGGGTTTTTCTTACAGTGGATCGAACTTGGTTGTCCTTTTTCAGTCATTTAAAGTTCATGTGTCAGATTCCATTCTTGATCTGGAAGATGCATTGACGGATCTACTTTTTATAAATATATTGATATAATATATTTTTTATTTTTAATATTAATATATTAAAAACATTACAATAAAAAAAATAATCAAAAAACACACGGCCAGTGTTGCTGAAAAAGAATGCAAACTCAGGCCGAAGACCTCGGGCATTGAACGTGTCCAGCCTTGCCTAGCGTGGAGCACAACCAACCTCACCTTCTTACAAATCTTTCGGACAAAGTCATTTGAAAAAATTATTTATTATTATTTTTTACTTTAAATTATAAAAATTAATGTTATTATATTATTTTTCTGATGTTAAAAATTATTTATACAAAATAAAAATATCATTTTAATATATTTCTAAATAAAAAACACTCTTAAACACAACCTTAATTACAATCCCATACTCCCATGCAATTGCTTTTTTCGGATCGTTTCATTTTTATATGCTTGCTGTGGAGGAGGGGTAGCCATAGAGTTAGCCGAGGAATCGGCAAGAAAGATTAAGTGTGATTGATACTTTACTTTAAAAAAATTATTATTTTTTTTTATTTTTTTTCTTAAATTCTGTTGAATGGGTTGATGTTAACAATAATTTTAAAAAATAAAAAATATTATTTTAATAAATTTTTAAATAAAAAACACTCTTAAACACAACCTTAATTACAATCCTCGGCTAACTCTATGACTACCCTCCTCCACAGCAAGCATATAAAAATGAAACGATCCGAAAAAAGCAACCTTCATTTTATATGCTTGCTGTGGAGGAGGGGTAGCCATAGAGTTAGCCGAGGAATCGGCAAGAAAGATTAAGTGATTGATTGATACTTTACTTTAAAAATATTATAAAAACAATTTTATTATTTATTTATTTATCTATTTATTTTGTTTTCTCAAATTCTGTTGCATGAGCTGATATTAACAATAATTTTAAAAAATAAATAACATTATTTTAATATATTTTTAAATAAAAAAATATTAAAAAAAGCTTTAAACATCCTCTTAAACATGTCATAAACCTAGAGGCTAGGATATAAAAAGGTACTGCTATGTTAAAATTTTAGTTATCATTTTCAGGGAAGTTGTTTTTCTATTTTTTAAAATCATCTTAGATATAAAAAATTGTTTTCTAAATATTTTTTAATAATTTTAATATGCTGATATTAAAAATCAAAATAAATATTTTAATGTATTTTAAAATAAATAAAAACTATTTTGAAAAATATCGTGCACTACACAACAATACTAGATACAACATGTACACAAGCAATATAATATAGGTTTTTTTTTTTCATAAGAAAACAATAATTTATTTTTTATTTTTGCATATTAGATATATACTAATTAAAAAATAATTGTTAATTACAATCTCAAAGAATCTACCGTATTATTTAAAAACTATGAAAAAAATAAAATATTATTTTAATATAGTGCATATTAATAAAAATCTAAAAAATAAAACAAATTTTGAAAAACAAATACTAAATAGCTATGGAAAGAGTTGATTCTAGGGACATTGAACTTGAATGCCGACCTCCTAGAAAGAAGGCTAGACAGAGTGGGCCTACATAGCCTACCCTTCTTGTTTTAATAAATCATCATCTGCATTACTGGTTAAGATTCCAAAAATGAAGCCGGCTTGTTGGTCTAGTTTTCGAGGAAAAAAACCTATTTTTTTAATAATCCTTTTCACTTGAAAATACTAAAAAAACATTTTAAATTTTTTATTTAACTCATTTTTAATCTTAAAATACTATTTAATCAGTAAAAAAATCCAGAATTAAATCCAATAATAATAAAAAATTAGCCGAGGATAAAAATTCAAAACACCTCGATGATGCTTTTTTTTTATTAAGATAAATATATTAATACAGGATAAATATTATTGCAGTTGAAATGGGACGAAATGGCTACCTTTTTTTACGACCTAACCATATAAATCCCTGTTTTATTTTTGTTTTTAATCTAGTCCTTCTTTTAATTTTTTTTTATACTATAAATTTAAATCGTATTTCATTAAACTGGACTCATTTTAAAAAAAATAAACATATAAAATACCATTAAAGCAATATATAAGGATAACTAAAAAAACAGCGCCGTTTATTTAACGTTGGCGTTAACAGTAATAAATTTAGGTAAATATGCATTAACCAACAAAAAAAGAAAAACAAAACAATAATTCAGTCAATGGGAAATATGAATTTCAAGAAAAAAAACAAAAGAATGGAGGGGCCATGAAACGACAAGAGTTATTCGTCCTGTTGACCTATCAGAAACAGTGTCGATGTAAATAGTACGAACTGGCAGCCCTCATCGGATTCAGACCTCCTGCGCATCGAATTTTAATAAATAAAAAAATTATATATATATATATATATATATATATATATATATATGTTAAAAAAATAATTTTGTAATCATTGCCATATGCTCGCCTTCACTTTGCTAAATCAGCGGCGCCTTACAAGGAGAGTTAGATTGTATTTTAAAATGTTTTTTTAAAATATATTAAAATAATATTTTTAAAAATTATTTTTAATATCATCACATAAAAATAATATAAAATCAGTAAAAAAATTAATTTAAAATAAAATAAAATAAAATATTTTTAAAACATAATCCGAAACTGGAAATTAAAAGTCTAACATCACCAGTAGGCTTGGCTTAAATTCCAAGTTTTGAGCTGTCAAGCCAGTTTCTATAATTTTATGAGGTCACGTTCATATTCCAAATAGTCATATAATTATAGTTACAATACATGGCCAGGGGTCTAGCCTGCACTAGAATTGACCCGGATTCAATTTATGGATTGGACGGGGACAATCTAATATATTAATGGATTGTTTCTTAAAAATAAAAACAATATCATTTTATTTTTTATTTTAATAAAAGTAAAATAATTTAGACATAAAACCTTTTTCTTTCGCAGTCATTTTTTTTTAATTTCCTAACAATTAAAAAAAATAGAATTATACATCGCTTTCACCGAATAAAGATGACACTAATTTATCCAAGCAGGGCTGAATTTGAAACTTGAAAAATCTGGACAGGTGCTATTTTCCGGTTAATTAAGGAGCGTTTAAGAATTATATATATTATTTTTTAAAATCATCTTAATATATTAAAATTAAAAATAAATAAAAAAAACAAGTTTCGTCGTACTGAGAGCAGTGACTTGCTGGAGATACTGTTAAGTACTTGTTTGTCCCTGTTTTTTAAAAAATGATTTTTTTATATTTTAAAATTATTTTTAAAATATTAATATTAAAATAATTTTTAAAAAATAAAAAAATATCATTTTAATTAAAAGATAATTTCTAGTATATTTACAAACAGTAAGTGGGAATGGAGTCCAAGTTGCACTCCAAGTTTATCCCCAGTCTATGTGACTGAAAAGATGGGAAAGGAATCCTGCTTTCCCATCAGCTTTGATCGATGGGCTTCGCAAAAGTTGATAGCAACACCTTTTTTGGAGGCTTCGGTGAATGAATTCCTGACCCTCAGCCCGGTTGTTTCTTTAGTAGAAAAACATTTTTGTCTTTATTTATTTAATATTTCTAGATATTTTGATACACGGGTTTTAAAAAATAAAATAATATTATTTACATTTATTTCTAAATAAACAATTATTGTCACGGTATTAAATAGACACTTACTTAGGTCCTGTTTGGGAGTGTGATTGCGGTATCTTTTCAAAGTACTTTTCATGCTGAAATACATTAAAATGATGTTTTTTTTATTTTTTTAAAATCATTTTTGACATCAGCATATCAAAATGATCTAAAAACACTAAACCGCTAATTTTTAAAATAAAATAATTTTTTTTTATTTTTTTAGAAACGCTGATTACAACGCACTCTTAAACATGGTCTTTTTTGTTTAGGGTTTGAATTGCAAGTGAGATCGAGGATATTAATTTCTTAATAAATAATAAATTACTTTTTGAGATTTTTTAGATTTAAAAAATGTTATTTTAATATGTTTCTAAATCAAAAAAGATAATGAAAAACATTAAAAAACACACACAATCTTAATCGTGATGGTTTTGAGTTTTCCAACTTCGGTTCACATGCTGGTTTTGACTTTTCTATATATAGAGATAGATGATTTCCACAAATTCACACCACACCGAATTTTCAAACGTACTGTTACTAACTGTTGTTTTCTAGCATCTTCAAAGGAGGCATATATATATATATATAAAGATTGTCACGTTTTATGATAGCAGCACAATCCACGGCAAGAGATGGGAAACAATCTAGGAGGAGGAAGGAAAGCAAAGGTGATGAAGATCAATGGCGAAACATTCAAGTTGAAGACTCCGGCAAGAGCAGGCGACGTAGTGAAGGATTATCCAGGTTATGTGTTGTTGGATTCCGAAGCTGTAAAGCATTTTGGAATCCGTGCTAAACCATTGGAGCCTCAGCAGGAGTTGAAGGCCAAGAAAATATATTTCCTGGTGGAGTTGCCGAAGCTTCCCGAGGAAAAAGATCCTAGGAATACCAGGAGGGTTCGGTCAGGCATAAATATGAGCGCCAAAGACCGGCTCGAGTGCTTGATGTTGTCTCGGAGATCAGTTTCTGACCTTCCGATGGTTAGATCAGCGCCGGGCCAAACGTCCGAAGGGACGAACTCGGTTCGGGTGAAAGTGAGGCTGCCTAAGGCACAAGTGCAGAAAATGGTGGAGGAGAGCAAGAATGAAGTGGAGGTGGCTGAGAAGATTATTGGTCTTTACATGGACAATTCCGGTGAGGCTAAAGGCGAGCATGATCCCAGCCGGAATTGGCAGCCGGAGCTTGGTAGCATTACGGAGAGTTTCAAGGCAACCGAGGTGCGTGTGGAATTACTTATCTTATAATTTAATCAATTTTCATCCCATGCATGTGCATTGCCCTTGCTTTGGTGCTATTGATCTTGTGAATCTCTTGTAGTAATCATATCTAAACTCTGTAGTTGCCAGGAAGATTTGCTACAGAAATCGCTCTATGGTCACATCTAAATTAAATCCGGTTTTAATTATGAGGCATTGAATTAGTTTTAAGAGACAGTGACACGGCAAATCAGGGAGAACGTAGAGCAATATTAGTTAAATTAATTCTTTATTCCATCAAAACAATTTCGATAATTGTGACTTGTCGACCATTGATTCACAAGGAACATATCTTTTTAGAATTTTAAAGTGGGCTCTGCTCATTCAATAATTGAGCTACAAAGTGTATGCTTAGTCTTCTCTTCCATTCATTTTAATTTAGGATATACTTTAAAATCCACTCAAAATTTTCAAAACCAAATAATTGACTTTTAACGTCGTAGTTTTTTTTTTTTAATCCGATTCTTCGGAAAAGCATTAGAGAAACTACGCCCCGTTGACAGCGACAAGTAGAGGTGAAGGGGGGAGAAGCAGGAGAAAAGGGAAATAAAAACCAGTCCTAGTCCACAGAAAGAACACTACATGGTCCATAAAACTCTGAAATTAATTAGAATATCAGTGGTCATCTTTGATGAACAATATTGCTTAATTATAGTTTATCTTGTGATTCTTTCTAATTATAAAAAGATGACATATATGCTGCCTAACCCCGTCGCCCTTAAAAAAGTACACCAGTCCCCAGAGGGAGTGGAGCCTAAATTGAATTTGAAGGCTCACTAGTGGCACAATGTTTTCTGTGATAGATTTCAAGGATTTATCAAATAAATGATAATATAAAAACTTATGACTACTTAAATCCTGCTCCTGTAGGGCCAGAAACCTCAGGAATCAACCCTGTAATTAATTTCTTGGCTGTTCCAACCACCAAAGATAGTGCAGGTTGTTGATTCTTGTCTGGTTTATAGTCCTGTGTGCTTTCGTTGACATTAACTAGTAATTACTCTCCGTTTTCTAGCTCTCTCTCTCCGAATTGATGGATTGAAAGCTACAGATCCTTCACTCATTATGCCCTAGCTAGTTGCCTTGGAATAAAAAACCCATGCAAATAATTTCTTACGACTTTTGGACGCTGTTTATTGACATTTTTGGTTTGATCATGTGCAGAAACGAGTGAGTTTTGTTCCAGAAGAGGGGGAAATCCGTTTAGCTGTGGCTTCTCATTAGCTAGCTAGTTTAAAGCATGGAGGGTGACCTGATGAACTTCGAAAAAGTCCCTCTTCATTTCAGCCGCCGTAGCCTGTCATCGTTGTACAGCCGTTTGCAATTATAAATAGCTAGAATTCAGGCATGGAGACGCTGTAATGGCTGTGCATTCGATTGCGTTTCTAAGGTGCAGGTGGTTATAGTTGATGAATTTGAAATTCTCTTTCAAGAAAATTTCCAATCCTCTTGACTGTTAATTAGGACACAGTACTGTTAATTATCCCCAGAAGAGTAATCAATCTCCTGAGCTGGGCTGGTATGAGACTTGCTGGATAGAGCTTACTCTCCTTTAGTTTGCGAAATGTTCTATACTTCAGTCCTTGAAACTGTCCCTGTATCGCGTTTACAGTTTCTAATTTGCTGCAATATTGTCATCCCTACCTTCTTAATTTCTACAAGAACAATGATTATTGATAGACTAACTAAAACATGATAACCTGTTACTGTTTTGAAACATAAAGGACGAATACAATGGATATAAAAAGAATGTGTTTTCTTCTACTTCCCTGTTTTGAAAGTCTATAATTTCACTCAAAAATTGTTTCCAAATCGATTTATTTTATATTTTCATCTTTATCACCTCAACCATCATATTTTTATCTCTTATAAACCAATGTTTTCTGCAAAAAAAACACTAAGTAAGTACAACGTTAATTTTCAATACTTGATCAATTAGGTCCTTAGTCCAAACCAGGAACCTCGTGTAAGAATAAGAGAGAGTATAAATGAAATTAAAATAATCCAAATTGAGGGGGTGTAAATGGGCATGAAACTGACAGCGAACTAATTTCAACTGGGGGAGGCTCAATTAAGAAAATCGAGTGTCTGTAAGAATTTTCTTTTTCTTTTTTGTTTTACACCCAGATGGCATTCTCAGACGCATAAGACCATCGTCCCTGAGGTTGAACTCACCGTCACTTTTCCTCGGAGTTCTGAAGTCAGAGACAGGATTCTGTAAGAGATACACTGCGTGGACTATGGATCAAAAGTTGGATAAATTTTTCAGAATTAGGTATGTATTGTGAATCGAACAACCAACAGAATCCTAAGAGAAGAGACCCGTGACATTGATGAATCAAGCTTGACAAGAATTTTGTGGCTAGGTCCATAAAATCAAATCAAATTATAATATATATCACAAGCAAAGAAAAAGACATATTCAAATAATCCACACCTTCATTGCACTGCATGTATGCCAAACACACACACACACACACAAAAGATCTTGCCTTAAAACTCTAACTCTCTATCCCATCCTAGTAAATAGTCAAACAAATTAACCTTTAGAAAGTCAAAAAAAAAATCTTATTAGGAAATTTTAAGTTTAGTAATAAAACATTAAATAGTTGGGTCTGGAGAATTAAATGAAATTTAATATTTTTCTAAAATCTCTCCAGTCTTTGTATCCTTTTAGGATATAAAATGTTGTTTGAGAATGTGGTTGAAGTTGTTTTTGAAAATATTTATTGTTTAAAAATATATCAAAATGATGTTTTTTAAAAATTATTTTTGATATCATCACATCAAAATAATTTAAAAACATTTAAAAAAAATAATTTTTTTTCAAAAATATTTTTGAAATACAGTGTCAAAACCGGCCTATAATCAAACTTTTAGAAAGTATATATAATTTAATAGTTAGAATTAGGAGTATTCAATAAAATATAAAATCTATCCACTCTCTGTATCAATCAGGTTTGGTACGTAACAATTGTGACCAATGTTGTCAAACTCGCGAGTCAACTCGTAAACTCGTATGAGTTTGCGAGTTGGCTCAGCTAACCTGGTTGAACCGGAAAGAAAAATCAAAACCGGTCAAAATCGGGTTGACTCGTAAAATCGGACCGGATCGGTCCGATTTTACGAGTTCATTATATTTTACTGTGCTGGTTTGCTGTGGAGGATGAGGTGCTGGAGGATGTAGAGGAGGGGAACGAGGCAAGGATGGAGTAGTCACCGACGAGGAATAGAAGAAAAGGACAATGAAGGCAACAACTGGATCTTGGAAAGAGAAGAGAGAGGTGACGGGTTGGCCTGGTGGTTGCCAGAAGGAGAAGAGGATTGTTAAGAGGGACGACGAGACTATGCAGTGAAAAAAGAAAAAAAGAAAGATGGGGGCTGCGGTAGGAAGGAGGGACGGCGAAGAGAGGAACAAGAATGGGTTTCGGGTGAAAGAAAAGAGGAGAGGCAGAAGTCTGAGAGGGGAAAGATTTGCTAAAAGTGTCTAAGGAGTGGAGACTGGAGAGAACTTAAATGGATAAGGAAGAAAAGGAGGTGGCGACTGGAGTTGGTGAAAAAGAAGAGGGAAATATGTTTTTAGGTTTAAGGTTTTTTTTTGTGCTGGGGTATTGTGTGAAATTGAGTCCCCAAAATCTCCATGTATGAACAAATATAGTAAAAATTATATTTTCTTTTTATCTTTTATCTTTTAGTTTTTCAATTTTGGTCCTTGCAAAAGATATTTTTGGATTTTTTCCCATATTTTTTTGTTTCTTTTGAAATAAAAAATATCAACGTCGAACTAAAGTGAAAAACTAGAGATTTTAAAAATGACATATTAAAAGTTTCACGCGTTGAACAAACATTTAATATAACTATTTTTTTATCTTATGTTATTTAATGTTGATGTTAATATCCTAATTTTTATTTTCTTTTGTAGCTATAAACCTATATGAGATATTATTGATGCAAGATGGGAGCTTCAACATTTAATATAAATATTTTACATACGATTTTACGATTTTTCTTCTCACACGATTTTAGCTGTGATTTTACGATTTTTGTACGGACAAATTCGGGTACGATTTTACGATCCGATTTTTCGAAGCCCCTTCCGATTCGTGTCAAAATCTCGATTTTGACAACCTTGATTGTGACTAAATTTTTTGGGTATAAACGTAATTTTTGTCGTCATGTTTAATATTAATTAAATTGACCACTTTTATCTATTTTATAATGGGCTGAGAATTAGTGGGCAAGACAGTCAAGCCCAACTGACGAATAGAAGAGGAGAAAATCGCAAGCCTGTAGTCCAATCGAAACCCTCTTCTCTTCGGCCCAGAAAATCCTTATCGAGCGATGCCCAATTTGGATCTAAACAAATGCAAAATTCACTAAGGAGTTCGGATGGCCAGGGAAAAAACAATAAAAAAGGGAATTTTTGTTTAAGATAAAAGACATTGGAAAACTGAAAAAATACTAAAAAATACACAAAAAATTAGTTAATCTATTGGTGATAATCAAGAAAAAGATCTTGATGATGGGAAATATCAGCTAGAGCCTTCAATATAATACATCATCAAAAGAGCTAAACCTCCATTCACCTTGTTGATTCCTTGTTTTTGCACAAAGTTTTTACAATTCTGAAAGCTGAACACCCCACGAAAAAGAGAAGAAAAACAAGACAAAGATCATCACACCTCAAATATCTGTCTTTTTTGAAGAAAAACCAGTTCATGTTTATACCTCAACATGAGCAATTTCTGTACTCTTGTCTCATCGAGTCGAAAAATCAGGAACGAGATTTCCTTCAGAGTCATACATGATTTTGCCTGAAAAGTCCAGTGGCCTACACCTTTCTCCCATGATGATGGACCTCCTCCAAATCTCTTCACTTCCATCATCATCTCTACCATCATCACAACCCTCATCTTGCTCCAGCTTCCTCCAAGAAATCATCTTCGCCATTGAATGAGCCTTTTCCCTGATATCACTATTTATCTTTGAAAAAAGCCTTTTCTCGCTTGAATGCGATGCTAAACTTTCCCCATCTCTTTGTCTGTGTGATTTTCTTGCTCTGTGATGAGAAGCACATAGGAAACTTACAAGAGAAAATACAGTAAGCACTGCTATAAAAGCAATGAAATTGGAGATTGGGATATTTGATAAAAATGAATGGTTTTGCATGGCTAACAGGGGCCTTGCCATGGAGATCAGAGAGACAAACAAAACAAAGAAAGAGAAGGAGAGGAGATAATGAAAATCACAGCTTAATTTGCATATCTCTAGTAAATGCCATGCACCACTCCTTATAGGATACACCTTAAATCAATTCAGATTACGGGAGAGGACTCGATTAGTCAACAATTCATCAGTCCGTGTGATGACGTGGCAGTTTTGTTTCATGTTGGAGCTGACATGTCATTATTTGATTGGGTAAAGAGCTTTGTGGCTCTGCCGTTTAACACAAGTTTATACTGACCTGACCATTGACTTGGGTCGTGCAAGATGGTTTGAAGCCATTTTGATCTTTTACTAGTCAATAGTTTTGAATGGTGTATCTAGTTCTATCCATAATTGAGTTGATTCTGAGGTCCACGCCCTTACAGAGAGATATGATCGCATCAAACAACTTGTCTTGTAGAAAAAACTGCATTTTTTATTTATCTAAACTGACAGGAATAGTGGATTTGGAAGACCAGCTCACGATAATCAACTGAGATTAAGAAGACCTTCAAATTAGATCTGGAAACTATTTTTAGACCTTGTGCATATGATGTTTTTTAGAATTCTTGTATATATATACGTGTTTTTTAATCTTCTCTGTAAAATAAATTAGTCGAAACTGAATTTCCTTTCCTCTATTTTCAATTATTACAGAAATCTAAGATAGCAGGAATTAAAGTACTGGCAGCTGTAACAACATTCTCGAAATACTATATTAACAGACACAACCTGAGCGTAACACACCGAAGCAGGCACTTCCATCATGGTTACATGGTGTTAATGAATTATCTCATCTAAAAACTTAAGCTGTCAAGTGAGGTTACAGAATATAATTTTATTATTCTCTAACATACCCCCTCAAGTGAAAGTCTTTCGAGCTTGAAACTTGAACAGACCCACATTACCTTATACTTGATTTTTATCAAATAGAATGAGAGTGGTGAGATTTGAACTCGTGACCGCTGGGTCAATAAAGTTCTGATACCATGTTAAAGAACCATCTCATCTAAAAACTTAAATTGTTAGGTGAAACCTCAGAATATGATTTTATTATTCTCTAACACATAGGAATAGGGTGGAAGCTCTGAAAACCTGAGAGCTTGACGAGGATTTGCTGGGTTTCAAAAGGAGAAGATAACTATTGAAAATTTTCAACTTTTGGATACCCTACAAAGTTTCCAGGTAAATATGTCAGATGGTGAAGGTTTGTTTCCTCTCTGAAAAAAAAAAAAGTTTTTTCTTTTCTGTGTTATTACTTGTGTTCGGGTAGTCTGTCGTGCTGAAAAAATGTCTTAACATTTCTTTAAAGTCAAGGTAATGCTTCTTTTTTTTGACAACAAAAGTTGGGTTTTTTCATGATTGATCTATGATTGAGTGATCTGTCAGTGCATGAACTTCCTGCAGTCTCTGATGGCAAAATTGGAAGCTGAACTTATGAAGATCTAGAGAAATTCTTTGGTGTATCTGATTGCAGAGTTGACTTTTATCTTTTCCTGATGGAAGTTTGTCTCTTTCTTTCGTTTGTCTAATTGATTTGAGGTCTGATTTCCTTTACAATCTTTTAATGGAGGCTTTTTTACCTTCTGAAATATCTGGTAAAGGTAGAATCTGGTTCAACATTGACAGAGTAATTTGTCATCGAATTTCAATTTGTTTAAATTTATGGGAGATACGAGTGCTAGTGAAGTGAAATCTTGGTCATCTTCAGCCGAAACATTTGGCAGTAACCAAGATTTTCTGACTCGAATTCTTCTTCGAATGCCTGCTAAACCATTGCTCAAATTCAAGCTTGTATCACAACAATGGCTTTCATTTATTTCTGACCCTGCTTTCTCTGTTCACTTGTAAAAGAATTAGTTAATCTATTGGTGATAATCAAGAAAAAGATCTTGATGATGGGAAATATCAGCTAGAGCCTTCAATATAATACATCATCAAAAGAGCTAAACCTCCATTCACCTTGTTGATTCCTTGTTTTTTGCACAAAGTTTTTACAATTCTGAAAGCTGAACACCCCACAAAAAGAGAAGAAAAACAAAACCAAGATCATCACACCTCAAATATCTGTCTTTTTGAAGAAAAACCTGTTCATGTTTATACCTCAAAATGAGCAATTTCTGTAGTCTTGTCTCATTGAGTCGAAAAATCAGGAACAAGATTTCCTTCAGAGTCATACATGATTTTGCCTGAAAAGTCCAGTGGCCTACACTTTTCTCCCATGATGATTGACCTCCTCCAAATCTCATCACGATCCTCATCTTGCTCCAGCTTCCTCCAAGAAATCATCTTCGCCATTGAATGAGCCTTTTCCCTGATATGATCACTATTTATCTTCGAAAAAAGCCTTTTCTCGCTTGAAGCCGAAGCTACACTTTCCCCATCTCTTTGTCTGTGTGATTTTCTTTCTCTGTGATGAGAAGCACAGAGGAATGTTACAGCAGAAAACACACCAAGCACTGCTATAAAAGCCATGGAGATTATTGAGATATTTGATAAAAATGAATGGTTTTGCATGGGGAAGGTTAACAGAGGCCTTGCCATGGAAATCAGAGACAGAGAAAGAGGAGATGTTGAAAATCAACGCTTAATGTGCGTATCGCTAGTAAATGCCATGCACCATTATGTACGAATCTCTTGTAGGATAAACCTTAAAACCATTTTGAATCACCCAGGGAGGAACTGACTAGTCAACAATCCACCAATCCATGAGGTGACGTGGTAGTTTTGTTCCCCTTTGGAGCTGACATGTCATTATTTGATTGGCCTGAAGAACCGTTGACTCGGTCGTGGATGGTGGTTTTGAGCCATCTGGATTAATTATATCTTTGCTTGTATTGCATTTGAAGAAAGATTCGGAGAGGCTTCTAAGCTAAGACCTTAGTGGAAAGAAGTACCTGAATTATTTCATTAGATTATCGGTCGGAATCTTATTTATTTTATATGCGCAATAATAATTAATCAAAATTATCCTTGTTTTAAAAATAATATTTCATAAAATTATCTTCAACTTAAATGGTCGTTTAAAAATAACTTGGACATGAAGCAGGTGGTTAGAGCTCAGGTGACATCACTCATCTGTATTCAGATCTATCTATCTTATATACTGTCTGATTTTCTTTATTTTTATCTTTTAAAAAGATATTATTGTTTATATTAAAAATATATTAAAAAATCTTTTCAAAGCAAAAACCTGTAAATTATTACAAAAGTTTTCAAAAACAATTGTTCAGAGTATGATAGAAGTTATGTTCTAAAATATATTTAAATATATTTTTTACTAACACAATAAAATTAAAAAACAAATAATAATAAAAAACGGTTCGACAGCAGTAGTCTCCATGACCTCTCATACTTTTAGCAGCAGCCACCTCATTGGCTCTCCGCTGTGAATTTACAACAGCATTCCGACCACCGCAGCAGCCCGCACCACTGCCCAGCCGTGTTCTTTCCTTAAAAATCACAGCCTGATAATCTCAGCTATTTCACATTCAACCCAAATCACAGCTTCTAAACCGAATCAAGCAGCAGCCCAAAATCCCCTCAACAATAGCCATAACTTCAAACCCCTTCACCCAGAAATCTGACTAGATTATTTGGAGTTATTTTGCTATCTTTTAGCATGTTCAAACCAAGTGTGTGGTAGTATACATGAGCCTCAACTAACCAACGCGCCTCCAGCTTCCGCGCGTGAGGTGCTCGCACCGCCACTATCGGTTCCAATTCGAGCAGCCTCTGTCTGGTTAACTCAAACCCCCGACGTTTGTGGATGAATAATTTATTATAATACGGCATGTTCATTCTCAACAAGCTTCCTCTCATCATTATTATTATATAAGAATTTGGACGATGTGATCCTATAGAGACTCATTGAGCATGAGTGATATAGTCTGCGAGATTTATTATAATCTTAAGATTTATTTCAGAATATAATAAAAACTGTTTATTAGAAATCATGCAAAGTCTAAATTAATATATCCTTGCGTGCTGAGAAAAAAAAAATGCAAGGCAAGCAAGCAGCACCCATCCGTGAAGGCAAGTTAGACTTTTGGTGTTCATTTTAGTTTAGGATCAAATTACAGCACCAAGGACAACACATCTAAATCACATTTCCCTTCCTTTTTCTTTGAATATAATGGAGAAATACAACAGGACACCAATAGTTAATAATAAAAAAGAAGGAAGCAAACACCAAGCACAAAAACCCTCGTCCAAAGCCACCATTAGATAGGGATTGCATTTGTGACTCGGGGGTAAACAACAGTGGCAGGATGGCCCATGATTCTCCGACCCTTCGGGCGTTTGAAGAGAAAAACAACCGCCCCTACTGGCCATTCCACCACCGCCGCCACCGCAAACGCCAAGAACCCGAGAGTTGGACCCAGCACCTTACACCGGCAAGGGTTGCTAGTTGTGCCGCACTGGACGCATATCGGAACACAAGTCATATTCTTATTTATCGCAATTAATTGCCCCCAACAAGACAAAAACAACACAAATCGTCGATTACCCAGAAATACAAGAAACTTCTCGAAAATTGAGATGGAGCAGACGTCGATAACCAGGAAAAAAAAAGGAACTTTTCGAAAAATGAGATGTGGCTATGACTTAACGAAGAAGACAACTTCGATGGTTGAAATGAGGAAGTGGGCTTTCAATGTCACACTAGTTTTGAGGAGTTTTTATAGAAGGTTCGAGGACATGATGGGTTAGATTGGGTTATGGAGAGTGATTGCCACGTGTTGTAGTTACATGGCAATTGTTACCACGTGATAACACCAGATAAATATCTTCTTTGTATCATAAACAAATTATTTTTTAAAGTTTTATGAAACGATAACTTGAATAATAATTAATAGCAAAAATAAAAGGAAAAGGATAATTATATAAATAAAGAAAACAAATCGAGATTAAATCTATACGTTGTCGGCAATCTGAACAGCTCATTAATATCTAAAATCTTTTTTTCTGGAAAAGTAAATTACGCTTAAAAAATATGATATAGTGATCCCTCTTAACTATAATGTTGAACCGTGTATGTTTTCCACCGCATCGGTAAATATAGATTATCGTGGATTGTAATAATATAATTATTATTTTGCTATTTGGTATGCTGAAACTTAATTATTGGACTCGTGAGTATTTTTTATTTTTTCATGGGATCAGTTGGTATTCTTTAATTGTTAGGGGTATTTGTGTTTTTCTTAAGTATTTTTACACTGTAAAAATACAATTTTACTCCTATCAATAGACAACAAACAGTTGACTATCCCAAGTTATTTTGATTTTTTTACACTTTTATGCGCAATAAAATAATCATATTATCCTCAAATAAAACAAAAACTAAGAGTTGCCGTCAAGGTATTTCGGGTTTTTCAAAATTTTCAAAATAGTACAAATACAAATATACTCTCAAAAAAGATGAAATTCAAGGAATTTGATGTAGGGGTGTATAGGTAATTTGATATATTTTTATTTTTCTCTACATAATGTTGTTGGCGCGTCGATCGGATACTTCAATTTTTCTTCTCCACACTCCTTTAAGGTGTCGCGTGCGATGTCTTGCGGTAATGAAAAATATTCATCCGGTGTCTCACTGTATGCGCCGCCATGTCCTCTTTTACATGGAGGAGCACATGTCGACAAATAAAGGTAGCACGGTGGCCGATAGTCAGTTTTCTTTTTCACCTGTTATCTCTCTCCTAAAGCGACAAGATACATACAAGTCCTTTATGTTGACAGATTATTGATTTCAATCCTTGATCTTTTAATTTTTTTTTACTTCCTGATTTCTTCGATAGAAATTTCATTTTTTTTCAATTGTACTATTTCATTGCAATTAATTATATATGCTATGTTTTATTTTTCTTTTGATTTTTTGTTTGTTTTGTTTCCTTTGATTTTCAGTTTGTAGGTTTTGGTTTCATTCAATTTTGTCTTCTAATTG
The DNA here is from genome assembly GCA_025169955.1 of Salix arbutifolia. Classification (NCBI taxonomy): domain Eukaryota; kingdom Viridiplantae; phylum Streptophyta; class Magnoliopsida; order Malpighiales; family Salicaceae; genus Salix; species Salix arbutifolia. The sequence continues at coordinate 8,851,685 of CM045918.1, read as the reverse complement.
AAATTACCATATATGCCATTTTTTTCTCTTGACCAAGGTTGTCAATACCGTTTTGGTTGGTGCTTCATCTTTTCAATTAGAAGGGAATGTTTCAATTTCAGAGCGCTTCAACGTGATGTTTTGGGGTTGTACTGTTTATGTGTATATATATATAATTAAATATATTAATTCAAAAAATAGTTCAAATCCAAAAATAAAATTATTTAGCATAGTGCAATTTTATAAAAAAAAACACAACAAAATAATTTTTCTAAACAAAATTTTGAACATGTACAATATTACGAGAATGTTATCATCAATCTCGCAAGACCATTATATTCTTTGATTTATATTTGAAATTTTAACATAATATATATAAATATGTCAAGAGACTCCTTGTAAAATTTCATTTCAATCTAAAAGTCAGATTAAGAAATATGATTGATATTGTAAAATTATTTATTATTTAAAAACACTGTTTGGCCAAAACAGAATGGGCGAAACGAAACCGGAATATTTTGGCTAGTATTTGGACGAAAAATCCATAACGGGCCGGAATTTAAATCAAAATAAAAATAACATCGTTTTATTTTATCTTATTTTTTTAACTGATATAAAATATTTCTGGCATTTTAGCCAAAACAGATAACTATGGTCTTGACATTTGTTATATTTTTAAAAAATTAATTCTACCTGTAGCGAAGCGAAGATCTTCGTAAAAATCTATATGCCGTCGACAATTAATTATTTCACGAGTATTAAAAATCTCTCGAAAATACGGTATCAACACACTTCCTCATTATTATAAAAGAATTTGGAGACAATGAATAAGGCTTTTATAATGAAATTAGCATGGGGAGTAGCTCAAGGGAATAGTGTGTGGGTGCGGCTTTTAAAGGAAAAGTATATGAAGTTTAATAGAGGAGATGACCACCCGTTTGCTACCTTGAGGGATTCAGTGTTGTGGAAAGCAATTTGTCAGGTATGGCATAAAGTGCATCAGAATATCAGCTGGAATCTTGGGAATGGAAAGCAGATTTTGTTTTGGAAGGATAGTTGGTTGGCTAATTATGGTCCGCTTCTTAATCACATAAGTGGGGAGGTTCCGGAGGATAAACTTAATTCCACAGTGGCTGATATGGTGGATGCTAGAGGCAAGTGGAAATGGGAAGAGTTTGCCCACTTAATACCCATGCAAATTATGATGGGAGTCACTGGTTATATTCCCCTAGCGCAGGATATGGTTGCCGACACAGTGATATGGGATCAATCCTCGAACGACTACTTCACGACAAGAACAACTTATAGGTTACAGGAGACTAATGTATCACGACCCCATTTGGAGGGTTATCTGACAGTTTAAGGGAATGGAGCGCATCAAGGTGTTTCTTTGGACTGTGGCTCATAATTCAATTATGACAAATGAAGTGCGATGGAGAATACGACTTACAGAAAATCGATGTTGCAGCCTTTGCTTACATGAAGTCGAAACAGTAGCTCATGCTTTAAGAGATTGTCTAAGAGCCCGTAAGATATGGGAGGCCTTTGTCAAGGTAGAGGAGAGAGATTTTTTTTTCAGCCAAAATTGATATACAGGGATGATATCAAATCTGGCTATCAGAAGAAGAGATGTAGGCAGTGTGAATTGGCCTTTGGAATTCGGCATAGTTTTATGCTATATCTGGAAAGAGAGATGCAATAGAGTGTTTGGCTCATCTCAGGGTAGTTGGTATGGAACTATTCTAGCGATAAAAGAATGGTTTCAGATAGTATAAATATACAGATGAATGGTTTAGGAGAGGGAAGTCATGGTAAGGTGATTAAGCAGGTCGGGTGGATTTTTCCAGCAAATGATTGGTTTAAGTTAAATGTGGATGGGTGCAGTAAAGGAAATCCTAGTGTGGCGAGAGCTAAAGGAGTAATTTGGGATAATATGGGTTCTTGGATAGTGGGTTTTGCAAGGAATAATGGGATATGTTCTTCGGTTACAGCTGAATTATGGGTTGTTTATGTTGGTTTACAACTTACCTGGGATAGGGGATATAGAAAGGTTATTTTAGAGTCTGATTCTCAGGTTGTAATTGAGCTTATTAATGAGGATACAGTGAACATGGACAGAAATTACACTTTAGCCATGCAAATTAAGGGTATGTTGGGTAGAGATTGGAAGGTTAAAAGCTTTCATGTCTATAAAGAGACTAATTATGTGGTTGACTGGTTAGCTAATTATGGGCTAACTAGAGATTTGTTAGATAGAGAGTCTGATGTGTTAAAGGATCTACTGTCAGGAGTTTACACTTTGTTATATAATGACTTGATTGGATCTATCATTCCCTGATTAATATAGTAGGGCTTATCCGCCCCGAATTTGGACTATGTGATCCCTATAAAAACTCAGTATGAGGGATATATTCAGATTTATTATAATTTTGAGATTTATTATAGAATATGGCTCAATTGGCTGTGTCTATGACACGCCCTTGGTTCCTAGTATATGATGGCCTGCTTGTTTTTTTTTAGATTACATTTTCTTGGTGTTTTGATTTTTAGAAAATAAAAAAAATATTATTTTAATATATTTCTAAAAAAATTATACTCTCAAGTCGGCACGTCACTGGTAAAAGAAAAAAAAAACTATCATGGTAGTAGAAATCATGCAAAGTCTAAATTAATAGCAAGCATCCGTAAAGGCAAATACGCATTTATTTTAGTTTAAAATCACATTACAGCAGAGCAAGGAAAAGCAACACGCATCTAATTTACATTTCCCTTGCTTTTTCTTTGGATATAATATAAAATAAGAAAGCATCGCAAGAAGCAAGTAAAGTAAGCATCACCCACCACAGAAACCCTCGTCCAAAGCAGCCACTAGATAGGGATTGCGTGTGAGACTCGGGGGTAAACAACTCTGGCAGGATGGCCCATGATTCTCCGACCCTTCATGCGTTTAAAGAGATAAACAACCGCCCCTAGTGGCCACTCCACCACCGCCGCCACCGCAAACGCCAAGAACCCTAGAGTTGGACCTACCACCTTACACCGGCAAGCGTTGCTCCTTGTGCCGCACTGGACACAACTCGGAAAGCCTCTTCGACGAGTCGTAACATTATTTATCGCCATTAATTATGCCCCCAGCAAGATAAAAAGAAAAACAAGGGACTTTTCGAGAAAAAATATGATCTGGCTATGGATTAACGAAGAAGACAACTTCTATGTTTGAAATCAGGAGGAAGTACTTTCAATGTCACACCTGTTTTGAGGAGTGTCTGAGTTGATTTTATAGAAGGTTCGAGGGCAAGATGGGCTGGAGGCTGATTTGATTGGGTTATGGAGAGCGAGTGCAACGTGTTGTAGTTACGTGGCAATGGTTGCTACGCGTTGCTTCTGTAGTGGAGACGTGTCGATTTATTGTAAGGGAAAAGGACACATGTGTTCCCCTCTTTCTCTTTCCTTTTCTTTTTCTTTTTCCCTGCATGTTTAGAGGTTTTTCATGGCCAGGGATAACTTAAACATAATAGATAGACACAAGCTGATTGCATTGGTTGCATGGATAATGTGTTTTTTTTGTCAGTACGGTTAAATTTAGAAAATTATTATTTCATATTTTTAGATTATTTTAATATATTAAAGTAAAAAAAAAAAAAATATTATTTTAAGATATTTTCAATAAAAAAATATTTTAAAAATCAACTATAATACCAAACATGCTATAAATATCTTCTTTGCACCATGAACAATTTTTTTAAAAAAAAATTATGAAACGATGACCTGGATAATAATTAATAGCAATAAAAAAATAAAAGGAAATAAAAAGATAAGGAAAACTATTAATAGCTACTCCTCTTAAAAAAACCTGTGATTTTATAGGTAATTATATAAATCAAGAAAAAAAATCGAGATTAAATCTATATGTTGTCGGCAATCTGAACAGTCCAGCCATTAAAATCTAAGATATTTTTCTGAAAAAGTAAATGACGCTTAAACAAAAATGGATACAGTGATCCCTATAAAAATCTATCTGGTGTCGGCAATCTCTTATTTTCACACGAGTATCAAAATCTCTCCCGGAAATACGGCACGTGCTTTTTCAACACACTTCCTCTCATTATTATAAAATAATTTGGACTACGTGATCCCCATAAAAACTCACTGAGTATGAGTGATATATTCATTGAGATTTATTATAATTTTGAGATTTATTTTAGAATATGGTTCAATTTGCTGCCTTTGGCAAGTCGTTGGTTCCTAGTATATGATGTGACTGCTGCGTTTTAATTTTTTTTTTTAAATGTTGTATTTTTATTTTTTGTTTTGAGTTAAAATTTTCTGGTATTTTAAATAATATACTGATATCTAAGAATGATTTTTTAAAAATAAATAAAAATATAATTTTAATATATTTATATAAAAAAATCAACTTCTCAATCGTATTCCCAAATAAACTCTATATGTCAGCACTGTTAAGGAATCATCTCATCTAAAAGCTCAAGATTATAGGTAAGGTCCCAGAATATGATTTATATTATTCTTTAACACACCTCCTCAAGTGAAAGCCTTTAGAGCTTGAAACTTGCACACAGGGTCATACTACATTGTGTTTGATTTTTATCAAATAGAATGAGGGTGGTGAGATTCGAACTCATGACCGCTGGGTCAATAAGGCTTTGATACCATGTTAAAGAATCATCTCACCTAAAAGCTCAAGCTTATAGGTGAGATCCCAAAATATGATTTATATTATTCTCTAACAAGCACTTCACTGGTAAAAGAAAAATTAAAAAAATAATGCAAAGTCTAAATTAATGCCGTAAAGGCAACAAAGCATATAGGATCACATTACATGCAGCAGCAAGGAAAAGCAACATACATCTAGAATATTAAATTTCGCTTCCTTTTTATTTGGATAGAATATAAAATTTAGCATCGCATAAAGCAAGCAACGCCAACCACAGAAACCCACGTCTAAAGTAACCTTTGAAAATGAACCAGAATACCAAACATGCTGTAAATATCTTCTTTGTATCATAAACAATTATTTTTCTAAGTTTTATGAAATGATGACTTGAATAATAGGTCATTATATAATAAAGACTAGCAGAATTGTGGATTGTAATAGTATAATTATTTTTTTGCCCTTCAATGCGTTGATTTAACTCTTGACATTTAGGTATTTTTGACTTTTTCTCAGGACCGATCGATATTTTTGGTTGTTAGGGGATATTGTATCTTTTATAAATTTTTTATACAGTGGAATTGCAGTTTTACCCCTGCTATCAGACAAAAAAATGCTGAGTGGCAAGGGTATTTTCAGTTTTTTTTACATGAACAGTAAAATAATTGTTATACCCTTGAATAAAACAAAATTATGGTTTATCTAGTGGGGGTATTTTAGGTTATTCATCATTTGATACATAATAAAATTACAGATATACCCTCATAAATGACAAAATGGATGAATTAGCTTTGGGGGTATATGCATATTTTCACATTAATTTTACTCTTTTTAAAATGAAAAGCTGCAGGTGTGTCTCGCAGATGCGCCACTAGTTCTCTTTCGTCCGTCCCTTGAAGGCGGTGTGTGTGGTGCCCTATGGTGGCCAAACATGTCCGTTCGCCATCTCATCAGAGGTGTCGTCGTGTCCCCTTCCACATGGTGGTGCGAGAAGTGTCAATGGTCACTTTATCATTTTTTTGCACTTTTCTCTCTTCTCCTGCAGACTAACTTACACAACAGTCCTCTTAGTTTAATGGTTTATCATTTCAGTCCTTTTGTTTTTTATTGTGTTTTTGCATCATAATTTCTGCTATATAAGTCGTTCTTCAATTGAAATTGATCAGGTATTTGTTTTTATTTTGGTTCTGATTCTTTTAATTTTAGGTTTAGTTTTAAATCCCTCAATTTATTTTGTATAGAAGTTTGATTGCTTTCAATTTTATCCTTCGATTGAAATTGATTATATATATTTTTTCCATTTCGGGTCCTATTCTTTTAATTTTTTTATTTCATTTTACTTCCTTTATTTTTTTTTGTTTTTTCTAAAATAGTCTCTATTTTTTGTCCATGTTTATATGTATATACTCTTCGTTTTGGATTTTTTTTTTTATCTAATGTCCTTTTAATATATCATTTGCAAACGTTTTTTATAAAATGCATGCTTTAATTAATTGTTTTTTTATAAGTTTAATGAAATGATGACTTGAATAATAATTAATAGCATAAAACAAAAGAAAAGGGAAAACTGTAGTATGATTTAATAGCTCCTCCTCCTCCGAACAAACCTGCATGTGATTTTATATACAGGTAATATACAAAAAAAAAAACATATTTCTTTCTAAGAAAAAAAAGTCAATATATATATAAGAAAAACCTGATCCAACTATTGGATGGATGGCCGAGCTCTCCTCTAAAAGGCTTTAAAACAGACTACGGCCACGAACTTTTCAAACCCAAATGGAAAATCAGTCAATCTGGAATGTGTATTTTTTGTTGGGGCCTATATATATATAACTTGACTATTTAAACCTTCTATTTTTCTTAAGCCAATGATAATAATAATAAATATAAATTTCATAAGAATTTGTTATGATATGGAAATAAAATAATTTTATCCTTTGCTACATGATAAATATTCAGAAAAATAAATAAATTCAAAAGATAATTATCCAAGCTTGCTTCATTCAGAATATTCAAGCCTGCTTCGTTCAAAATCTCTTTTTTTTTTTTTTTTTTTCCTTTTTATTCGTAAAAGCTCATGTTTAGGGTTGTTTTTAAATTAATTTCACAAACATATTTCATTTATTTAATTCAAAGCCATAAAATCTCTCTGTTTTCTCTTACATTTTCGTGTTAACGAGTTACTCCTTTCCATAACGAGAAGAAAATATAATTAACAACAAATTATATATATATATATATATATATATATATATATATATATATATATAAAACATGTTCTATTTGACTGTGTATGATTTTATTATACACATAGACATATATTACTGTGGATTCAAATAATAAAATTATTATTTTATCCTAGAATCGAAATTTTTAATCTCAAAACTGGGAATATTTTTAAATTTTCTAAAGAACATGAATGATATTTCCGAAACCGCACATCTAGAGCGCGGGTTTATGGCTCATTAGGATGCTAGATTGTGTTGAAAAAGAGAAAGTAAAGGATGAAACTGAAGATAAAATGCTGATCATTTGTGGTAATGCTTCTCGACCACCAATCAAATCAGCACCGTATTCCTTTCCTACCTTTCTGCCACTAATATATTTCATTCTCTCAAACTTCTGTTTTCCTCTCTTCCTTCTAACCACAAAGTATAATAATAATAATAATAATAATAATAATACTAATAAGAGATAGTTGCCTATCTTGCATGGGAAAAATAAAAAAAACTAATACTGATCCTGTAATTTTTTTTATATAAATTAAGTGAGAAGTGACTCGTATATAAGTGAGAAATGGGACAATTAATCTAAAAGTTTGCTTTCTTGATCGATCTCTTTCCACGGCATACGATTCCCTTTAGAGCATCTTCAAAACCACTCCAAAATGCTTCTGCCATGGGGCTCGATCTCAGATCAACATGATCATCAGATTTTACTCGAACACCTTTTGACTCATCGTGGAATAAGAGTCAAAGTTCCTGCATGATGACCCTAATTCTTTCTTTTCCGTTCAAGCTGGTTGCAGGGCATTGCTGTATATTAAACCCCGACCTAATCGATAATGTAGCCAATTCATAATTCAGTCATTTTAATTTTAAAAAATATATTATTTTAAACCTTTTGTAGATGATCAATCTAATTTATAATTTATCTTTCTTGAAAAGTGAACCAATTCCTACAACCTCAAATATTATACCTACGAACATATGAAACCAGTCAAAATAACTTGCTACCAGTTTGACACTGTGTTTCAAAAATATTTTTTTTTAAAAATGAATTTGTTTTTGGTTTTTTAGATTATTTTCATGTGCTGATATAAAAAATTATTTTGAAAAAAAATATAAAAATACTATTTTAATGCATTTCTAAATAAAAAACATGTCAAAAACAACTTTAACCACGCTTCCAAACAATCATTAAATTGCAATATGATGCCAATTATATGCATGAAAGCCATGGAGGGCTTAATCACTCTGTGTTTTCAAGCTAGCAAAAGTGAGAAAGGAATAGGAGAATAATAAATTCCAGCCTTGCAGTATTTGCAAAGTGAGCTCGAGTCATTTAAATTATAAATTTAAAATGATTTCATGAACTTTATGCCACGTATTTACAGATATGCCTTTCCAACAGTAGAAAAAGGAATAAAGCAGTATGCAATAAATAAATTTCTATGAACTTCGTAATGGTTTAGGCATTTTTGACAGGAGAATAATGCCAGCCTTGCACTATTTTTATTCTAATATATATAGAGAGAGTAAACATAATTTAATTAATTAAATAATTAGCACTTTAGCTTTTAATCTTCTTGAAACAAAAGGCAAGCTGCTACTCATTACAATATATAGGTTTTGCTGATGCACATTGGTGATTTTATTATTTTATCTTTTCCTCCCGAATTTCAATCCCATAAGCCTTTTCGATCCCTTCCAAGAAATATTTTTATCAAATCCAAATTCCAGTGGGAAAATATATATATTCGATAAAGATAAAAACATGATTTATTGTTAACTAATGAACCCTAATTAGAAAAGTTTGACAAATAGGGTCCCTCGCATTTACGACCTCCACATGCATTTCGCTTTCAAAGCATGACACTACATATTGAAACGATCTCTTCGTCTCTCCCTCTCTCTCACCATTTTCTATTCTAAAAATAACTAAAATAACCTAACCCATATGTGCCTTTCTCCTCACTAATATCATAACCCTCTACTCCTCTTCGAAAACTTCAAATCATTTCTCTCTCGGTCGCTCTCGGCCTGAAAATATCGTCGCCCATGCATCAGATGGGTCCTCGTCGGCTTCTCTTCTTGCTTCTTTCCTTCTTGTTATGCACAATTATTCCAGTAAGTAGAGCTAGCGTTACAAAAAAGCTAGACCAAACGTTAGTGCCACAAGAACCTGATGCAGGAATAAAGTGTGGATCATGCCCTTGTGTCAACCCATGCGGCGGGCTGCCTCCCCCTCTCCCTCCTCCTCCTCCACCCCCCTCCCCACCTCCACCACCAAAGACTCCATACTGTACACCTCTTGCACCACCACCACCAAGGTTCTATTATGTGACTAGTGTGCCTGGGAATTTGTATGAAACTGATCCTTATTATCAATGGGGGCTTTACGATGGTGCTAGACAGAATACTGCCACATGGTTGCTGCTTTTCGTTGGCCTTGGAGTCATAGAGCTGCTGGTGATCTGGTAACTTAGAATTTGGTGTCAAATCAACAGTTTCTTATTTTTTTCCCCTTCTAATTAGCTAATTAAATAATCGGTTCCATTTCGAGTCATTTACTACATAGTTTCAATGATTGATCTTAATGTTGGTCATATGTTAAAAGCTTTTATGTTGGTCTTGTCAAACATGTTTTACTTTAAATTATTTCAAGATAATAATTATAATTATATCATTTTATTCCAATAAATCAATACGATTATAAGCTGACGATGACCGATGGAATCTTGTTTCATTTGCATTCATTTTAATTAAAACAATGCCGTCCAATTCCATCTATCAGGAAAAACAAAATGAATAGCAATGATCATCCCGGAGCTTCTTGATCAATAAAGAAACTTATTTCTCCGGCAGCCTTAGAGTATAAACTTGGTACTCTAATTTACACATTTAAATTCTGCATGCGTTGTTGATCAGCAGGAGGCTCTTTCAAGAAAATCAAAATACCATACTTTGTTTCCTATGTTTTCACTCAAAATCTTAACCAGGTACACTGCAGCGTAGCTGCTAGAACTTGTCTATTGGACTTAATTCATCCGGAACAAGTAGTGTTAAAGAATAATATAAATTATATTTTGGAATTTTACTAATCTCATTATCCTCATTTTATACGATGAAAACCTAAGCATAAGATAGTGTAGATCTGTGCAAGTTTCAAGCTTAAAGAGTTTTCATTTGAGGGGGAATGTTAGATAATAACATAAATTATATTGTGGTTTTACTTAACAGTTTAAACTTTTATATGAGAAGATTCCATTACAAATATTATTACGAGCGGAAATATATTGACATTTGAGTATTTGACAAGTTCCTGCATAATCCCAGTTTCAGACTTGGCCCAACGTTGCTCTTCTAGTGCTATATTAATGAACATAAACAATATGCACCAATTAATTGATGAACAGAATTGTTTTTGCTCCATACGCACTCTCTAGAGCCAATGATCGGCAGTAGTTTCCGAAGCAGAAATTAGGGTGCCAGCATATGGTCAGTAGTAGAGATGGGCCTAGCTAATAAAGAATATTTTCAAGTTCTTTACCAAGAAAAGAAGCCATTTATGGTTTCCTCCATGGAATTTTCTTATCCATAAGCTATCCCTTTTAGGCTTTTACTAGCTTAATGCCCGCGCATTGCGCCGGGGTTTTTTTATCTATGTAGAAAATTGATTGTTTTTATATGTATTGTATTTTGCTATTTTAATATTTAATTAGTAAAATTATAATTGATAAAATCTTTATAATCGAAATGCAAAGTGGGTCGTATATTTCTTAATCGGAGATAATGTAGGTAAATTTTTTTTTTATGAGTTGCATATTTTTCCCAGTAATATTCAATTTGACACATTATAAATAAAAATATTGTAATTTTTTTTCGAGAAAGAAACTTATATTTTTTGCGTGTTATAATTAGTTATGTCAATGTTTAAATTACTAAACTTGCAATAGATAAAAATATGTTAGGAATGAGTTTTTTGCGTGGTATAATTAGTATGTTTGCCCGCGCATTGCGCTAGGGTTTTTTTCATGTAGAAAACTAATTGATTTTTTACATGTTGTAATTAGTTATTTAAATATTTAATTAGTAACATTACAATAGATAAAATATGTAACAAATAAATTTTTCCTTAGCCTAAAAGGAATAGTGCCATCGAAATGGGAAGTGGTTCGTATATTTTTTAATTGTGATTTTCATATGGACAGAAATAAGAATTATGTAAGAAATATAAAAAAAAGAACTTTTTTTGAAATGGTAATGAACAATGAAAATCACAATTGAAATAATTGTTTATTACTGTTTGAAATTGCAATCTCCTTTAGCTATTTTACGAAATAATAGTAGTAGTTCCCGTAAGCTGACCCGGACACCCTGTTTATAAAAGAAAAAATTATAAGTGCAAAAAATACAGAAAAAAATCCAAAAAGATAGGTTTGGGGATTATTCACGGCGCGTTTAAGTTGTTCCAGGCATCACAATTATAAAAAAACATATACGTGGGGAAAAATCAGTGGAAAAAATGTTAAAAAAATGGATTCAGAGATTAGCTGTGGTGTACGTAAGTTGTCACGGAAACTTTGGTTAAAAAACTTTGGTTAATTTTTGTATTTTTTTGCATTTATTTTATATATATGTGACATGATATTTTTTTAGCTTACAGTGATTTTTATTTTAATTTTAATTTTATTTTTTAAGATTTATTTTTTATATTATTATATTAAAAGTATTTTAAAACACTTAGATTAAATTAATTTGAGATTTTAAAAAAACTCAGTTCATTTTTTTTTATATATTTTCAGGCGTTGATACCTAAAAAGAACAGTGTAGTCGAAACGGAAAGTGCCTTGTATATTTTTTAATTGTAGATAATGTAGGCAAATTTGTTTACCTTTTGTGTTTTTGAGTTATATTTTTCCCCGGGTAATATTAGATCTTAAATATTAAAAAATCCAATTTTTTTTTATGAAATAAACTTGAACAAAAGAGCACAAAATTAAAATTCACAGCAATTTTTTTTTATAAGATTTATTCATCATATTATTATATTAAATGTATTTAATAATGCTGATATAAATTTTTTTCCTGCAAAAATCTGAGGTCATTTTTTTTTTCTCCTTATATATTTTTAGGCGATAATATGCAATAAATATTAAAACATATAATAATGACTTGTTTGCCATTTCAAAGGAATAGTGTAATCGAGACAAAAGTGACTTGTATCGTTTTTTAATTGTAGATAATCTAGGTAAATTTATCTATTTTTTGTTCTTGAGTTGTCTTTTATCCCCAGTAATATTAGATACAAAATGACTATTATTATTATTGCAAAAACAATAAAAATTATCAAATTATCCCGAAAGAAAAAATACTCAAAAACATTAATAAAAGAGTAAGTAAGAAAAAGAATATATTATTATTATTATTATTATTATTATTATTAATCTTATTATTATTATTATTATTATTATTATTATTATTATTATTAATGATGAATAAAGAATAGAAATAAATAAAAGAAAAAAAAATCATACTAATTTTTTTTTAAAAAAATAATTATCAGGGGGAAAATTCATCTAACTTGAAAATAATAACAATATAACCAATAAAAAAATAAATAAAAGAGCACATAAAAAATTATAATAGATGATAAAACAAAACAAAAAATTATTAGCTGGAAAAATCATTTAATTTGAAAATTTTAAAAATATATGTTCTACGTTGCGGGCTGAGTAAACAATTTTTATAGGATTTGCTGGATGCAAATAAAAATATAATTTTTATTTATGCAAAATTTAATATAATAAAATAGCTCAACACCCCCTAGTATAAAAATAGCAAAATAAAAGTTTGAAAATCTAAAATTATCATTGCACGGAGGATAATTTTAGTCATGGTACGCGTAAACTATCATTGATACCCTAGTTTTAAAAAATAATAAGAATAATAAAAAAAAGAGAAAGCAACTTTTACAGACAGATATTTTTAAAATCAGCATTGTAGAAGGAAAAAACAAAAACATGGTAGTTTGAAAAAATAAGAATAATAATAAAAAGAAAAAGAATTATAATAAAAAGAAAAAGGAAAGCAACTGTCCCAGACAGTTGCTTTCCCAAAAAACAAAACAAAATAATAAAAAGGAAAAGGAAAGCAACTGTCTGGGACAGTTGCTTTCCCAAAAAACAAAACAAAACGTATTTGAGAAGAGAAGAGAAGAAGAAGGAAAAAAAAAAAAAATTGTTGGCTGAGGGGTTCGAACCGCGCGCAGGTGAGCTGCTCGGCTACAACCATTTTTCTTAGTCTTCTCCACCATAAATATTATAAAAGGCATCTCTGTGAAAAAAAAAAAAACAGGTGCACATACGCGCGCAGAGCAAAAGAGAAAAAAGGCCAGTCCACAGTGCACATGAGTGTGCGTGCACAGTGGACTGGCCGAGATATTATAAAAGGCATCTCTGTGAAAAAAAAAAAACAGGTGCACATACACACGCGGAGCAAAAGAGAAAAAAGGACAGTCCACAGTGCACATGAGTGTTCGTGCACAGTGGACTGGCCGAGCTGTTTTAGCTATATAGTAATTAGCTGCCATCACTAATCGATGCCACCCCCACTAGCTAGAATTTGCATCTGTAATTGTATGAGGTAGGTACGACATCTATTATGAACCACTCTATTGCTGGCCTCAGCTTTTACTCTTTCAATGATTCGCATTCTTGTTAATTAGGGGGGAATATCACCTTCATCAGGTTCCTGGAAAAGAAAAGAAAAACTGTACAAAGCAGCCCCTGTCCATTGCTTTAAAGCTCGATAAAACTTTTGCTTCAATCTCTAAATTGAATGAATATATTATTACATCATAATTAAATGAATCAATCTCTTGAATCGGTTCAAGAAATCTCATGATTTATCTTAATAAATCTCTAAATTGATTTTTATTTTTATAATTTTCAAAAGTTAATATACTTTTAAACTGTGTTTCGTAATGCAAAGAAGCTTAGTAAAGGTTGTTCGCAAATTGGTATTTGAATCTCAAAATAAAACCAATCAAATAACCAAAGTTATAGTTGTAGTCAGTCACTTTCATTGACAGACTTTGATGGAGAGAAATCAAACTGGTGCATTTATTACAAATAAATAAGCTCAGTTTTTATTGTGTCTATAGATATATAAAAGAAAACTATTAATTGAAAAGTTGTAAATACAATTTTATTATTAAAAAAAAAAAAACAGATTAAGCATGCAATTGAGGGTATAAATGTCTTTTTCATGAAATATATTCTTCATGCAAAATTTATCGGGGATAAAATGGTCCGGCCATGTTTTTTTGTTACAATATAATTATTTTCCTCTCGAAATAAAAAGAAAGATATTTAGGTGAAATTTAGTGTTTCTTACTGGATCATCATTTTGAGAAAAAAACTTTCAATGACGATCTCATATTGCAGGTTGTTGGTTCATTAAGTTGCCCCGAGGTGACTTTGCTTATTAAAGTATTTCAACTTCATTATTTCACTTGCTAGCTGTACGTGAGTCAGTTCTTTCTTCCATAAATGAAGCTACCTGCAAGTCAGGGTACCAGAGAAAATCCCACTTTGCCTGATAAAGCCATTCTCCTTTAAATAATTGCATGTCAAAATTCAGTTCTTCCAGGGGATATGATTCGAAGCACGATCAATTGAAAAACCAATGCCAGGGAAACCCTATGATGGTTTTATGTTGCATGACAAATAAACAAAAGGTAGGGAAACTTGTTGGCCAGATAGGGAGGGAACAAAAAGCTTGCAAGGAATTAATGGAGGAGCTCGCATTCCACGCGCCACCAGCCCTGCGCATGCTCAGTCTAGTATTTGACAAGGAACTGCTTCAAAATGTTGTTTGTAGTTGAAGGATGGAGAGTTTACATGAACTGTGTTGTGTTGGGTTGTTTTGCAGTTGAAAGACAAATAGGAGGGAAAGTCAACCGTTAAAATATGTTACGGTTTCAGTGTTAAATCCAAATATGGTAGTTTCAGTATGTGTGAATCATGGACCGTAGAATCTGGGATGATATTTATAACAAGAAAAATGGTTTCCAAGTTTTAGAAACCAGAAATTATTACACAAGTAAGCTCACATCGCTGATCTACTCGTATAAATTCTCTTAAAAGAAAAATACATTATGTTTAATGAACTCTAATGATTTCACCCATTTATGCACTAAATAATCCCTCTATAATCTTCCTTATACGATTAAATTGAATCCATGAAAAGAGAGATCGATTGCTAGTTGAAGCTGGCTTCTATTTAAAAGAAAATCAAGTTTTATTGTATATTGCTCGATCTTTTTCTTGGTACAATGATTGCCTAGAACTTAATTGTGAAGTAAATAATATTTGGTTTATTAAATTGTTAGTGTTCAGACTCCATAGTAATGGCAGCAGCACCAGATGATCAGCCCCTCCATATTTCCACTTGTAAGTGCAATTCAGCCATGCCCCACAACTAGAGGAAGGTGAGCATACCCCATGATAGTTTAACTCGAACCACACTAGCCTAGCACGTAGGATAAGAGTCACCTCTTCTTTTCCTTTTAAAAAATAATATAAATTATATTCTAGAATTTTATTTATCAATTTAAATTTTAGATGAATTTTTTTTTGATATGATATTAGAGCCTTATTGATCTAACGATCACGGACTTAAATCTCACAACTTCTATTCTATTTAATAAAAATCAAACATAAAATAGTATGAATCTATACAAGTTTCAAACCCAAATTTTTCTTACTTGAAAGAATATATTAGAAAATAATATAAATTATATATTACGAACTCACCTAATAACTTAAACTTTATATAAAATGATTCCTCGACAATCGCAGCCCTCTTGTACAACGACAAGCGATTTTTCCCTTCCTAAATCCCTACCTCATCCTCTTGTGAGCAAATTCTATCCACCTGACTTGGTATACTGCCTAAAGAATTAAGTAAATTATGTAGCCATTTCTTTTGGAATTAACTACCTCCCCCGATCTTAGAGCTCTTAATGATGACCATTATTCATGCATATATTGATTGCAATAAAAACCTTAAAAGCAGCCAACCACACGTCCATTGCCTACTGAGCATATCTTTTCTCATTCTCTGTTCCTCGCTCGTTCTCTCAATGGCCAGAGATTTCATTTATGTAACCTCTATCCTAGCTTGTCTCATAACACTAGCGATTTCACCAGCCCAATTTGTGGCACAAACTACAGTCCCTAGCCAAAATACAGAATACTATTCACCCCCGCCACCTTATACTACTCCCGGTGCGTGCCCCTATCCTTGTCGACCACCACCTATACCTACCACTACAATTTGCCCGCCTCCACCACCTTATCTGCCGCATTTGCCACCGCCACCGCCACTGCCATCATCCTTCTACCCGTCGCCTGGAGGGTATGTGCCCAATGTCCCTCCATTTTGGAACTATGTCCCTCCTCCTCCTCCTAATCCCATATTGCCTTACTTTCCATGGTATTACAAGTATCCTCCACCACCACCGGACTACTCACCAGCAACGAGTCCGAAGGGAATTCCAATGGCAATGATTCCATGCATAATTATGGTAGTGTTGTTTACATCTTGGTTCTAATTCTACACTTTGACCGATCGTTAATTACGTCCAAGTTGTAGCAAGAATAATGAGCATTGATGAAATGTGAAAGATTAAGAACTCATGACGATGAGTCCTAGTATTTTCTCCATAATTATGCTTTATTTGTTTATTATGAAGCTTATTCTTTGTTCTAATTCAAGATTTCATGTTTTGACTAACTAATTAAGATAATTAAGCAAGCTCCAAACAGATCAGTGAACATAATTAAGGCTTTAGAGTCATTATCAATCTAATGATAGTGATGTGTAATTAGTTTCGTAAGCTTTTGTCAAGAAGATTCTCTCGGCACCATCTTTTTCCTTCTTTTCAACTACTAGCTAGGTCTCCAGAAAACGTCAAAATAGTAGAGACTGGCCATTTCACAGCACCCCCACTTGAGCCAAGCTCTAGTGGTCACCAAAAGATTCTTTGAATTTGTCATGGAAAGTTACAAACAACAATTCGTCGTCATTTAACACACCTTGACAAGCTCTTCGTTGTTTTCTTGTATGGTGGTTACCATGTTGTTCTCCTTGTTGCTAATTTTGTTCCTCTTTTAAGGCCTTGAATTTGCCTTTAGTAATGGCTTTTCTTAATTTCATGTTTGCGTGTTGAGCCAAAAGCAGAAGAAATGCCTGTTCTGTCTACCAATTCTGGGCTTGGTTAACATAGAAAAACCTCGAAACGAGTCAGCTACCTTTCCATTTACCCTTATCATTAATTAGTTTACTAAAATAATCATTTGGGTCCCTAAACGATCATATATTTCTCAATTGAGTCCTCCATCTCATTTATTTCGAAGACTTTTTTGTTATATGAGCTCGAGCTCCTAATTTCCTTTATACTTCCCTGGTTTGGAATCTTGTCAGAAGGAAACTTCGTAAGCATATAATTTACTTTTTTGGAAGGGTTGAGCTTGAGCACTCCTCGTTTTTTCTACATGGAACCTTGACCTTTAGGTCCTTTTATTTCTTGGCAATTACATTGTTTATTCTCCCAAAAATTAATCTTTAATTTTTTTTATTATCCACGATTAGTATATTCTACTTCCAAATTTGCCCTTATCTAGATCCCTGGATTGTAAAATTCCATTCTATATATCTTAAGGTGGTGCCAATGGAGATGAACACAACTTAGGTTTAAAATTGTGGTAAGAACTTATGTTTAAACCTTATTTTCATTTTAAATTGTAGGTTTAAAACAAAAACTACAAGTCAAGCTTCTCTTAAACATGCAAAGGTACCAAACACATTATATTATGTTACGTGTACAGTATTTTTTAATTAAAAATATATCAAAATAAAAAAAAACTATACAGATTTTTTTATTTTTAACATCAAATTCATTGGAAAAAAACACTTCAAACAAAAATAATTTAAACTTTCACATAAAAACAAACTAATTAAGAAACAAGAAGAAACGCACACCTAAAGACAGTTCTTCAGAGAGCAATTTCAGTAACTTTCTGAAGTTTAAGATTTAGTGGACAGTTTTTATAAAACAAAAAAGAGAAAGTAAAACAGCTTTCCAAACAGAATGTATACTGGAAACTGTGTTGAGAAGGAGCCGATCAATACATTTATTATCCAATAATACAGAGTTTCTCTAGCATATAATGATGATTGGATTCTTTGTTTAATATATATAAATATATATAGATATATATATAAATACTGCACCTGCAATTCTAAATACTGTAGAAGTATTACGTGACAACAATTCCTCGTTCGACCAAAGTCCGAGGCTGGAGACACTTTCATTCTGTAGTGCGGCGGTTGTTTCCTCCCAAGGTTAAATAGACAAAAAGAAGCTAGGAATGCCTCATTCATATAACACTGTAATCTAGCCCCCTGATTGTTTCTCGGCGCCACACTGCATTATTGGGATCAAATCGGAGCTCCCATGTAGGCCAGTAGTGTAGATCTTGCTTTAGTGTCAGCACTCGCGGCTTCCCATTCAGGTGGACAGTCCTTACACGGACAAACTCTCCATGCCCCAACTCCTGTTAAATAGTAATAGCATTAGCATGATTATGCATGATTTAAAACGCATCATAAAGCAGTAACATTTATGTTAAGCCGATATACCTTGGTAACATTAAGAAATGCGTCTAAATCAGGCGTCGGTTTTCCATTGATTTCAACTATCCATTGAAGAGCATATAGACCATATCTGTGTACTGGGCTTCCATGACACCACCTGATAAAAAACCAAAGAGTTAGTCAGTACCGACTATTACAGAGACTCGCAGCCATTGGTCCAAGACAACGAATCAGCGTAGTTCAATATGCCTCCTGGCAATTCCTGTATGGTGAGCAATACTTTTGAGTAGCCTGTCTACTTATAGTGTCTCCTTTGCAAACCTGTTTCTTCGGTTCAATGACTAGAAAGGCCTCACTTCTGATGATGAGATAAAGTATCTGTCGGTCAAAAGGGGGACAAAGGGAATGCCTATACAGGGAAGGGGTGGTTTAAGTGGTTAAGAAGTTCAATGTTCTAAAGAATCTGTGCTTGGGAAAGAATGAAACAGAGAAAAACAAAGTAAAATTGAGGTTTTTCATCTCTTTTAGTCTCACTTATCTCGATTCACAGCATATATCATTCTCTTTTTTGCACAAAATTTACAGTTTTAAACTCCACATTTCCATCTTTTCATGGTGATTCCCTTTTATACATGGGCCAACTCCGGCGTCTGACATGTTAATTTTTTGGCCAAGAAAACATTTGTGGCTTTAAAATTTGACTCAAATTAGCTGAGTAATACAAGTCATATTACAGTGTCTGGAACCCACATGTAGCTCAATTCGTGAGTTATGTTGTTGATGTATTGAGTATTAAAAGGAAAGAAGAGAAAGAGAAAAAAAAGGAAGAGAAAGTGATGGTGGAAAGTGCTTTTAATATTATAAAAAAAATCAGGACCATCTCAATTTAAATTAAAAGATATATTAAACTGGCAATAACACAATGCCTTCTATTATGTCAATGTTACTGCCATTTTTTTTCTCCATGTCACCAAAACAACGAAGACAAAAAATATTGCAGCTGAAAGAAAATCCTTACCTTGCCACATACACACCATGACCTTCTTCGGGAAGAAACCCAAGGGCACGCACTGCTGGATGAGAATCCTGAACTATACACCCACACCAGTTTATTACACGTGTTGTGCCATTCCCATCCCTGACATCTGTTCCCACAATAAGATCAATTTCACGTCCCTGACCCATAAAGGAGAAAATATCACATTAATACCAACAAAGGCAACAAAAGCATATACAATTGATGAGGATATATTACAATATGGAGAAAACACTAAACCACATGTAGATATCCATTTGCTTACCTGTCGAAAGATAGTAAGTTTGAGATTTCCATCATCATCACCGCTCTTGTCCAATGCCTGACAAGCATTTTCTATGTCAATAAAGCAAGTAACTGGCTCTTTGTCCACCGCCAAAATCATGTCTCCTTGTTCTAATAGATTTTCAGCTTTTGATCCAGCCAAACAGCCTTTGACACGTAAAACTTGTCTTCTAATTGGATCTTTCTTGACAAGAGCCTGTAAAATATGACCAGCAATATTGAATAACAACAATGGAAACATAGCCCAAGATCTACATCATAATTCCAATAAAAATGTATGCTCAAATAACCTTCCAAAACCCTCAACTACCTCAAAAATATCATTAATTAAATAATTAAGCAGTAACTTGCTCAAAGGACAGCAAACAGAAATATCAACAGGCACTAACAAGAAATGAAGCAGATGAAACAAGCTGATGTGCATGATCTTTCACGAATCCTAGAAAAATATAGAGCAAACTATAAAAGCAGTAAACTTAATAAGACAACCAGTCATAAGGCCAGCAAATACCATACTGCTCGGGTTTTGTACATCACATAGTCTAATGTAAATAAGGCATATTACTATTCTAGACTGATAATATCAGAGGGTAACATTATTATTTTGATGATTTCAGCTATTTCCTCCACAAATTCGTTTTAACAGAGACTCAATACAGGTTAAGAATATCAAGATATTTCAAAGCATTTCAAGGGGGACAAAAAGGAAGGCATTCACATTTCATAGAGAGGAAAGGAAATGCAGAGAAACAACCAAGATGAAACAAAAAACAGTGTCTAGATGATAACATACTTGGACCCAGTGATCGCTCAGGGCAAAACTTCGAGCCTTTGAAAGCAAAGTTGGATAAAGCTCAACCTCTAAAATCCTGACAAGTGGCATTGGCCTACTGACACCATTTATCAGAAGAGGTAGTCCCTTAGCACCATTTATGATTTTGTCAAGAACTTGGCTTACAGCATAAACAGGAATGCCTCTAACAAACTGATGATCTTCTGACGTACTACAACCGAATTTCAACTACAATCAAGAATGCAAGACAAGAGAAGAAAAAACATCAGAAAAACACTGCAATAACGAATCAAATTGTAGGAATTGAGTTAATACTTCAAGGATCATACCTGAGTTGAAAAGCTTCCCCATATGGCTTGAACCCTTCCTTGCTCATCAGTTAGGACACCCGAAAATGAACTCCCAAAATCTGGAACAGAGTAGGAAATTGAGACATCCACCACAAACTGATGCTACTTTTAGAATAAACTTCATCTACTCCCTTACCAGTATCAAGTTCAATGACTTCCATATTTGTTGCTCTGTATCGAGGACAGTCAGCTGAGCTAATATTCAAAGCAGCGTAAGGATTGGTCACAATGGATTTCCTAGATGTCGCATGCAGACTTCTATTTAACCCCACAAGGCAGACAGAATCCCCACGGTGTAATGCTGGCTCTGTTTCAAAAGTCATTCATGCATACTGGTCATCAAAAATGATCAAGTTTTCAAACAAAAAAAAATGGAATACCTGGAAAAAAAATATTAAGAGAAAATAAATCCCACCACCTCAAAACTAACTAGATGAAGAATATCCCCTTTTCTGGAAACAGGTATAGAGCAGGGAGAAAAACAACAGTCATTGCTAAAAGGGAAGGAATAGGGAAAACAAAACATTGCTCAAGTCATATCATTTTCAAAAAAGCTCATGTTAACAAAAGATGTCTGATAAAAATTTTGGCAGTGAAAATTATATCAAGTCTCCAGAAATTATTCCGGAATTTGAAGGGGGGAAAAACAATAATGATTCACAATACAGTGAAGGAAAATATTGAAGAAAAAACACAGAAAATCAACCTACCAGGAAGCAATTCAGCAGCACGAACCATTGAGGCGCCAATAGCTCCTAGAGCTGAAGGGTCATAAGCAACAAGAGCATAATTGTGAACAGGATGGAGAAAAACCACCTGGAATGTAATGTACAGATTAATCCTAATAAAATAAACCATATATGCCTTTCCATACATTTAACTTCTTTAAAATTTACCTCCCCAGGAATTTCAATTGGAAAAGCAGCAAAGGATAGCATCACATCTGATGCAAATATTGCAACAGTGTTCCTATCCACTGCAACTAATCCCAAGTCTTGAGAATGATAAACAATCACACCAGTTCCAAAAAAATGTTGAGAATGAACACCATCAAGCATTATTGCTTGTGGAATATGAACCTAAAAGTACAAACATCAGCTTGTTAAGATTGACTCTTGTAACAAAAGTAGAACAGAAAGATAGTGAATGGCTAAGTTGACAATTTGACAGCACTGTTAATGAAAGACTGTTGCTTCTGAACAAAAAAGAAGAAACGATAAAGAGGCAATTAAAATTAAACTTGTATAAACAAGGGTAAACACAAAATGAAGATGGCTTGTGAGCTTCAAGAGGCAAATCCAGAAAATAGAAGCTTAGTTGTGGCATTGTCCATTGGGAGGATCCTTCTAGGTTTCTATCAAATAGGAAACGAATAATCTAGGTTTCACATTTGACATTTCAAGCGTGATCACTGATAGTATATCTTCACTGATATATATCCATTATGCAAGAAGAACTGTTACACATGCTGTTTCTACCGAAGCATGCTCAAAGGCCTAGATGATACTACAGCACAGAGACGAAAGAGCAGAGACAACATATGCAGTTATCATGCTACTGATGCTAGAGAGAGAGAGAGAGAGAGAGAATAATGACAGCTCAATGCGAAGTGATTAGTGTCATGCTTGTCTGGAAGACAATTAGAACCTCAGATTATTTACCTCAAACATCACAAGCGTAGGCTCTATCACACTTTCTGCAAATGAAGCATTACTTGTCACTATCATTGCACCTTGATAGTCTCTTGAAACTTCACTTTCAATGGTACTTGAATCAGCTGACTTAACCTCACCAGTTTCAGACAAGGAACAATCAGTAACAGCAATTCCATTTACAGACAAATCTGATACCCTCCGTTTCTTTGTTCCAACATCAGATTCTTCCCGAGAATGTGGTTCTTCAGAGGAATGGTCATCACTTGTTTCCATACTAGTAACGCCATCAGCCAACTCTAGGCTGTGAACTAGATTTACATGTTCCGCATGAGTTTCCTCACCACTTGGGATAACAGTTTGGCTTGTTACACCTTGTCCGATATGATTAACAGCAGATGATAGCTGCAGGGACTCAGGCTGTATAGCAGGCTTTGCTGTCCATAAACCAGAGCTGTCGTCACGGGTATATATCTGTGGAGGGGCATACCATTCATGGCGGTCAACTGTGACAAGGACAGACTGCAAGCATCATAGTAATCAAGAAATGAAAAGCAATACCTGATTCAAATTATATTTGCAATGATGCAGGTGCAGATGTTATCTTGGAATGGCAATAGCTGAATAGCCAAATCTGGTTTTTATTGTCCTTGCATCCGAAATCATGTTTCCACCTTTCTATTTAATTTTTACCATTTCATACAATTAAATGGAATTCTTTTACATGCCAATTTACTCACATCAAGTGCAAGTATGGAAGGAAAAGTTTGCAATTGATTTCAAAGTAATGAAAGGGTAATGGTGGAGATCAATAATATTTCCAAAACATATGAAATAGTTACATTGAAGTTCTTCAAGATATTAGAAGTTCAAAGCTGGACAATTGTTTGGAACAGAGAGAGTTTAAAATAATAACAGTCCTTGATCAAAATTCCACAAAATCCAGAGCAATGACTTATATTTACTGACCACCATAGATTCATCACTAACATTATATGATCAGATAATGTTGATTCATCCAAGTAAAAAGGAAATCAATTTACGTTTCATAATTTTCCAAACTATTAAGGTCATGTACTTATGTTCACTTCGAAAAGTACAGAAATGGTTAACCATCATATACCTTCCTTCGATGACGATCTGTGTAACTTATATATTCTAAGGGCACTCGAGCACCTCTAGATAGCTTGGACAGAACTGAGATTAGCTCATCAAGTTGAGATATTTCCTCACCCGCAAACTTCTTAATGATAGCATGGCGCGGAACTCCAGCTCTAAATAGCATGTATCTGCAATGAGTAATACAACAACATCGTTTAGTAGAATGAACCAATAGTTGATGCCCCACTAATTAAGTGGAAAAGAATGAAAGCAAAATAAAACCTGTAAAAATTCAAATCTAAGGATAAAAAATAAAGATAATGATGGATGGAGAAAATCATACAAGATTCTAGGGAAGGAAACACAAGCCCCAGAAACAGTCACTATAAATCATAATAGACTTTTTCTCTCCAGTAAATCAATCATCAGCCTATAAAATGCTTCTCTCAACTTATCAAATCATCATAAAAATCTTTCTTCTCCCCTTAAATATCAAATAATTGCAGTAGAAACATATTAAAATGTCAAGCAAACCAATCAACAAAATAAATTCTGGGAACCAAAAGAGAATTGGCTTACCCAGGTTCTGAAACGTACACCAAGCCACAATGGAAACGGAAATTTCTAGCCTGTTTCATAAAAAAATTAAGGTATTAAGACGATGACATGATGAGCTCGGATAAGCAGGGTGATCCAAACAAGGACATTTCAATAAAAGGAATCAAAAAGCAAGATGATCCAAACAAGGAAATTTCCATTAAAGGAAACAAATCTGATCACTCAATCCAGTTAAGTATGATGGAAGAATGTCAATCAACCAAGTTGAAGCCACAAAATAGTTCCAATAATGGAATGAGCTCAGATAAACCAATGGTTAGGACATTTTAATCTTAAAAATCAGCAACAAAGTTTTGATGCCAATACTCTCTGCACGACATAGACAAGAGCTCTCAAAGAATATCACAGATCTAGAGTAAATGCTCGCAAGAGTATGCCAGTAATGAAACAAGGAAACCAATCATGCTTAGCCTGGCACTACCCTGGAAAAAGAGTATCTGGAGAACCTGAGGTAATATACAGTTAAAAAATTTCAGCTATTTAAAGAATGTTTAAAGTCCAACCTACCTGCTGGTAAGATAGAGGATGAATCACTGCACCACTTACTTCTAGGAAGTAGTCAGGGGTTATTGAATGTAAATCCTGAACCTGAAGCAAATTGGGAAACAAAATTAACTTATTGCAATCATGAAAATACAAATAAGCTTAAGAGAAAAGGGCAATACCAAGAATTCAAGCAAAGGCCTACTACAAAAATATTCATTCTCAAACAAGCACATAAAAAAAAGATTTTTTTCCTCCACAACTTTTCTCAGAAACAGGAAGACAAATATCTATAAAATCAAAACCAACTTACAAAGATGCATGTTGACATTCAAATGCCAATGATGGACTCCAAGAGAACATTGTCGTGAAACATCATTTAGAATTCAACTCCTTTGCACCAAATCTAGAATTTCAATTTTTTAAAGTCTATAAAATTCTGCTTTTATTTTTGGGAATGTATGCACTGATTTTAAGTGATCTGACACCATTAATGGGTGCGTGTAATAAAAGAGGAAAACATGGAGAATCTATAGATTTTATGAGTGAAACAAGCAACATTATGCCTCCTGTACAATTTACCATGTAACAGCCACTCCATGTAATGAAAGATTACTTTATGCCAGTAGTTCCATAATTTGATCAGTCATTCAAGCATCTCTCATGCTATCAAGTAGCTCTCATGCATGCTTTCTCCTGCTAGTGACTATTAGCCTTAAAGGAGTGTATCGAAACTGATATACCAGCAATAGCCACACTTCTTCATGTTTAGGGACACTAGATAGCTGATCTGTCTAAAAAAATTCAGCATTTCACTCTGAAACCAAGTGGATTTTTTTCATTGGATTCCAATGAGTTACAGTCTATTAAGACCCACTTAAAACCTTTTTTCCTCTAAAAAAAGAATAGGCTCTGTAAAACTTGTGAGCATGGAGCCAACTATAGCTACAAGGTAAAGATGGACTCACCACAAAGTTCACAGTCAATGACGTGCCACCCCTCTCAATCTGTAACACAATTTTCTGGTCAACGCTGTCATCGAGCAAAGTTTCCAATTTCAGAAATTGTGTAACCACCTACAGCACATGGTAATATAGTGTAAGAATACATGAGTGAGGGCAGGCATTGATTGCAGTTCAGGAGATATAGCATTAGAATACCAAATAATGTCCAGCAATTAGAATACAACCAGTGCTGTATAGAAATTAAAGCACAAAAATAATGACTAAACTAATAACTCACTTCTCCATTCACAAGAACAAGCACATCCCCTGGCTCCAACTGTGTATAAGCTGGGCCACCAGGCACCTGAAACATGTTAGAGATCATTATAAATGCTTCGTTCTATATCTTTTGCTTCAACAGTTGAGAATGTAAAGAATCTGTGCTCACCACAGAGTCGACAACAAGCATTCCAGTTTCTTCTAGTGGTGATGCATGTCGCACAATCTAAACCAGTCAAAAGTGTTGTAAGCCACTAGGAACTACTATTCTTCAAAGAGTTACCCATTAGAACAGAAAAGTGAAAGCAACAAGAACTAGTACCTGCTCGGTGTCACTTTGAAGACCCAGCCGGCGTGTCTCATCAAATCCTTTATGGACAAATGTCACCTATATCACAAATATCTGATGCTAAATCATCCATCGGGAATCCATTCAGCATTGTAAGAAAAAGACACGTAAGTAGAACCATATTTGTTCATAATGAGATGTCCATCTCATTGTGCACAAAAATACTTCACTGTAAACGCATAATGTGAAATAATTACTAGGAGAGCTGTGCATCTATTCCAGTATCTTTATACAGTACACTGACATGAGAAACGAACTGTTATTGTAAATCTACCAACAGTACCATAATACACAATTTTATAACTAGCTTTAAGCATTCTGTAAATTATACCTGCCTAAGCATTTTGTTACTTAGATCTAATCATTTCATGTAACATCTGAAGCATTTCCAATAGCAGATATTTCTAACTTTCCACAGCCATTTTACAAAGACAAAGCCCAGAACAATCACAATCCAGAACGAATTTTAAGCCTTCTGTAGTTATTGTTGTTTTGTGCTCTTAATTCCTATCCTGGCATTTAAAAAGTGATCTGCTTTTATTTCAAAATCCAGGTTTCTGTGCTAATGTGGCTAAATGGTAACATGGCAAGCCTAAAAATACATATAACAATTTATGGATGCAAATATTTCTCAAGCACTCACATTGAAAATGTTAGCAAAAATCAGAGCTGTGAACAATGTCCAACCCAAGAAAACATTCATAGTTCATATCAGAGAAAAGGCATTCCACTTAAAGGAAGAAGCAATGACTGGAAAATGGTGAGCAAAGGGAAAGGTTGGAAATGAGACTTTCAGATTATTTGACGAGCCATTTTCAAAGAGGGGAAAAATCCTCAATCCCCCCAAAATAATTAAAATCCAAATGAAAAAAGGGACAGAATTTTGTTAATAATTTTTTGGCCTGTTTTTTCAATATCACTCTTATTGTTCCACACCATCTTCTAAGGAACAAATGTCCAATCTTCTGTCTAGCACAATCAAGAATATCCAAGTAAATATAAATGTGAGTCCAACTCCATGAGGATAACAATCAACAACAAACCTGAAGCGTACCACGAGGTATAGAAACTGCCTCCCACTTATTGGAATATGAGTTTCTTCCTTTTTGGAGAAATTCCAGCGCCCTAACAACCTGAAAGATTTAGCACATTGGATGTTCTACTAAGATTAAGCTTGCAAAGGAACAAACAAAAGCAACTGTAGAAATAGAAGCAATCTGGATTCGTTTCAAATGTTACATGCTTTCATAGACATTTGCTTATCCTCCGCATTTACAAAAAGGTTTAGGAATGGAGAGGAAAACAGAGAGCACATGTACAACAGTAATAAATTAAAATCCAATTCAATTTTCATTTAGATGTGCAAACTATATAACTTGCTTTATACATGTTCTTTAAGTAATTCAGTTGAAAGATTTTGCAACTTAATAAAGCTAAAGCTCTCATTTGTTTTTCCCAAACCTGTCACTTATTATAGATAAGTTGTCAACCCTTAACACATAAGTAGACTTCAAATTAAGGTGAAGTTGAAAGCATGGCATAAAAGTCAAGAAATAAGCCAAACCATAATGAAGAAAAGCACCCACTCGTTCTAATGGTAAGAAAAAAGCCGAAGCACTTGAAGACTTGCTCCCAGCATTCAAAGCCACTGCTCTGCCTTGCCAATCAATTACTGGAGAACCACTTGAACCACCCTTAGTTCCAGAAGCAGCCTAAAAGTAATGCAAATCATGAATGGGAAAGCCGTAATGATAGTCAAGATACAAGAAATGAGATTAATATACCATTATATTATAAAGTTTAAGGCATGCTCTAGTTAATAGAAAACCAAGGCCTGGTTCTTCATCATGAATCACACAATAAACTCAGCAAAGATTATCACTTGCCATTCAAAACCCTATGATGTCATGGCCTCTTATAAAGCAAAATTACATGCCAAAGGCAATTGACACTCTAAACAGAGCATAAAAGGTAAACAAATCATATATAGAAATAGAGGCCACATGGATATTTTTAATATTCTTGACCATGGAAATTATAAAAATTTCAGTAAAACATACTCAAGATAATTTTCTAAACACTAAAAAAGGTGCATTGCCAAACTGTAAGATGCTGTATTGCTCATATGAAGCTATGAATGATCATCATCACAAAACTCAGCCATTTCCAAAATTAAATGATATTATTATTAAACTTTTACTAGTTTCAATAGTATGCTATAGTTCATGTATATACAGTTCTCCTTCTCTTCCAATCTTGCTGATTCTTGTTCGACTGATCAAACAATATCTTAGAAAAAAAATAGCATACAGTCCCATGATTGCCCAATAGATATTCCATCACGGTTATAAAAAAAAATCCAGAGCATAACCAAGATAAAATTAGACGGACAGCATACCAACATCTAGACTATTTGGGAGTCAATAGCTTCAAGTAGTCATAGAGAGGAAATTTAATGAACTCAAAATCACTTCAACAAGCACAAAATATTTGAAAATCTTATCTCTTAAGTTAGTAGTATCCAAAATTAAGCCACTTACTTGCATGTAGAATGTGTTGAAGTCATTGTACCCATCCCTGCACCAAATATCAGTAATGTTAGCAAAGTTAGGACAAGAAATCAACAAACTTTGACTCCTTAAGGTACAAAAACATTCTTTCACTATTATCAGATGGCCTCAGTTAAACACAAGTTGAGGGCCTCTTATTTTTTCTCTCTGCTTAGAATTGCACAACACTATATATTGAAAAGGGTAGAAAACCCATTTAACCTGATATAAAATGTACATATCATGATATATAATGCTTAAACACTAGTGAATCATAATACAACTGTTTTGGTGCCCAATGTCAAAGATTATTTTGGAAACAAAATTTCAATTCACCGCATATATCTAGGAAAATCAACTACTGGCAAGCACTTCAGGGTCTGAGGGAAGTTGTGGTGATCATTGATGAATATAACAAGAAAAAAACATCATTTTATTAATTTATCAAAAATAGCATTTGTTTACATGGCATCTAAAAGACAATATGGGAATATTAACATACTTTTTATAGTGAGGTGCATCTCTATCCAAGCGTGCAAGAGTCCCAGCCAAAATGGAAACCTACAATGTCATCTTCAAATCAGTAAACAAACACTTACCACAGAAGAAAATCCAACAAATAACCATCAGGATTCAGTGAAACCAAAGATAATATGGCCTCCACAACAGAAATCAGGCATGATGTAAGAAGAGAAACAAGTCATCAACACAAATATATGTAAGAGGTCGACTCAATTTCCCTCTCTATAATTTCAATGATTTTTCAGTTATCCTCTATGTACTTTATTGTTTTTATCAATGAATCTAATCATATAGTTCTACATCTCAAAATTCAAATTCTAACTTCCTATCCAAGACAACCAAGATTTCAGAATAAAAGTCACATCAAAATCCCCTATATTCGAATTGAATCAACCAAAATATACTAATTACAATCGAATTCCTAATTGAACAAACAAAAAAGTAAAAATCCTAGTCCATTCCTCCATTGCAAATGCAACAAAACACCACGCAATTAAAAATAAATAACAAATATGCAACCAATTACCTTCTCGCCACTATCATTACCAACAACCCTTATTTCTAACCCAACACAAGCAGCCTCTGGAGCAAGAGGAATCTCTTCATAATTCAAAAACTGAATTGCCGCAGGATCATACCTAAAGAAGCCAAAATCATGAACCTATATACACAAACTCACATCAAAAACACAATCTTTATCATAAATCCAAATAAAAGATGACATCTTTTTTAAAACAAAACAATTAACCATAAAAAATCCAACATTCAAAAAAACAACATGGTCATCAGTATTTTCACTTACAGGATCTCTATATATCGGATACACAGGAATCTCCTCACGGTTCAAAAATATTGCCTCTGCCACCACAGGCCCTGAAAAAGAAAACCCAAAATTCAAAAACCAAAATCCAGTCAAACCCTAAGAAAAAATAACAATAAACACGAAAATACCACACCAGCCTTAACGACATGTCGGTTAGTGAGGATAATCCCACGGCGCTTATCAACAACAAAGCCAGTAGCATAACTAGCACCCGCCGATTCAGTGTCAAAAGCACGACAAGCAGTGGTACGGAGGACGACAACGGCAGGGACCACTTTGCTAAGGGCTTTCCTCCAGTCTTCGGCCGTGGCCACGTTTTCCTTGAAAGGGGGGTCGATTTCCATGCAGAGTTCTTCTTTCATGGTTGATTCAAGACTCTCCATTTCTGCTTCTGATCCTAGCCTTTCTAGTGGGTCTCCCATTGCCTTTTTTTTTAGGGCTTGGTGTGTGGAATGGTGGGAGTGATTTTTTTAGAGAGAGATGGGGAGATGGCTTCTTTGGAAGGAAAGAAGGGGAAACACCATTTTAACTTGTTTGAAGTTTGAACTGTGTTTGTACTTGCTATTTTTTTCTCTTTTTTTCAAATACAAAAAATTTATATCACGTGAGTTTTTTTTTTTTACCGTGTTTAAAAAAATATTTTTTTTAGTTTTTTATATTCTTAAATCATTTTGATAATATAAATTTCATAAAAAATACATTACTTTGATGAATCGTGTCATCCTCGGATAGCTCCCAAGCACTAAAAAGTTTAAGGATGGGGCCCACACGAACATGGTATACGAAAAACTCAGCTACCTCCTGATTTTCAGATTATAAATATTAAAAAAAAAATCAAGATCCGACTAGATATTGACATTTGGTTGATATAATCGGGTTTTTAATAGTTTTATTGACCGGTTAAATCTAATTAAGTCAACATTTAAAAACTATATTTAATGACGTTGTTTTGTATAAAAAAAATTATTTATAAATTAATTCGGCTTAGCTTTTATCTAAATAGTTTTGTATGATTTTTTTATAGTTTAAAATTATTTAAACTAAAATATCTTTTATAGTTTAAAACTCTAATTTTAGTCTTCAAGCTTCTTTTTTATTCTTGTATAATGTTATTTTTTTACTTGTTTGATAGGCAAGTATTTCTCATAATAGAACTCGTAGATAAATCAAGGTCAGCCAAAGAGCTTTCACTTGAGGGGGTATATTAGAGAATAATATAAATTATATTTTATGATTTCACCTAAAAGTTTAAGTTTTTAGATGAGATGGTTCCTTAACATTACACACATACCAGGAACTTAGCTAGATTTTTAGTTTTCACTTGAGGGGGTATATTAGAGAATAATATAAATTATATTTTATGATTTCATCTAAGAATTTAAGGTTTTAGGTGAGATAATTCCTTAACATTACATATATACCAGGAACTTAGCTAGATTCTTCCTTGGCTTAGTCCAATGGTTCCATGTTATCATTGATATGAAGTTGCATTGACTAGGTTTATTGTATAGATCAATAAAGCAGGAATTTAATTATGGAGGATCTTGGGAGGGTGCTTTTGCAAAAAATATTTGTATAAGCATCGTTCTTCTCTTTAATTTCTTTTTTGTTTCTGAATAGTGGCACGAAGGATATATTATAAACGACCCTCACTATTTTTTATTCATTCCAAAATTTGATTACAAAAAAAAGCTATAATTTAACTAATTAAGAAGCATTGTTCTTTGATGAGCTTTTGATGAATGAACCAACCTTGGTTAGCTCACCAAGTGGTTTGTCGGTCCATCTTATAAGGTTATATGCGAAGGCTCCTGCTATGGTTCCAATTATTGGTCCTACAATATAGACCCATAATCCTTCGAATTGATGCTTAACAATGGCAGGGCCTATGCTCCTCGCTGGGTTCATTGAAGCTCCTGAAACAGGCCTGCAATATAAAAATTATTTCGTGAAACCAATTTCTATCATTATACCCAGATTGATTATTTATTAAATCATATAGTAATGAGCTTAAATTGAATAGCATATGATAAAAAAATTACCCAGCAACGAAGACATTCAAGAGTATAGTCATTCCAACAGCAATCCCACCAAGATCTCCCACCTGCTATAAATTATTTTCTACCCTTAGTAAAAAACTAGTTAAATAACAATAATTAGTAAACTGTGGTGGAATCAGAACAGACCGCTCTATCATCAGTGGATACGCCGGAGATGACAAACATCAAGAGGAAGGAGATGATGATTTCAAGAACTAATGACTGCCCATTTGAACCGGCCGGCACAGTTCCAAAAAATGCTTCAGGGGTTACATCAAACACCAGAGCTAGTGTGCCACTAGCAAGAATCGATCCCATTAGTTGAGCTATGATGTACAATGGAACCTTCAAAGTACAACCATGAAATATCAAAAAGTGAGACCTCTGTAATCGTTCCTAATATATATATATATATATATATATATATATATATATATATATATATATATAAAACTTGTTTAACAATGTCCACAGGTTACTTGCATGCATGTATATATTGTAAGATGTTATATGTTTTTGAATCCCACTGTAATGTTTTTGGTGTTTTCCATCAATACTTACCGATGGAAGAGTGCCTGCAAAATACCGACAAAAATACTCGTCGATAAATACCGATGAAAACCATGATGATAACGTTCTTTCGCTAATATTATCAATCAGATTCCGATGGAGAATCACGTCAAAACCATTATAATCCCAGAAGAATAACACTAACCTGCCTTACAGGAAACCGGCGAAAAATGGCGAAAGAGATGGTGACAGCGGGGTTGAAATGTGCTCCAGAAATGTGACCAACTGAATATACCATAACCATTACAATTAAACCCCAGGTCACACATATTCCTGGAAAAGTCACTGATCCATAGATCTTGTTCACAGCAACGGATCCACATCCCGCAAATATCACGAAGTACGTTCCAATAACCTCAGCAATCAACTGAAAAATAATGCACAGAATGCGATAATCACTGCTAAATGATATATGGAAACCAGTTTGTTCATCAAACAAAGAAAGCCAGCAATTCCCAGCAAGTCTTTATAGGCTAGCAAACCTTTTGTGTGATGGTCACGGCAGCAGGTGATGTACAGCAATCAAAATTTCCATTTTCTATGGGGCCAATCGACGCGGCAAGACCTTCTTCCATGTTCGTAATCTCATGGCTTTCAATTCCATCGGACTTTCTAGCCATTATCACGAGAGAAGTAAAAAAAAATGATGTAAAAGAAGAGGCTATCAAGGAAAAGCTCGTTGATTACTAGGTATGAGTAATCCAGTAGAGTAGTTTTTGGAGATAAATATCAATCAGATTTAGGTTAGATTAGAGAGATTTCAGGAGATCTTGTACACTTGGATGTGATGAGCTACTTCTGAGAACGTGGAGGACTTTTTCCATCTGTGCATGGATAATTTTAATTATCTGCGTACATATTATTTTCATTGTAGCAAAAGAATATAGTAGTAAATTTGAAATTTATGCAAACCAATCCTGATTATAGATTGTACGAGATTCCAGGTTGTAAGATAGCACTGATGAAGATCATGCCATTTCCAATCTCATGTGTTGGGTTAAAAATATCTTATATAGCTGTGGACTAGGCTTAACCCGTGCTTCGAGTCCTCTCCTGTAAATACGAGCAAACAGTTTTTCAGTAATCACTCAAGGAATGGCAACAGTGTTTTGACCGAGAGAAGAATTAAGCATACTTTTAATAAGTTTTGAGTGGAACTTGACGGGTCAATCCACAGATTCAAAGTTTAATTGGATTGAGTTTTACTTCAAAACTTTTTTATGGTTTTGAATGATATAAGCTACAAACATAGGGTAAAAGCCGGTTTTGAAAGAAGTATATCTTCTCCTACTTTTCTTAGAGGGTGTTTGAGAGAACTGTTGCTGTAGCTTTTTAAAATGCTTTTTGTGCCGAAATATATCAAAATGATATATTTTTTATTTTTTAAAAATCATTTTTGACATCAGCACATCAAAATGATCTAAAAACACCAAACCATAATCATTTAAAATGAAAAAAAACTGCAAACCAGCGTTTGAAACGCTAGCCAAACAGGCTCTTATTAACAAAGAAGAAGAGTACTGCCTTGCTTATAAAAGGCTTTTTAGTTGGGCAATTTTTTATAGGTTTTAATTTGATGAACTTAATTTTAGTTTATAATGATTTTCTTTTATGGTTTTGAAACTGAAAGCGAAACAAAACTGATTTTTTCTTAAATCCAAATTAAAATTATCCAAAAAAATTAAAAAAAAAATTATTCAATCCTGTTTGAAAATGTAGTTTAAGTTGTTTTTAAAAGTGTTTTTCATTCATAAATATATTAAAATAATATTTTTTTTATTTTTTAAAATCATTTTTGTTATCATCATGAAAGAAAATCTAAAAACACCATTTTTTTTAATTTGAAGTAAAAAATAAAATAAAAATTCAAATTTTTTCAAAAATATTTTTGAAACGAAGTGTCAAACACCTAGAATTGATTATCACTCAGTCTCTTCAAGCTCGGAATACCAAAATCTTGTACAAGGGCTATCTTTATCTTTTATTATGTTTAGTATTTGCTCTAAAGAGCCATTGTCCAGCATCTAATCTGCTGTATCTCAATGGAGTCAATATGAAGCAAACTCTTTATAGAAATGCGGCAGGTTGATGTTGCATGCTGACTGAAATCACAGAGACGAATATATGGATTCTGAGACAGATTAGAAAATAAAATAAAGGACAGATTAAAAGAAAATAAAGGAGAGACGAGAGAGGAAAAAAGAAAATGTGCACGGTTCAGTAGCATATTGGTTCTGCAATTTACAATGGTATATGAAGAGAGACTCGGACGTGACAGGAGGAAAACAAGTTAGTGAAATTCAATGGCAATTCCTTGAGCATCCTCGAGCAAGAACTTGTGTGCTTGCTCGGAAATGACCTCCTGTTGTGGATTTGGAGATCAGTATAAGCCTTTTTTAAGACTTCATGTCCATCGATCTTGAATAACAAGTCACTCTAGACCACGACCAATAAACATCATAATCCAGAAACAGCAAAGAATGGAATTAAAAGGAATTCAATTCGCGGTCAGATTCGGTGGTCTGATTTCAGGGGTATCCAATCAATACTACGAATGAAAAGATTAGAATATCATGACAAAGCTCAATTATGAAAGAGAGGAAACTTCGCTGATTGTATAAAATTTGGTACAACAGTTGCCCCGCTTTGTATTTTGTTTTGTATTTTGTAACGACAAAACTATATTTTTCAACCAAATACAACTTCTGGATTATTGACACTCACCAGTCACCTGGCACCTAGACAACGGCCTGGACTGGCATTCTTCACTATACTTTTTTTGCACTCTTTTCTACAAAGAAAACGTCATCTCACAAACCCCACAAGGAAAGAAGTCAAAAACTGATAGCCAAAAACAGTCATTTTGAAGATACTTCAGAAGTGCAACTACTGATAGGGAGGTCATTTGGTGTAGGTGTACATACCAATGCCCTTTGTTGTAGCTGTCTCAAGCTCTGTTCCATGCTAACTTGCACCATCTCAGCCAGCATCTTCTTTGCTTTACCAGATTGTTCATCTGCATCTATCTGGGAGATGATGTTACACACAATATTCTCTAGTGTGTCTGGTTGAAGTTCGGATCTTGGGTATGTAGCGTTCCTCAGCAAGCGTAACAGTGCTTGTGCTCTTGACTGAGACTTGGGTGTTCCTTGAACAGTAAGCTCAAGAAGTCCAGGGATCACACCTTCTCCGAGAATTGGTTCTCGATATTTAAAACGATCACTCTGACACAACGTTAGCAGTGCCCCAACTGCATACTCTCGACTTTGGGGAGACCCATTTTCAAGCACTTCAACAACAGCTAGGATTCCACCTTGTTCTGATGTCAACACAGTTCGACCTTCATGAAAACAAACTAAAGATTCTATGAGAGCACAGCATTTTTCAGCTATTTTTGAAGATTTTTTACAGGTTTTAAGTAAACTAACTATGGAAGGGATTGGATTTGTCTTGAGCATTATGTCGAGATTATTTGAGTGGGTGGAAAGATTAGAAAGAGCCATTACAGAATCAACCTTGGCTTGTGAGTTTCCATTTCTAAGGATGTCAACAAGGAGAGGAATGGCACCGGTAGCGCTTATAACTGGCTTGTTAGAGGTAGAGGCAGATAGAGTAAGCAGAGATGCAGTTGCATACTCCCTTAAGATTGAATTTTGTGACTTAAGGAAGCTAATTATGGGTTCTAAAGCTCCAGCTTCCACAATGCTGATTTTGTTCCTGCAAGTAAGGCAGAAATGAGAAATTAGGAAAGAGTATACAATCAACCACCGAATTGATAATGTCTACAAAATAAGTTGCAAAATATAATATTGTTTATAGCAAATATCATCGACCTTGAAGCCATTGCTACAAAGTAGGTCATACAAACAACAAAACCATGAAAACATTCATATGGAGAGAAGCATGAAACAGACAAAGGTAAAATTGTAACTGTAACCTAAACTTCACTACAGCATG
Source organism: Salix arbutifolia (assembly GCA_025169955.1). Classification (NCBI taxonomy): domain Eukaryota; kingdom Viridiplantae; phylum Streptophyta; class Magnoliopsida; order Malpighiales; family Salicaceae; genus Salix; species Salix arbutifolia. The sequence goes on along the minus strand of CM045918.1, from coordinate 8,814,795 downwards.
TCTCAATTTTCTAAATAGTATATGAGTCCACAACCTTACTCCTACAGGCTACAGCATTACTTGCATCTATATCATAGATCCGATGTCACATTCTGTAAAAGGTTATTCATGGGGGCTTTTCCCAAATGATTCCATTTTTTTTCCAGCATAATCAAGGTGTGACAGAATAAGAGCCCTATAAACACAAAATCAACTATTATAGAACTTCTCAATCACAAGACAAGGTGGGAAACATGTTAAACGGAAGCAAAAAGTAGCAGCATTATTGAATTTGACCATTGAATCCTGACAAATGAGTTTTACAACAAAATAATATGAGGTTCAATTAACATTCATATCTACAAATGCAAGTGCAAAGCAACCAATTAACAGACTAATTCAAATGGTGTCAACACACAAGAAAAAGCACTAAGACATAGCATGCCCAAGGAAAACCTAGCAGAATCCAGACTCATTAAGTAAGCTGATTACACCAGAAGAGTATTGGGAGAAAGCATGCCCGAGGACCAAGTTCTCTCTCCTGAAGAAATTAATCCTGCACTTCTCTCCTTTTCTCATATCAACTCCCAAGAGGCAATTAAGTACATAATTAAATTCACTCAGCAACTTTATTCTACTTTACACATATCATACCAAAACCAATATATTCACCATACCCTCTAAGGGATCACACTTAAGGATTAAGAAAGAGTAACATTACAGTAGTAAGAAGTTTTTACTAATACAGAGTAGCCAGAAAGGAAACACTTTTTTTAAAAAAATAATAATAATAATAATAACTTTCTTTCCCTCTCCGAGAAGTTATGGAACACGAAGAAGCCCATACTTATCATATGATAAAGAAAAAGTGAGAAGACCAAAAAGGGAAAGAGTAACCTGTGAATCAAAGAACCACCATCTCCTCCAATCAAAACCTTCTATTTTCCAACCATAAAAGCATCCAATTCTTTCTAAAGCCTCCATTCATTTAAAATTCCACCGACAAATTTCAAACCCAAACCACCAAATAATTATCTAAGCACTTAGTACAGCCATATTATACCATTCAACATTCAACAAAATCCAAAATTTACCAATGTTTAATGACCTTCATCCATCTACGAATATTAAATAATCAAATTTTCCCCTAAAGCAAACAAAACTAACTCCCACAAATTGGATAAACTATGATCCCAGGTATCACACTAATCCAAACTAACCAATGAACTTCGAAAGAGAAGAAAGGCATTCAAAGAAAAAAAATAGTCTCTTTTCTTACAACAAAGATTTTACTTAGAAAACTATAGGAATCCAAGGAAAATCTTATCTTAAAAGTTAAAGAAAGTGAAACAGAGTCGCCATCCATCTTCACCTTCAAGTAAAGAACCAAACTTCATCCAAAATCCCCACAAACACCTATCAATTGTTTTTGATAATTCAACAAGAATACCCTAAATAAAAATATTCATAAACTAAAAATTTCACAACAAAGCCCTCATACTTCCAGATTCTGAAACAGAGCCTAAATTCTATGCCCTAAAAAAATAATTTTAGAATCCAATTAATTCTAGAAAACAATATTTCACATTAGCCCTTTGTAAAATGTAAATTTAACTACCACAAACTCAATAAAAAATGAAATAAAATTTCCATAATTCACCAAATTTCAATATAACCCCCTAATTCAAATTAATAACAAAACAGACCCAAAAAGCAAAACAAGCATAGTTCAGTCACTCAAAAGTCACGACAAGAAACTTCTTTTGATAAGGAAAAAAATTTGAAAACCCCTCAAACTTTAAAAGAGCCCCTAAAATACCAAGTAATTGCAGAACACATGCAGTTCAAATAAAAAGAAGCTAAAAAATTGCTTCTTTTAAAATTTTGAGAAAACCCGCAACAATTCACCTTAATTACAAAACCACTCACGCAAAGAGACAGAAAAATGTAACGATGACATACTTCTCATCTTTAACAGCAAGATTAAGCAGAGCCGAGAGAGCCGCCTCGTTCAATTCAACTGAGTCATCATCACCACCTCGTAACATACAAACTAACGGCTTAACAGCATCAGCTAACTGCCTCCTGCACCTTTGAGAAGTCTTGGTTAACCTCCTTATCTCTTTCGCCGCCTCTATTTTCAAACTCAAATCTTCGGATTGGATTAACCGTAGCGCACGGCGGACTGCGGCAGAGCAGGACGGTGGCGTGTCGGTGTCCGAAGAAGACGTGGAGTAGTGGGTGTGCGAGGAGGAGGAGGAGGAGGAGGAGTTCATTGTGAGAAAAGGGGGGAGTGTGTTGGTCGTTTAAGTTGCGTGAGAGCGAGAGAATACCGGAGAGTGGGCTTTTAGAGAGAGAGAGAGAGGTGGTGGTGGGAGGTTTGTCTGTTGTGGGTTGCGTGGAAGAGTGTGGGGTTCATGGGGTTGGAGTTAAGCAACAGTGTTTTTATAAATATGGATTTTTTTTTTTTTACAAATAATTATCTTAATTCTTTGGTTTTAAATTTATAAGAGTTTCCTGTTGACGGGGAGATGGGATAAAAAAAACTCTTCATTTGAATTTACGTGTCTCATTTCAAGTAATAATTATAAATGAAATTATATAAATAGTTATATAATGGAATTTATATGATTTTTTTATTTAAATGGTGTGAATATAAATTCAATGTCTTGGAAGAAACGTTGAGTTTTTTTTTAATATTTATAGAATTATTTAAAATCTTACTATATTTTTATAAATTATCACTCGACTCACCGAGTCAACTAAACCATAGTAAGATAAAAAAAAAATTATGATTTAATTTAGAATCTGAACTAGCTAATAAATTAAGTAAAAAACTAAATTAATTTGTTGCGTCATATTTAATAACATTACTATAACAAGAGTTTTTTTTTTGTAACTTGAATATATTTTTACACAATCGAAAACAGTTTTAGCATAGCAAAACCACAAATCGAGTGGAAGTATGTATTAGTTTATATAATTATTTATTGCTTTTGATTATCTGTTCTGATATGTGGTTGTGATTATTTTTGAAATTATTTTTTTAAAATACATTAAAATACTTTTTTTTTTAAATACAGTTTCTGTTAACCAAAGGGCTAGGGACCTATTGATTTTCTTGATAACTTGAGAGCACAAAATCATGAGCCAGTTTGAGCCATACCTAGAATCGATGCGAATTCTTTTCTAAAATTCCCGTCCAATTGGAATATAACAGTTCATTATAAGCTACAAAAAAAAGTTTTAGGATTAAGATCCATATATTAACTAGCATTATTTTAAAAAAAAAAAATCCCACCATGACTTTAATAATGCTATCTTTTTGGCTGCATATTGTGTACTGCCGGATATTTTTTTTGTATGTTAGAAAATTTTATTTTTAAAAAGTATATTTTATTGATTCAGATAAGTAAGTAAAACTCTGACTATTTTTGGTTTTTATAAAAGATGCATACCTTGATTTAAATTCAAGATCTGTTGTGCAGATCATAAGATTTCTATCATCATATCATGCTGCTTGAAACCAAGGTTGTCAATTCCGTTTCGATTGGTACTTCATTTTTTCAATTGAAATGGAATGTTTCGGTTTCGGAGCGTCGTTTCGGGATTGTACTGTTTATGTGTATATATATATAATTAAATATATCAATTCAAAAAAAGGTTCAAATCCAAAAATAAAATAATTTAGAATTGTGCAATTTAATCTAAAAAGAGATACAATGAAATAATTTTTCTGAACAAAATTATGAACATGTATAATATTACGAGAATGTCATCATCAATTTTGCAAGATCATTACATTCTCTGATTGCTCTGAAAGTTTAACATAATATATATAAATATGTCAAGAAACTCCTCGTAAAATTTTATCTCAATCTAACGGTTAGATTAAAAGATATGATTGATATTGTAAAATTATTTATTATTTAAAAAAAAACACTATTTGATCAAAACAGAACAGGTAGAATGAAATCGGAATATTTCAGTTGATATTTGAGAAAAAAATCATAATAAATCAAAATTTAAATCGAGATAAAAATAACAATATTTTTTTTTAATTAATACAAAATATTTCAATCATTTTAATCAAAATAAAACGAAACTGGATGAAATTGATGGGGATAGTTATCATTATCATCATACCAAATTAAACGAAAACGTGCCTTTTAAACAAGAAAGGCACCAGCTGATCGGTGAAGGTCATGATTAGTCGGAAGGTACTCGTTACCGGTGTTATTAAACCTGGTTCTTTGGCATTTCATTTCCACCTGCATTTTTGGGAGGTTTTAAAAGTATATTTGATTTTTTTAGTGTTTATTTATATGATTTTAATGTAGTGATATCAAAAAAAAATATTATCATAATATATTTTTAAATAATAAATATTTTTGAAATTGACTCATCAAACAGTGAGTTAATTTATGAACCAGTCGATCCGGTCAAAATGCTATTTTTTCTTAAAAAAAAGAAGATAAAAGTAACATCATTTTATTAATTATTAATATTAACGTAAATTAACTCGTATAGTACATGATATAAATGAGGTTTAATAATTCTGCTCACGTGTGAATAATTTATTCTTTTCAAAGTTTAAATAAAGAAACGAATATGTTCTTTTCTTGAACGTCATCGTTTTTAGAAAGCTTTCATCTTTCTCGTAAAGAATAATTAAGAGGATTGATTGGACCTTGCAGTGCATTTAAGGATGGTAATCATTTGTTTAATCACCATACAAGTGTACGTAAGTGCATTTTTAATTTTTGTTTAATAACATATTTCTTTCCCATACTTGCATTTTCTTTCTTTAGAAGCTGTCTGTGTGAGTGTAGTTGTACCGCAGTTTTCTTAAAATTTGAATTTTTATTTTAAATAATTTTTTTTGATATTTTTAAATTATTTTGATGTGTTGATGTCAAAAATAATTTTTAAAAAATAAAAAAATATCATTTTGCTGTATTTCTAAATGAAAAACACTTTCAAAAGGAACCACAACCTCTCTTCCAAACAGACCCTTAATTAATTCATCAAAATAACTCATTAATATCTTGTTTATCTCTCAAGACAAATAAATATAAATTCTGATAAATAAAAGAATGGAAAGACGATGAAATTGAAAAAAAAATCAATTTCATAAATTATTTTAACTAAAATAAATAACAATAAAAAAATTAGATCTAGAAAAATATAAGAGAGAAACAATTAGTAATCAAAATCAGGACCGGAGATAATAAAAATATAAGAGAGAAAAAAAACCAATGTTAATATAGAAATCAAATTAAATTATAAATAAAATAAATAACAATTAAAATACTATTGACCGGATTCAAGATAATCAACAAATAACAACAATCTCTGAAAATTAGATTCCATTCAAAATAAATAAATAAATAAATAAAAACACTTTCATAAATCAAATCAATTTTTTGTTGATCGAAATATTTTTTATTAACTTCCTTTTCTAATAATAATCAAATATAAAAAAACCTGAAAATAACTTCAAGGAATCATTTTTCAGCATGACCTGCAAATGTGGTGATGCTTGGTTCTGCAATTAATATCATTGTAAATCATTGGTTGGAGGATTGATTGGATCTTGCAATGCATTTAAGAATGATAATCTTTTGTTTAATTTTTTTTATTTCTGCAATTAATTCAGCATGTCGGTCCAAGAATTCCTGCCGACCATCCTTCTCCTGCCATTGCCTTGCCTTTAAAAAGGGCAATTTCTTGCATCAATGGAGAAAAGACGCATGGCAGTGTCTATATCCTTGTCTCAATCAACCACACAAAGCCACCATTAATATTTAATGATATCTTTATTATTTATTTATTTATTGATGCGATAGTAATTGTTTTTTAAAATAATTATTGTTTTAAAATGTATTAGAATAATATATATATATTATTTTTTAAAATTTATTATCACACAAATTGAGAGTCGCATCAAGAAAATTAAGGCATGATAAATACAATGACAGGAAATATTATCTTAATATTTGAATTTCTGGTCTTCATGTCGTTTCAACGGCTTAGAGATTGGAAGATCAGAGATTCAATGGTTTAGGTTAGAGGAAAAGGTATTTATGGTCTGTAATTGTAATTGGTTTGGTTAATACAAAAATACATGACAGATAGAGATGAAGTGCATGTTTCCAAGCGTTTTAAATTTTAAATTGTTTTATTTTATTTTAATAACATTATGATTAACTGGTATCAAAAATAAGTTTTCAAAAATAAAAAAAAATATTATTTTAATATATTTTAAAACAAAACAAAAAGAAACAGACAGCTATGGAAATGATAACGCATGCTGTTCATTGTTAAACACGAATGGAAGCCCAGCGATTAGCAACACCCTGTCAAGCAGGCAAGATGCAAGGGAACTAATGGCTGACATCTTATAGCAAGAGGACTTGAGCAACAAGGAAGTTGTTTCCTTCTCCCCTTTCCCATTTGTATGGTTGCTTTCTTGACGACTTCATAGCCTCCTTCAATTCTCATGGATTATATATATATTTACAATAATTAACCGAATAATCTACCGAAATAGTAAGGCATGCTCTTGTTTTTCAAGTTGATAGCTGTAGCTTTTCAAAATGTTTTTTCGTGCTGAAATATCAAAATATATTTATTTAAAATAAAAAAATAAAATAAAAATGAAACACACTTTGAGAAGCTGTTCCAAACAGCTTCTAGCTTGGTACAACTTCAAAGCTAAATGACAGAATGTATTAACTAAATCGCTTAGTTAAATTACACGGAGTGATTCTCTAAGCACACAGACTTTTGTAAGATTCTAGACCCTAAACATTTATGGGTCCATTGGGCCCACAGTATTTTAGATACTCTGATATATCAAATCCATCAAGATAGGGTGATTCTGGACCCATTTGTGACTTCAGGGCCTAATCTCTACCGGGCCTTGTTCGGCTCTTGGAAGTTTAAATATTAATTGCCTTCTTGTAAAACTAGAGGTGAATGTTTCAGTTCGATTTAGTTTTTATCAATAAAAATAATTAAATTGAAAAATAATTTTTTTTTAAAAAAAAAACTGGACCTTGTTTATCAATCGGTTTCGGTTCGGTTTTTAATTAAAAAACTGAAAAATAATTTTAGGTTTTTTTCGATTTTTTTTACTTTAACCAAGTTTTCTGCTCTCCAATAGAAGCAAACCAAAATAAAAATAAATCAAAAAATTTGAACTATACCGGAAGAATAAAAATTATTATAGCATATTTGTTTTGAAATCTGAACCGTCTTGGTTTTGGTTTACCAGTTTTTTACTTCAAAAACTAAACCGGACCAATTTTTTATTTTAAAAAATATAATTGGTTTAATCTTTCTTTTTTTCAATTCAGTTTTTCTAATTTTTTATTTTTAGTTTTCTCGGTTAAATGATTTTTTTTTTCTTTCTCAGCCGCAGTATAAACAGATCCCATTCGTAGGCAATGACCAGAACTCTACTATTTCACCAAGAATAATAAATTTATTTCTTCCTGATTTCCTGCTGTTTCATATAGCAGGAATCCCTCCTATCCATTAAATAGTCTCTTGAACAAATAATAATTTCTCCCACAGACCGTTCCCTTAAAAAAAATCCCCCTACTCGAGGCAATGAAATTCCTCCTGTCGATGAATAGTTTTTTTAAAATTCAAAGTAACATGAATTCTTAGCATAAATTCATTTATAATCTCCCAGCTCCTATGTTTCTCCCTCATAGTAAATGTAATGAACACCTCAAATTTTCTGGGGTGGGGGTGCGTGCTTAGTGATTATATAAAATATATGTGAATTACAATGTCCTAAACTATAAGATAATTTAAACCGAACAGCTGTTGGCTCAGTTATGATTGTATTTAAGAGCTTGATCTTCATGTTTACAGACACAATCTTCATTAATCACAAAAGTTTAAAACAATCAATGAGAACCCTATAGCATTGATGAACAAGATTCCAAAACAGCCGAGGCCTTGAATGATTTCATCCAATTGTTTTGTTTATTAATCTGTCATAACAGATCATTCGCATAGTTTTGATCTTAGACTTTTCGATGGATTATTCATTTCTTGAAAAGGCAGTGCAGGCGCATGAGAGTGATCGTGGAGGGATTAAGTGGAACTATAGACGGATCAAATTAATATGATAAACGTTGTCACGCATAGAAATTCATTATCAGAACATGTCAACTTAGGAATTTTGGAAACGCACCGTCATTGAAATATATGTCTCACGGAATTCTGAAATTATAATGTTATTGAAATCTAATCGATGAATTTAATGATTAAACTTCTCATAGTATTGTGCCATGCACGTTGTCTATAAATCTTCTCATTCATGTCGCTCTCCTTTTTTCTTTTTCTTTTTTTAATGATGATTCATCTAAGACTTTATAAAAAAAAACATGCACGTAAATGGTCAAAACCCTAAGAAATTGATATAAAATTTGCGACAAGGTTAGTACTTCTCCATCATATAGCATTAGAAAACATTATGGATACTTCGTTTCATCAATGAAGATTTGTTTTTGCTAGGAACGGAAAGCAAGGGAAGTTATGGCACATTGCTTCACAAATGTTAAACTAGGCCAAGACCAGCTTTGATGAACTTGATGATATGTGGATTTGGAATATAATTTGGTCAAATTAGTAAATAAATTAGGTGGAAGTTGATGTGGTAGATCTGATCGACTTGATCAAAACCCAGTTTAATTTATCAAAAGGATATCAAGATACACTTCGCCTTGTTTTGTATTCTATTTTGTAGCCAATCTAGGTTATTAGAAATGACTTCATCTTCGACAACATTTCTCCTAACTAAGAATGTGTCTGATATATAGTTTTTCATCGGGTTACATTAATATGATGAACACTTCATTTATAAAAAGAATGACTTGTAGCAAAACTATAAATGTACACTAGATAGTTAGTTCGTTAATTTTAAATTAAATTATATTTTATTAGTCTTTTAAGTTATTTTTAGATCTATTAAATCGATTATATCATGTTAAAACAACTCTTGTATGATTTAGTTTCAAGATTAGAATAAATAAAGAGTGAGATTGAGAGTTTTTAAGTTGAGGGTCATATTTAATAAATTGTTAAAAGATAAAAAAAAATCATTGAAATTTCAATTTACTTAATGTCGCACCCTCCACGAGAGCGCGGCGTCGCGACGACTCTCCCCGTGATCGGGGTTATTTATATCGGGGTTTTTTCTTTATTTTGTGGAAAAAAAGAGTCGCCACCTAGTATTATGATTACTAGAAAATCTAAACTGGTCTTTCAGATATTCTAAGGCAAAAGACTAGTTGCGTAAAGGGAAGGTTTTAGCACTCTTGGTACGCCCTACCTAAGGTAAGCTGCTTGATGTTTTGGTTTGTCTTATGATTGCTATGGTATTGATCTTTCAAAAATATATTTGTTAAATGATAATGACGTATTATTCTCGTGAAAATATTTTGGATATTAACCCCTTAGGATTTCTTTACCGAAATATCAACAGTAAATAATAATAAATTATCCCCCTAATATTTTGGATATTAACTTATTTAGGATTTCTTTACCCAAATATCAACAGCGAATAATAACAAATTATCCCCATAATATTTTGGATATTAACCTCTTAAAGATTTATTTATCCAAATATCAACATTGAATAATATGAATCTCCAAAAAATAATATTTTGATATTTTTGGAATATTGGGCAATACCCTTTGGATTTTACAAACATGTTGTAAAATCCAAAAATATGAGAAAATGATTTTTTTTATTTACAAAATCCATGCTAAAACCATTTTTCTTTAAACTCCAAAATAATATTTTTTTAAAAAGGAATGTTCAAAATATGTTAGCGTATTGGTCGTATGCATGAAAACAATACATTTTTATTTCAAATATATTTTCCTAAAAAAAATATTTTTTATGCAAATTTTGTATTTTTTATTATTATTGGTGGGCTGGCTGCCCCGCCCTGATGGGCCGGGCACTGGATGTCGTGTGGGTTGGGCTCCCAGCCCTCTTAATCTTAGATTGGGTTTTAGGCCCACTTAATCTCGGACTAGGCTTTCAGCCCATTTATTCTCGGGATGGGCTTCCAGCCCAGACAGGCTGGAAGCCCGACTTTTTCAGGGGGGGCGCCCGGGCATAAAGCCCGACCCGACCGGCTCACTGTCCACGCAGTGACAGTGGGCGGGAGAGTGAGTTAATTCACTCCCTCCGCATGTAATATTTTGAAGACAATGAACAATAGATTTTTGGAGTGTGATGAATGGCATACCTGTTAACACCTTTGGGTAGAGGAGATCGAGGTGGTTCTTCCTGTCATGGTGGCGTCGAAAATGGTGGTCTGTGATTGTCGGAGTGGGCGTCAGAAGGTGATGAGGCTGTGTCGTTGCGACGGTTGCTGCTGCTACCTTCGCCTGAGACCACGACTGGGCTGTTGGAGTAAAGGGGGAGTTGCTGGTGATGACGAGATGGTGTTAGGTGGTTGGCGTTGGTGCTGGGGTTGCTGACCGAGAGGGAGAGAGAGATAGGTGGCTGCTGGTTTTAGAGAGAGAGGGAGTTGATGATAGGAGAAAGGGAGTTGACGACGCCAGGGCTGGGGAAAAAGATTCCTTAAGTTTTTTACGTAAATTTTTCCTCTGTATTCTTTGCTTTTTTCTGTATTTTTACATGAATTTTTTTCTTCTCTGTTTAGTAAATCTTCTACTCTGTTTTTTTTTTCCCCTTTTGTTTCTCCTCTTGCAGGTTATTTATAGCAGGGGAAGGCAACCCTTCGGCTGCCCATGGCGTGCAGCAAGGGGTTGCTGCCTCTGCATTGCCTAGTAGCGTGCATTGCTTCAATGGCGTGCCTGACACTATTCAAGTGACTAAAAAGTGCAGGCACACCTACAAGTTTGCAAATGATTTGGGAAGGTAAAAATACAATTTGGTCCCTCAATTTACAATTGCTCTAATTGCACCCTCAGTTGGTTTTGAACTTTTAATTTTATGCAATTGTATCTCTGTTAGAATTTCGAGAGCATCCTTAACTTTGCGCGCCTTTTTTTATTTTGGTTCTTAGTTTCTGATTTATGCAATTTAACCTTCAATTAACCATTAGACACTCAATTCGTTCAATTTGGCCTCTGACTTCGCATAATTGACTTGGAAAAAATTCAATTCGGTCTCCGAAAATTCCAATCTTCTCAATCGAACCCGTATTAAGTTCAAGAATTTGATTTTCATCGATTAAGCCTTTAATAAAATTAATTCGATCAATTTTAAAGTATGATTTAGTTCTTGCACTTAATTAATTCCTTCAATTGGATCCTAAATTAATTCTCAAACATAATTACATTTTTAAATTCACCAACGATTAATCGAACTAGCCCATAAAAATATAATTATATCTTTCAACTTAATTTCTACGCGGATTTATCCAATAATAAATTATTTTAGCCTTAATATGCATTTTCCTTCATTTCTGAGCATAAAAGAGGTACGATCGAGCTATTGAAAATGTCCAAAATTTTCACCTTGATTTTCCTACCGACACCAGCCTCTTTTATTTTATTTTTTGTTATTTTTGGATATATTTGAAGAATAACCTAAAATTGGATTATTACACTTAATATCTATATCTGGAATAACTATTTGAACCGATGTTGGAGGCATTTATTATCACGAAATTAGTAGATACTTGCACTGTAATTTTTCTTTTTTTATGAAAAAGGATAATGCAAATCCCAATATTTTGATTCGAAAGTAAATGAAACTAACTGTGATGACTTTTTTTTTTTTATTTTTTTGGAAAGGACAATTTCATGCCACGTCATAGGATCTGTACTGGTGGCCTCAGGATTATAATTTTCAATTTCGTTTATGTACGTAGCTTCCTATATAGATCTAGCTATCTAATTAAGAGCTTGAAATAGCTTCTCCCAGATGAGGGGAGATTGGTCGTCTAGATTTTTGCACTCTAACGCATCCATAATCTGATAAAACATTGCGAGTTTTGGATGGTGTTAAAAATATAGAGTTATTTTTTATTTATTAAAGGTAGAATTTCTTTTTCTTTTTCTTTTATATAGCCTATACATAGTTTTTTTTTTATATTTAAGTTAAATTAATTGATCGGAAAAACTGCTGAAATATATGATTTCTTATGATGCTCTGCTGCTTGCGATATTTTATTATTCTACACTTCATTTTCCTTGTAATGATCACTTTTTTCCTTGTAATGATCACTTTTTTCCCTTGAATGGGATCTAATCGAACAGTTAGATATTACAAAATACTATAAATTATATTTTATGTTAAAAAATTATCTTACCTAAGAAGTTAAGTTGTTAGGTGAGGTTCCAGAATATGATTTATATTATTCTCTAATAAATCTCCTCAATTGAAAACTCTTTGGGCTTAAAATTTGCATACATGTTCACACTATCCTGTGCTTGATTTTTATCAAATAGAACAAGGGTGATAAGATTCGAACTCATGACCGGTGAGCCAACAAGGTTTTTATATCATGTTAAGAAACCATTTTATTTATCCTAAAATATAATTTATATTATTTTCTAACATTGGATCGATACGTGGATTATGAGATAGCTTCTCATTTTGCCACAATGCCATCCATGACGACAGAATTATTTTTTTTTTGAAGTAGACGTGCTTAATTTTTCTGGGTGGCTGCTGGCAATCATGTCAAAGTCATATGGGGTTATTTGTCAAGCCTGGCGGTTTCTATGGCCCTGGATAGTCTATTTTCCGATGTACAGATTGCATGAACTATAATCTCTACTGTGGATTTTGATCTCTGCAAGTGATTTTGCAGTGAAAGAGAGGTGGTAGCTTAATTAGCACTTCAATAGAGAAAAACCTCGGCATGCCAGTTTCTTGTTGGAGTTTGGGATACATAAGATGTTTTTTTTTTTTTTTTATCATATTTTAAAAATTGAGTTGACTAAGTGTATTTTCCCGATAAAAGGAGATAAAAAAAAGAAGAAAACTATAGTTTATATGTTGAAGTACAGGAAACTGCATGAGCAACCAGTGATAATGGATATGCAATTAAGATGATATTGATTGTCTCGAGAGATTTCATCCAAATTAATGCATGGTTGACAATATTATTAATTAATTAGTCTTATCCTGTTCAGTGTCAGAAGGGCAAGTCCGCAATCATTGATTAAAAATATTTAATTTAAAGTATAAAATAAAAATAAAATATTATAATTATGGTTTGATTTATATAAAAATAGTTGTAACCTGGATATATTTTATATTTAATTCATATTGAAAATATTCATCTTCACCTAACAAAAGAACACTTTTATTTAGAAAATGAAAAAAGAAAAAGAAAAACAATTTTCGTATCAGTAGTTTACGTGAATTCTAGTTTATCTTAAATTGTTTTTTTGTTAATTTCTGAATTCTAGCGGCGAACACTGCGTTTTTGGATGGAATTTCAGGGATGGATATAAATCCCATTAATTATTTCATGGTGGGAAGCTCGGAAACCAATATGAATTATGAAAGTTCGAGGTAGCGAATAATAAAAACTTTTAGTTCAAGGACTATTATATATATTCAGCATTGACCACCATGGAAGCCGTACATGTTCATAGACGCCAGCAGTTTCCGACGATGATAGTAGTGGCCAACTCAACCGGACAAGCCACTAACTATTAAATGGGATTAATGCATGTGATTAGCCATGTGATCCCTTGTAATTTAAAACTCAAAAATGTTCCCGACGAGAAAACTCATTTAGTTTGATGGCTTACATATTCGATTTCTTTCATTGATTCTTTGAAAATCTAATCGTATTTGGCTTGGCTTTCAATTGTTTAATCTGGTTTTCATGCCCTTGGCTAGCCTTGATTTTTATTTTTATCATTTGATATTAAGTTTTATTATTTAGTATTGGATTGATTGTAAATCTGTTTTCATTTTTTTTTTATTATATGCAATGGAGTCCATAATCTAGATTAAAGATTTAATGAGTTGAGTAGAGTTAATTTGATATGTTTGTCTTTCTTTAAACTTGTCCAATCAACAAGATTATATCGAGTCAACTTTTATATTATTTGATTTAAAACTCAAACTAAGTTAATAGTTGAGTTGCAATATTTTTTTTTTTTGGATTTGAGTAAACATTTTTTTTAGATATTTTTTACGAATCCAGGTTAAATGAGTAAAACTCTGGTTGTTTCAGATTTTTACAAGTTGAGTAGACCCTAACTCAAACTTAATATATACAATGCAGATCTCAAACCCTCTGTTATCATGTCATGTCATTTGAAAACTATACAGGAATTTTACTACTCGCCATAAACTACAACATATATTATATAGAATAATAAAGTGCTGGCTATTGTAAAATGAGTAAGATCGACTACATAAACAAAAAAGTTAAATTGACAAATTTTAATAACAATTAATATTTAATACAATTAATTTGGTTTTTGATATAACAATTGATGGTTCCATACATCACATTCAAGTTTGTATGTATAATTTATGTATCTGTGCGCACTCTCTTTATAAAATATACGACTGGTCGGATTTGTATTTTATTATTAAATTTACAATAATAAATATTATAAGAGTTCGAAAATCCCACACATCAATGAAAAGGTACGTACATGCTAAGGATAGTTCATAATTTCCCAGGCCATTTTGTTTCCCGCATTCCAAAGCTAGACAAACACAGAATTTAACGTCATTTTGCCTTATAAAAAGAATTTATCTTAGCTCATCAGCATCATTGGATATATAGATCCCAAATTTTGTCCTCTGGAGACCTTTCGCAGCTGTATGAGCTCATGATGAACAAGACCTTGAGTGTTGCAGGCTTGAATATTTTCGTAGATGAATTTACATAAATTTATTGTTTATTATATAGGTGTATGTCAACTAATTGTCATGTGCAATTACATGCTCGACAGCTTGTCTGTGATTTTTTATTATATCATAACCCTTTTCATAATTCTCTCCAAAATTCCATTTCACATACACACACGCATAATATATATATATATATAGACACACACATATATATAAAGGATACACATAATATGAATTGTTCTTCTCTTTCTTTAACCTTAATTATGTTGTGGTTGGAATTCAAATCCCGATCCATTCAAAATTTATAGAAATTCAAGCGACGTACTCCTATTATATCTTAAGATCATTAGACCTCCCTTTTTGAGGGGGGGATAATGGAAATATGAGTATTTAACAATATTTTAGTGTTTTTACTTCGAGGAAACATAACTTATAGAGATTGTTAGTGTTTTTTTTATTTATTATTTAGTTATTTCTTTGAGTAAATTCCAAGAAAAAATCAATCAATGTCTTCTTTATGGAGTCTGCAGAGACATGATGGAACAATTTGATGACTAGTTAACTTTTTTGTGTGTGCCAAGAAGGAAAGATATATTGATAAAGAATTCATACTTTAATTGTTAATTAATAAAGATCTTAGTGTAGGAGTCTTCAAGTAATTAACATAAATATTAAAAAAAATAGATAGATTCTCTGGAATTAGAAACTGGGACAAGGTCGCAGTCGCAGTTTTCATTACATGATCATGAAAATAAGATTTCATCACTAGTCTACAAGGTCTCCACATGAAAACAAACGAGATATTTTCTACCTCCATCCAAAACTAGGATTTTTCCTTGCCTGTGAAGTAATTGTTTTCAAATGAAATTGTCACATGGAACTTGAGTTTGAATTTCTGTCTTTAGTCTGAGATGAGAGTATGGCATCAATGGCTCCCTTTACTTGAGAAATATCAGGAGCTTTACCACCTTGAACTGGCCAAAATTCATCAGTGGCCAAAACCTGCAGGAGCAAAAAGAAGAGAAAACGTCAAGGCTCCATTCTATAAAATAGGAAAAATTAAGGAGATAGAATTTATCGAAGTGATTACCTTTACTTGCAATTGAAGGAACTTAACATAACTAATGGCTTTCTCTAGCATAGTAACCAAATCAACCTGTGTGATATATCATGAAGAACAATGAATTAATAAATTGGATCCAGTGAATTTATAGAAGTCATGCTTGGCTGGGAAAATTTAACTGAAATTGAAGTCTACCTTGGAGCCGTTGGGGACTAAATCCTGCAATATCTTAAGGCGCTCGCTAATCCGCTCTCGTCGATTCTGAGGAATCAAAATTATTTTGCTTAATTTGAGAGCAAGATT
Source organism: Salix arbutifolia (assembly GCA_025169955.1). Lineage (NCBI taxonomy): Eukaryota > Viridiplantae > Streptophyta > Magnoliopsida > Malpighiales > Salicaceae > Salix > Salix arbutifolia. Next base: position 8,798,614 of record CM045918.1, on the reverse strand, counting down.
AGTAATTTCATATTGAAAAAGCCTTGAGATGTTGAAGCAAACCTTTGCAGCAATACTTTGTGGATCCTTAGCTGGACCAGCGGACTTGGGTTTCGGCTTTTTTTCTGCACTGTCGCGTTGCTTCTTTAGAGCCTGCATGCTCTCTCCCTGCAACCAAAACCACTTCCAATGTTAGGACCATGAATTCTGCCATTGATTTGTAATTCAAGAAAAGGGTCAGCGCCAATTATGAAGAACAACATGAGGATGACGATTGATGACAGTACCATATTGGGACGCTTATGGGAGCTGATGGCATCTGGTGCTGCAGAACCAGGATTGCTATCAGTAAGAATTGTGGATTCAGTGTATAGCCAATCACCATGGTTATCCTTTTCAGCACTGCTGGTTATGGAGTTGAAGCTGCTTGCTCTTTGATAGGAATTAAGATCTTCCATCAACCGAGGATTTGTGCTACATTTTGGATTGATTTGGTCCCAGTGGTAATCGCAACTCAAATTACCCTCCCAAGCTGAATAGTCATCTTCGTGACTACTAGTTTGAGAAACCCTATTACTTTGCTCAAAGCTAATCAAAGATCCATTAGCATGCATGATACTATCAAATCCTGTACCTTTGAAGTTGATCAAAGAATGAGCTTCCTCAACTTGATTTCCAGTAGCCTGAAACACTATCTCACCAGAATTTTCTCTGCTTGGACTGCCAAGAGAAGGAGGAGAAGGGCTGATCATAGCTAAATTCTTGATCATAAGGTCACTATTTTTCTCAAATTTCCTATCTCCCTCTTCATCAAATCCATAATTAGGCCCCAGGGGGGAAAGATCCCCCCTCACATTTCCATAAAAGGAACAAGCTTGAACCGAACCCATGCGGTCCTTGACAAGTGCCATTCAGAGAGAATAAACTAGAACTTAAACTTTGGTCTAGATCAAGCTAAGGCTAGCATATGAAGAAAGACAACAACCTCCCCTATTTGTAGGGTTTCAAAGATAATGGTATTATATTAATAACATATAATTCGCAAGTAATCTTTTCACTGAGCTAAGTGCATGTGATTGGTGGTGGTTAAAAGTCCAGGTAACAAGTATCTTGTTTCAATAATAAACTAATAAAAGAATTCATTTGATCTTTGAATTGGGAGTGTTAGCTGGAAGATTGGTGGATAAAAATGGAAGAGGGTTGGGGATGAGGACGGTGGTGGTGGTGGTGAAGAAGATAAGAAGAACAAAAAGGGGGGAGGTAATTAGGGCAAAGCAGCAAAAGCCTCGGCGGATGTATCGGCAACCCCACGTCTTTCAGATTCCCCATTAGTCTAGTTACTGCTGTCACCTTCAAGAACTTAGACTAATGTGGAGAGGGTGCTTCCTGCAATCTTTCCTTGAAGCTTAAGCACGTGGATTCATGCCCTATTTTATGATTTTCTTACATTCCATGCTACTGTGTAAGCTCGCTTTGTTGATTATAAAATTGCTGTGACCAACACTTGATCGGCATAATTCATCACCTACTTGAACATTGAAAATTATTTTTCAACAGTTCACTAATTTTGTTTCCAATATTTCTCACATGTTAGCATTGTCATGTGATTATGATTTTGAGCCCCACCATGTTTTCTTATCTTAATGATTATTTGGAAGTGTGGTTGAGATTGCTTTTGAAAAATATTTTTCATTTAAAAATACATTAAAATGATGTATTTTTATTTTTTTAAAATTATTTTTGACATCAGCACATCAAAATGATCTAAAAACATTAAATTTTTTAAATTTAAAGTGAAAAATAAAAACAATTTTTTTTAAAAGTTTTTCAAAAACACTTTCCAAACGCATTTTAAAACACTCTCTTAGTGGTATGGCTTCGTATTGTGAGGACCTAAACAGAGATCCAACAGAGAAATTAAAGAATTTCAATACTTATAAGAGTAAGTACCATGCATCTTGAAATGCATGAATTTGAAGATTTTTCAACTATTATAAAACTAGAAGAAGAAAAAACTAGCACACCTTAGTTGAAAAGCATGCAAAGATGGGTTTGAACTCATAATTATTTTCTTGTAGAAACTATTCAGCTCAATGTTCATGATTCTTGGTATATAAAAACCCCGTTTGTCACTGTATTTTAAAAATATTTTTTAAAAAATAATATTTTTACTAATATTTTCATGTGTTGATATAAAAATAATTTTTAAAAATAAAAAAAATTATTTGGATACATTTCTGAACGAAAAACATTTTCAAAAAAACTACAATCACACTCCCAAACAGGCACAAAAAAACTTACCGGTGAAAATATTTGGAATAAAAGTAAAGAAAAAAAATATTATGAGATTTGTATGAACACAATATTATGGTTGATACCAATACAACGAAAAAAATTGATAATTTTTAATGTATTTTTATTTTAAAAATATATATATTCACTTCAAGATTAATTTAAAAACAGATTATATATTTTATACTATTCGTTTCTCTTCATTATCACAAAATACAATGTACATCCTAGTTAATTTGTTAAATTAACTAATCAGACTAGGGTTCATCCTCAGGAATTCACGCATGTAAAGCTCTCACTTTTGACTTTGGTACATTATTTAATCATATGATAAATCCATCAGCTACAGGCCTAGATCTATAACAACGCCAAGGACCACAGCAACTTCGAATATTTAAGTAAGCATTATAGGGCATAAAATAAATTCATCATCAATGGAAAGTTAACAAAACTTGGAGGAGTAGACATATAGTTTAGGGCAGAAAACTTATCCTATCATCCGTGCACCACAAGTCACCATTCCTATATTATTATAAAGAAGATAGAATAACAATTTTGAAGTTCAAAGACATTTTAACTACGTCTTTTGCAAATCCTATGGAGATCATCGTCCATGTTTTCTTTGTCGGGTAAGAAAATGTGAAGGATAAAAAATGACAGAAATCTGAAAGCTGGCATTGGAACAGGGCAAATTCTTTGTTTCAGGGAGATGTTTCTTTGTAATGACTTTAATGAACCTCATCTCTATGTACAGATGAACACACATCGTGGAGACACTCTGATTTCTTTAATGTCGGTGAATCTTTTCTCTTAAAATCCCATCATTGTTCATTAACTTGAGGGATGCTGTCGAATGAAAATAGTGAGGTTTGAACTCGTGACCGCTGGATCAACAAGACTCTGATATCATGTTAAAGAATCATCTCATTTAAAAACTTAAACTTTTAAATGAAATCCAGAATATAATTTATATTATTCTCTAACAAATCAGATATTTTATGTTGCTATGTTGGCATATTGAAAGAAATGTCCACAATGCCTTTTAAGTTAATGAAATCATAGTGAAGCATAACTTGTCTATGGCTAATACAGCCATGGGAGGCTGCCGTTTTAGCTTCAATGAGGAGGGTGGGCTCGTGTTCAATTGAATACTAATAACACATTGGCTCATTTGTTTCATAGAAAATATTTTTCTAAAAAACTACTTTGATCAATAAAAACACTTTTCAATAAAACAAATTCAGTTGATTTTGATTAAAATGTTTTTTTAATTTCATTCTTTAAAATTTAAATTGATTATTATATTAATATTAATCTTTAACTTTTTATTGTTATTTATTTTTCTCTTATCCTTTTTTAATAACATTTTTTTTAATTTCATCATTTTTATCTATCAGATTTTTTTTTTAATAAACTTAAGAAAACAAATTAAAATATTAACAATTTATTTTTCATGTCATAACTACAAATACTAGAAAAAATCTCTAACTTAACTTCAATTTTCATGACACCATCAAACATTGAAAAACAATTACTATCAAGAATTCCTGAAAACCTATTTCCAAAATAAAATTACTTTACGATGACAAACAATTTAGCTAGAGAATTCCACCAACAAAAATATGAAAGAAAACGCAGGCCAATTGAACTCTCTAGCATTTGAGAGTAAGGTTATCAATATCGTTCTGATCGTCGTTTTGGTTTTTCTATTGGAATAGAACGTTCCAGTTTTGAAGCATTTCAGCATGCCGTTTCGGGGTTATACTGTTCATATATAATTAATTTTATATATATATATAAAATTAAAATATTAATTTAACAAGCATAATTAAAATTCAAGATAAATTAACTTTAAATTATACAATATAAACACAAAGTCAAACAAACATAATCTCAAAATTAGAAAAAAAAATCACAAGTTAATCAAAATAAAGAGGATTTTAAGACTGGAACGGTACCAAGACGTTCCGAGCAGAATTTGGCCGGAATTTCCGGAACGGGCCGGAATTAAAACTGAGACAAAAACAACACCGTTTCGTCTTGGTTTTTTTAACGGTACGGAACATTCCGGCCGGAACGGAACGGAATTGACAACTTTGTTTGAGAGAGTAATTATCAACTAGCCAAAACATACAAATAGACCTTCACATGACTTGAATTCAAGGAACTGAATCCTCCATGACAGCCGGGGCTTTCTGCACAGGGATAAACTCTCTCGCCCCATGAATGTCATGAAAAGTTGGAGCCGAATACATGCCATGGACGCAGTTTCAAGGAAAACCAGTCGTAACCAAACTGTCAATGGCCATACAATGCAAGCTTTTCGTCGGAACGAAGCAGCTTGTAGAGTATAAACTCATTTATTTTTATTCGCTATAATATCAGTAAAAAGGGAGCATAGAAGCACATTAAACATAAAAAAACAAAAACAAAAAACTATTTCTAACGAGCAATGACACCATAGTTCCTACCATTGTCTCATGTCTAATCCTATTTAACAACGAAAGACAAGTTTAGTGTACTGATGAATATGCACACACAGAGTCTTTAACTGCAGGCAGGAGGAGTAGAAGAACACAGTTCAGGCTATTCATTGTGCTACAGAACAAGGTGATGCTTGATTCAAAGGAATTGCATCAGTAGGAAACCTGCATGTTGCACAAAAACAAGCTTCAAAGAAATGAATGAAAGCACAAAGGTGTTCATTCAATATGGATGAAATGATGAACTGAAATTAATCAGCCTTGTAAGTTTAATAGAAGCACATTCCCCTAAGAAAAGAAGGTTATCTACAGAAAAAAAAATCAGAGGTGGAAGGTGATCCTTTTGTATCAACAGCATTTTCAGGTTTGCTTCCAGAAGATTTGTTCTCAGCAAAGAACGCAGATTGATTGATCGTGTAAAGATGAAATGTGGAAGATGGTTTATTCACTACATTGTCAAACCCAAAATCATTTAGAAAACACATGCACATGTAAGTTCTGAAGAGCATATGATCCATCACAAGCGAAAATAAACAAAGGAACACGGCAGCAGGTGCAGAAAAAAATATCAAAACTTACTGGGTATCAGTTTCTTCTTTAGCCTTTTTCTTGTTCTTCCACCTCTTTTTGGCTGAACTAGAGCCAAAGTCAACACCCAGAGGCTGTTCTGAAACAGGGTGCTCAAATGCAATTGGAAAAGGAATTGGTTTAGGAGCTGGGTCTGGATCTAGTCTCGGTCTCTTGAAGTCATGGTGGGGTCGATGCATTCCTGAAGCTGCAGGTGGAATTGCACTCGCTGGTACAGCATCCCTAACAACAGCAGTGCTTACCTCTTGCTCTTGATCAACTGTGGTTTCAGAACAATGTCCAACTTTTACTCCAACAGGTACTATGTTGGGTTTGAAATGGTTTGAGTCCCTTACCCTATCCAGTGCAGCATGGATTTTGCTTTTAGACTGGATTATTTTATAAAGAGTTTTCGTTGACCAAGAATTACCTGTTTCACAGCTTAAATTAGTCAATCACTCTCATCACCCATATATATATATGCATGAAGCAAATTCTCAATTCACAGTATACGTAAGGATACCTAAAAGAGACAGGATCACAGTTCGTGCTGCCAATTGCTCAGCCTCTTTCTTATTTCTGCCAGCATCACCAGTATAACTTACACCATCGAAAACCAAAGTAGATGTGAAAACAGGCAGCGGCCCAGGCAACTGAACAGAGTTGTAAGTAGGCTTTTCGCGATTCACCTTCACTGCAAATTCATTCAGAATGGATTTGCAAAACACTGTTTCCTGTAAATATAACCACACAAGAAAATAACAGAAGCAAAATCAACATTCTTGTCACTACACGGTGCTCTAACTAGGCTATTCCGTATTCACCTTGGCTTCAAATTCATATGGGAAAGATTAAAAAAATATAACCGAACAAAAGAATGAAAAGCAAGGAAAGGTAAGACCCAAGGCAACATTTTATGAAAAACTGGCACCAACATACTAAGTATATAAATAGTCTCAAAACCATTATGCTTCAGTGCAAAGCTCTTTTCCATTCATTTATATGCATCAACAAGAAAGGATTTTTAAAATCAAAGACAAAGTAGAATGAACAGTGAGAGCCTTATTGGTATTGTGATAGCAGTTGCTTTTCAAGTAATTTTTGCTAGTAAATACATCAAAATAATATTTATTATTATTATTTTTAATATCATCACATCAAAACAATTTGAAAAAACCAAAAAAAAACAATAATTTGAAGTATAGTGAGAAAAAAACATTTTTTTTCAAAAGCTTTTTTGAAACACAAAAACAAAATGGCTCTAAATTAAATATTGAAATATAGTGATCAGCAATATTACATCAAAGGCAGCATTCCTTGAACCTAGTAAACAAGTTCCCCAAGAACCTGGGGAACAAATTTCCCAAGGACTAATTCACCACCAAGTAAACAGGGGAGGGATTTATACAATGACATGAAGATTAAAGACAGCCAATGATAATTTATTTGAACAAAAAAAACTATTGTTGTTTTTTAAAACAGAGGGATGCCACAAGCTTGTCAAAAAAGAACTTAACCTTTGGAAGAATGTTATTAGCCTAAAATAAAAATAAAAAATAAAAAATAAAACTAAAACTAAAACTAAAACTAAAACTAAAACTAAAACTAAAATATGCACAGATTCCCTAAAGACCAACAGCAAAAGGAAGAAGAAAGAAAAGAACTAATAGCATTTGACAAGGTAAGATTTACAATCTGTTCACAGACCGCATCTAGAAGTGGACATTCTTCATCCTTTACTCTTTTTAGGATACTCTCAAGTGCGAGGTTTGCAACATCTTGTTCAGCTGCTTTTCGATGTAAGAAAGTTTTTTGGGAGGTATACTGTGCTCCATCTACCCACACAGTCGATCTAAACCTTGGCATATGTGCCAGTCCTTCATTGAAAGTTTGATATACAGGGAGCTGTAAAGATGATTTTTGTGTGTACTCTTGCAGACGATTCTTGTACATCAAGTTGTCTGGAAGGCCTGAAAAATTTCATGCAAATACAAATTCTAAAACCATCTGTATTATCAAATATAATCAAACTTGAAGCTATTACATACAAAAATTGCAAGCACCAAACTAAATGAATATCAAAGGTGGGTGGCCATCAAAACACATTTAAAATTCATGAATACAGAATAATTAATGTCACTTGCACATGATATTAAGGTGGTTCCCTGAGTAAGACGCACAAGGCCATCAGCTAGCTTGTGCTGGTAAACTCCATAACATTGTTGGAAGAAAAATCATAGGATTCAAGAATGACAACTAGTAAAATTTATAATCAATAATAGTAGAGTGACCTTTTACTGGACACAGTGAAACAGATTTTACCTCTGAAAATTATTCCAGAATCATTAAATAATCTGTCTTCAACGTCAAGTAGAGAAATTTATTACACTAACAAAATGCGTTCTTCTCTTTTATCACAATGTTTTCAAATAGTGAAACTAGCGCTATCTAGGACTAATATCCAATAATAATTACTATAAATAAAAAGAAAGCACTGTCCCATTACAAAAACAGAAACAAAATATTTTGCCACTCAGTAGCCTGTAAACAGCAAAAAAACGTGATTCCTCTTACCAAACTAAAACACATTAAATGAATGCAATTAAATAACCAAGACACGCACCATAAAGAAAGTTATTCAACTCTCTTTCCTTTTCTGTTTGTTTCGTAAGAAAAATTGGGGGGGGGGGGGGGGGGGGGGGGGGGACCCAGAAACCTTCAAGATACAAACTTTGTATTTCCCGTAAAATAAAATCTCAATCAGAAACCCGTCAAAAAAATCCCAAAAAAAGTAAACACTCAAAATCCAGACTTTGAACAAAATGCAAGCCAGTAAAAGGTTTCACCTTTTTCCACTACTTTCTTCGGGGCCGGAGATGGAGTGGAATCAGGAACTGAAGCTGGATTTGGGGTCGGGTCCAGAACTGACACTGGATTTGGAGTCGGGTCCAGAACTGGCTCTGGATTTGGGGTCGGGTCAGGAACTGGCGCCTGATTTGGAGCTATTACTTGAGGCGACAATGGATGTGGAGCCAAATCAGGAGTAGTACAAGGAGGTGGAGCCAGATTCGGAGGAGCTGGAGGAGGCGAAACTGGGTTAGAGAGTTCGGATGGGTTCGGATTATCCATGATTAAAGGTTTTCAAATGAAAATGAAAACAGGTTTTGGTGGCTGGTCCTTAGATACGATAAGCTTAGAAGTTGGAACCCGACAGAGCACGCGCACGTGCGTGCGAGTCTTTCGTGCTTGCCTCGTGTAGTGCTGGTGACAAGTGTTTGATTATCGAACACACTTTAAAAAAAGCTATGATCGGTTTCTCGATTCATAATAACAATGAAGTTGGTTCCATCCCTCAGTTTTTCATTTTTTTTAGTTTTATTTTCATACTTTTTTGTTTCATGTTTATGTTACCTATTTTTATAACATAAAGTTTTCGATTTCATTAAGGAAATAAAATTAAAAGGAGTGTCACCACGTAAAACATGAAAATAAAAGTTGTAAAAATTATTGAAGCCTATTTTAAAATTCTTTAGCTTCTTTTACACTATATTTCAAAAGTATTTTTTTTAAATTAAAAAAAAACAATTTATTTAAATTAATTTTTTGATATTTTTATGTGTTGATATCAAAAAATTATTTTTAAAAAATAAAAAATATATTATTTTAATATATTTTTGGATAAAAAATATTTTCAAAAACAATCTATATATATACCAACAAATGTATTCGAAAATCTATATGGCACCAAAACATCTCCTGCTTTTATGAAATGGTAAAATAGATAATAATAAGTTTTCCCAATTGGGTGAAGTATCTTGTTCTTAGTGGATATTCAACCGGATTTAATTCATATAAAAATTAATTAACAATTAAATTATTTTTATTTTAAAATATGATATTTACTCGATTGATGGGAAAAAACACCAAAATTTATTCATTTCTGGAAAAATCACCCTAATTATTCTATAATTTAATTCTTTTTATATTTACTCTTTATGTTTTCAAAAATTATAGTTTATGTCGTAAAATTTATTGAATGCTTAACAATTGACATCTTAAATCTTTAGTCTTTATATACGTTAGCCTATTTTAAAACTTATATTAATTTATTTAACAATTATAAAAAATAAAAACTGTAATTTTTAAAAATACAGAAAATAAGTGTAAAAACTACTAAATGACAAGGAGTTATTTTCCCTTTACTTTCATTAAGCCGATACAAGGGAAAGTGGAAAAGTGATAGATGGGAGAAAACCCTTGGACTCTGCAAAGTCTTACCAGAGAGCGAAGCCCTTCTTTCTTCTCTGTCAAAAATCGATGGCCAGCAACAGAAAGAAGAGACTACTCGATAAGGACCCTAATCAAGATCTTATCAGAAAACGCCACCACCATCACTCTCCCTCCTCTTCCTCAACAACCAAGAAACCCTCTTTCCAATCTTATCATGAAGCCCCCAATCTCCCACCATCAATCAAACTTCTCTGTGAAATCATTGCAAACACGCCTTCTCATAATGTGGAATCGGTTCTTGATGCCACTGTTATACGTGTTAAACAAACCGATGTAGAACAAGTTCTTAAATTGTCTTATTCTTCACCTGGCTCAGCTGTCAAGTTCTTCAGATGGGCTGGCTTGCAACTTAATGACAAACATAGTCCTTATTCTTGGAATCTTGTTGTTGATCTGTTAGGTAAGAATTCCATGTTTGATGCTATGTGGGGTGCTATTAAGTCTATGAAAAGAGAAAATTTGGTTTCTTTGGCTACTTTTGCTTCAGTTTTTAGTAGTTATGTTATTGTTGATAGAGTTAAAGAAGCTATTATGACTTTTGAAGTCATGGATCAATATGGTTGTCCTCGAGATGTTTTTGCTTTGAATTCTTTGTTAAGTGCTATTTGTAGAGATGGTAGAACTTTTGATGCTGTTGAGTTCTTACATGTGGCAAAGACTAGGATTTTACCTGATGCTGATTCATATGCGATTTTATTAGAGGGGTGGGAAAAGGAAATGAATGCGGCTAGTGCAAAGAAGACTTTTGCAGATATGGTGAGCATGTTTGGTTGGGATCCAAGGAATGTTCCTGCATATGAGACGTTTTTGAGTACTTTGCTAGGGGGGCATGATGGGTTGCGCGAGGCGATGAAGCATTTTGACATGATGAAGGATAGGGGTTGTTTGCCTGGGGTGAAGTTTTTTAGACTGGCACTTGAAGAGTGCTTGAAGTGTAATGATATTAGAGCGGCTATGTTGATTTGGGAGACATTGGTGGTGAGGGTTGGGTTTAGGCCTGATGTTAAGCTGTATAATCTGATGATTGCTTTACATTGTTATGATAACCAAACTGATATAGCGAACAAGTTTTTTGATGAGATGATTTATAATGGAGTGTTCCCTGACTCACAAACCTATAATGTGTTGTTCCAATACTTGATTAAGTATGAAAAGTTGAAGGAGGCATCATTGGTGTTCAATGAGATGATCAAGAATGAATTCTTTCCTAACAAAACAAATTGCAATGCTGCTATTAAGGCATATATGGATTCAAAGGAACCATATATGGCTATAAAAGTGTGGAAATGCATGATGGAGAATTATGGTGAATCAGACTTGGAAGAGGCTGGAAATATGTTGGTTGTTGAGCTTCGCTATCATCATATGGTTCCAGAAGCAGTAAAGTATGCCGAGGTTATGATTGAAAAGGGAATCAAGTTGACCTCTTCGTCATTATCAAAGTTGAAACAGATGCTTAGTGAGGAGAAAAGGCCAATTTTGTATGAGGAACTTCTGAGAAAGTGGAAAGCTCATCGGGTAGATTAAACTCTGTTGAAACTAAATAATATTAGTGATGCTATTAGATGTATTTGTAGAATGCTGAGTAATGTCATTCTAGCTGATTATCCTTCAAATCATTATTAGATGGACGTTCAACTTTATATAAGGAGTATTCCTTTGTCCATATCAGAATAGGAGGTAGATACAACTAATATTATAGTTTTCCTGTTTGTAAATCTATGTATCACCTTGATTCATCTCCACTGTGTTTGCAAAACAATAATAATAGTGAACAGTAGTTATCGTATTCCTGTTGAATATGTTCCAAATGTTCGTGGCAAAGGGTGCCTCAAGAAGAAGAGATTTGGAGGGGGAGGGGGAGGGGGAGGGGTGAGTTGAATTCTGAACTCTTTCCTTTACTATGTGCTTTGTTTTGTTACATGTCGTTCTCTTGCTATTTAAATGTGTCTCTCCTGTCTAGCACTTGAGCGTTAATCTTGCAGAACTTCCTGTGCCTAGAATCCTTAACGTGGGATTCCTAGCTCGGATTTCTCCTTCCGAAATTCTATGAATCTCTGGAAAATTCAATCACAAAGTTTCTAAGAACAGAAGCCAACTTCCATTTTAAGCATGTATAGAATTATTTATTCCTCTAGTTTATCCTAGATTTCCGAAGATGGGATTTTTATTCTGGCCTCGTGTTTTATCTTTCCTTCATTTTTCCAAGAATCAAACACAATCTACATAAGCATATGGTATTTCACTTATTTGTTTTTTAAAATCTATTGATTCTCCATATGCACATACTCACACCCCACACCTTCGCACTGTGTTCTGATTAAACAGATCCTTTTGATAAAAGTAGTTTAAAAAGAATCACTTTTAATTGATTTCAGTTTGATAACTTAGATGTTTGGTTAAACTGTGATTCAAATTGAGTTTAAATAAAAATCAATATGATATGTTTGGTTAATCTATTTTTGATATTGAGGTTTAGTTGTAAAATAATCTTAAAGGACATGAATATTAAATACATAAAAAAAGAATTTGCATTTTATAAATTTTTCAAGATTTCATCAAGGAATTCCCAGCTAACATGTATAGAAAGCAAATACGAACATTGTAACCATAGATGTCCAAAAGGCTGGCAAAGCGCACTCTTGAAAAAACAAAGGTCAATCTGTATAAAAACTTGTATCATACACCTAGTGTGCAAGCTACCTAGAGAAACAACCAAATTAGTTCCCATACAACCTAAACAAAACTCCAAAAACAAATTCAATGGCACCTCCACACACAGGCACCAACACAAAAACAGTAGACCCATGAAACTCCAAGAGAAAAGCAGTCCGAGTTTACATAAGGCATACATGATTTAGAGGTGCGCCCAGTTGCAAGCAAAAGAAGGGGAGCTGCTTCAAACATGGTCATAATGCCATGTCCAAAGGCATTCATCCTAACAAAAAGGCTACATTGATGATAGAACCATGATCCTAGACTCCTGCCCGCTAACAAAGGTTCCTAATTTGTTGTTGGATGGATGCCAATCTAATTAGTTGTGTCTTTTACAAGATCTTGCTTCCTATTCTTTCCTGCTCACGGATCGGCTCTCTTTGAACTCACGGATCTATATGCGAAGCAACAATTGATGAAAGAGAAACGGGAGCAACGTTGCTACCCTCTATTTGTTAAACCAATAGTGATCAATGGTGAGGGCGCAGATGGGTTATTTTGGCATAAATTTTGCAACGGTAATTGTCATTTTTGTGGGTTCCATAGCAACTCAATCTGTGGTTGCAAAATAACCAAACATCTTTTTAAAGTTTTTTCCCAAACCTCATCCAGAATCACAATACCAGACGGCCACTTCAAATTCTTGCTATACAGCACTCCATTCAGTACAGTACACTCATGCGAAGGATATCGCAGCTTGTTAGCAGTGGTTTTAGTGCTAGGTTCCCATATTAGAATCGCAGCATGACTGGATGCTAATGGTTTATTTCTTCTCCACTTGGAAATGTCTCTCCTTTAGCAAGACCAGTGGTCCCCCCTTGTTCATGTTGATTGATGGCTTTTGAAGAAGCAAAAATAAAATTGATGAGAATTAAAAAAAGAACTAGCTGTGATATTTGGATAAAAAAAAGGTAAGAATATAGCAAACACACCGGTACTATACGGAAGCACATATTTTCCCTCGGATTGCTCGGGAGAAGCAGCCAGCCGTCCAGAAACTTTGTTTTGTGTTCGTATAGATATATTTGTACTTTTATGTGGAGTAGGGTTTCAGGTAGCTGGAATAGCTCAGTTGGTTAGAGCGTGTGGCTGTTAACCACAAGGTCGGAGGTTCGACCCCTCCTTCTAGCGCTTTTTAGAGGAGGTTTTTAATGGAAAACATTTTAAATTGCATGAGAGTATGAGAGTTGATCCAGTATAATTTATTTAACTCTGCAGGTCTATGGATAGCTAATTTAAATATAATTTAATTTTAAAAACAATAATGATATTTTTTAGACTATATGAAATTATATAAAGCAGATCTAAATAAATAATAAAGTTAAAATTTTGAATAATTTAATATTAAAGAATAAAATTCAAAAAAAAAAAAAACAACTTGAGTCAATCCATTAAACTTTAAACCAATATAATTTCATAGAAAAAAAATGAATTGATTTATCATAGGTTAGGTTAACTTATAAAATATGTTTATCTAATCATGATATTGAGATAATCTCTAGTCAAAATAAATCATAAAACTCAATTCTCAACCAATCATGTTGCACTTAATGTTGAATGATGAAACTGATATAAATCTAAATAAAAAAAGTGACACAAAAAATTGATCGGATCAACTTGTTAAATACTACTTTTAGGTTATGAGGCTAAAATAATATAATAAAAAATAAATCAGAAAACCTAATTTTTGATTAAACACACCAGTCATATTATAAGTGTGAGATAACTCAATAAAAAAAATATAACATTAATTTTATTTTTTTAAAAAAAACACTATTAAAACGAATAGTGCATGTGAGGAAGGTTATAGTAAAAATAAACTTCGTTTTTTAGTTTATAATTAATAAATTAAACAGAAAGTTAACCTTGATAGCTTTAGGATAAAATGCTCTACATTTTGGAATGCAGCTTTATCCGATTAATATATTTATTTCCTCTTTAATGCTTATTTTAGAAAATAAAAGTAATTAATATGGATATTTCGTCGTGAAATGAAAATGTGAAAAACAGAGTCGTGAGCGGCAGGATTCGAACCTGCGCGGGCAAAGCCCACATGATTTCTAGTCATGCCCGATAACCACTCCGGCACGCCCACAGTAGTTGCAGATGTTAATGTATAGAATTAAATAAAATGAATGATAATCAAAATATTACGTGGTATTTTTTAGTTAATAAAACTATTAAATAATTACAGAAATCAAAATTCAAGGAAGACAAGAGGCTCTAACATGGCAGTACTACTTGTGGAATCTAATTCTTATTTCCCTTCAATAAAATTATTACAATTATTAGGCCATCAATGTATCATGTGTCATGTGCATGGAAGTCAACGAAACCGATTTAAGAAATCAAAGCAATTGAAATATAAGCTCCATGTGAAATTTCAGCACATGGTCCACCTCATTATACAGGTTGCCCCACGAAGAAACAAGAATTATTATACAGGGTTGCCCTACGAGGAAACAAGAATATTAGGGGTGATTAAGAAAACATTTTGTGTTCACAATCTATACGAAATTAAAAACAATAATATTTGCACCGTCCAATTGCATTTTTTTTTCGGATTTAAAAAAACTCATTTTTTTTAGATATGATTTACGGGTTTAAGTTAAGTGAGTAAAATTTTAGTTGTTTCAGACTTTTATATAACGAGCACGCCCTAACTCGAACATAAAATCTACAAAATAAATTTTAAATTTTTTACTACCAAGTTACTGCTCTTCAAACCATCTAATTGCATCGCAATTGAGTTAGAAAGTTGGGATTTTTTCAAGAATAATAATAATAATAATAATCTCGAATAATCTATTTTTTGAAATAACATATAAATTTTTTAAATGGTAAGTAAAAGATATTGTGATAAGACTAATTTATTATTAATACACCAATTTATTATCAAATCAATTTATTATAAAAGAAAATTATAGTTAAAGTGGGTGAAAGCTTGCTGTAAGGCACCCTTGTTATTATAATTTTACATATTGCACGAGCATTTTTAATTATTAGTGGTTATGAGAGATCTGGCAATCTGGCAGGAAACACTAATTAATAAATAAATTAACACAAGAATCATATTGTTGGATTTTTATTTTTTTTCGTGAAAATAATGCTGGATTGTTGGGAGCAGAATTGCCTACGTACACTTTTCTCGCATAAGAATACGGGAGAAAGACATAATAATTATAATTTTCAATTAATTAGTTCGTGGGATCATGCCACAGGAGACATTACAGCGCAACGAGCATGGCTAGTAGCCGGGGCTACACAGAACATTACAGTGTACACTTTGTTCTTGTGCTTCTTATTCTTTACGTGGGAAGCTTCCTTTCTTTTGCACTTCTTTTAATCTTTTCTAGGGTTTTATAAAAAGAATTAGATTCTATTCTTTGCCCCCTAAAGAAAAAAGAAAAATGAAAGAGATGAGTAGATCTACTCGTCATTTCTCCCCCTTCTTTTTTCCCAGAGAAGGTGTTCTAATTTTCTTTTTCAGAGAATACATAGAAGATGTTCTTCATAATGTCTCATGCATCAAGAAAATTTACGTACGACATCAGTTATTTTCTTAAATTACTCCTATTGACATTATTGATAGTTGTGTCTTTTTTTTTTTATTAACATGGATATATAGGTTAGTTTGTACGCATCTCAACTAATTTCACTAGCCTTAAAGTTAACGATCATGTAAACCTCAAATAATCATCATATCAGCAACCAGAAAACTCGAATATGAAAGTAAAGAGAGAGCAAACTCTTTTCTTTTTGCCATTACCAATAAATGCTAATTTGGATACAAATTTATGCAAAGAAATTAAAAATACAGCCAATATAATGAAATATAAAAGAAAAAATAACATATAATATTCTTTGAGACCTCACTTTGGGAAGTAAATAAGTTTGTGCCAAATATTATTTTCATGGTTTGATCTAAGAGACAAACTACGTTAAAAAATTAAATAATTTTATAAACATTGTGGGGTTCGAATGAGAAAAGGCAATCCTTAACTCTTAAAAATAATAACACAACTACTTCTGTATTAGATCATCGTAAATCATTTGTTGAACTCAATGCTTCATTTATTATAATATATAGTTCTCACAATTTAATTATAACCTCATCCAGGCACGGCACCTGCCCTCGAGGATCAAATTAATGTCCTCGACATCTTCATCATGCCTTCACGTTCATTGTACCCTGGAGAAAACTGGATGCACAGCTGGGATCCATGAGATTATTATGCCTTTACATCATCTCTTTTCAATCCAATTAATTGATTCACAAGGTGAGCCTCGATCATTTACCAATGCCATGATGATTCAGTGAATTAAGTGATCCATGTCGGAAATAGATATAAAATCAATTTAAGAGTTGTAATTTTTTTTTTAAATATAGGATGTACCCTCAGTTTTTGCACTCATCAATGAATTAGTTGTCGGAAAATACAGTTTCGAGTAAAATTGTGTATTCTCAAAAGACTGATTATATGAATTCATGTATCGTTGTTTAATTTTTTTTTGTGTAAACTATGAATCACGTACTCAAAATCCAAGACAAGTTTTACTTTTTTAAGTGTTAGAGAATAATATAAATCATATTCTGGAGTCTAATCTAACAATTTAAACTTTTAGATAAGATGATTCATTGATATAGTATCAGAACTTTGTTGATGCAACGGTCACGAGTTTGAATCTCACCATCTCCATTCTACTTGATAAAAATCAAGCACAAGGTAATATCGACATGTGCAAGTTTCAAGCCCAAAAGATTTTTATTTAAGGGGGTGTGTTAGAGAATAATATAAATCATATTTTAGAACATCACTTAACAACTTAAAATTTTAGATGAGATGATTAATTGATACTAAAAAATGAAGTCTTTAGAATTTGATATATTCTAACAAGACTCAAAATAAAATTTTGGGATGAAAATAAAAATAATATTTTTGCTTTTATCATGAATTTTTGCCTTACAAAAGGAGAAAGATTGTGACCTAACTCACCCCCTAATCTTTTAGGTAGATCCTAATTAGGCCCCGGCTACACACGTGCACGACCAAAATCATAATTATCTAATTGGATAACCTTATTTTGGACCAATCAAAAGTGACCAGACTAATTAGGCCCCTTTTGTATTTATGACGTCAGGCTGACAATTCCTGTGGAGATCCTTTATCGTATTAAGAAAATGTTAATAATCAAGCTACGCTAATTAGGCTTGAATTCAATGATGGTCAACTTTTTTCAAGCCTCTTTCTCCTAATCCTATTACTCTTTTGCCAGCTTGATTTGTGTTGCTACATCACACACCAGAGCTATTGGATTCAGCCACGCCAGGTGGGTTCATCTAGAATTATGGTTGGGTCTAGAGCAACTAAAAACCAAACCTGCAGTTAATTTAGGTTAACCTATAAACTAGATGATCAACGAAACCTTGATGTGAATATATATATATATATATATATATATATATGTTTTCTTTTTTAATCTGGCAACATTCTTCCAACGAAACAAGAAATTAAATCAATTTCTAAGAAATTTCAAATGTTAAATCAATGAATAGTTAGGTCATCCTATTTCTTAGCATGTCCATGCAACTAAAATCAACTAATAGCTTTTCGGGCGAGCAAACTGCTTTTTCCTAACATATTGAAAGATGAAATCAGTCAATTTATCACATACTTTTTATAGCATCCAAGTGAAACACGATGACAAATACTTTTTTTTAATTGACCCGAGCCAATCTATGTGACTCGGATGTTAGAAATTATTATTATACCCCTTCATGTCACATTCATGTTCTTGTTTATTCAAACTCATTATCATGGAGATAGATCATGAAATTACTATTATACCCCTCAATGTCACATCCATGTTCTTGTTTATTCAAACCCATGATTATGGAGATAGATCACGGGGTTTGATCATGACTAATTATTTTTTTTATGGAAAGAGAAAATTGAAAAATAAATTAATGAGAAGGGTCCCTGATTTACTTATAAATAATAGCTTGTGTACTCTATTTACAGCTACTGGTAGATATAGATCAAAAAGTTCCTCTCATAAATTTTTATTATTTTAAAATTATATTGTTGTTGCTATATTGGGAAAAAACTGTGTTGTTGCTGCTGCAATTGAGAATTTATTTCGATACTTGAGCAATAATGATTGGAATTATTTATAATCTAAATTTTTGCTGCTATATATATTTTACATTCAATTATATAAAGTATGTTTAATATCGAGATGTAATCCCCTGGCCGGATTAACTTCCAAACCGAGTTTGATAATTATGTCATATACTACAACAACAAAGAACTTCCAAATCTTTCTTCTTCTTTTTCTACGTGTACTTATTATTAGAACGTTATGATCCATCCTATTTTCCTTAAAATCATATTGAAATGTGTTGCGTTTTGGTGTAGAAAAAATATCTCAAATGTTCTCTTTTCATCGTGTTTTAGAGTGGTCGTTTCACCATAAAATACACAAATACATTATATATGTGTTCACCTTCAATTGCAAAATTGATTTTTTGGATTGGATTTCAAGTTAAATTT
Organism: Salix arbutifolia; assembly: GCA_025169955.1. Lineage (NCBI taxonomy): Eukaryota > Viridiplantae > Streptophyta > Magnoliopsida > Malpighiales > Salicaceae > Salix > Salix arbutifolia. The sequence continues at coordinate 8,779,734 of CM045918.1, read as the reverse complement.
AATAATATTCATGTCTAATCAATTATCTATCAAATAAGATAATTCTATATATGTGTGTGTATAAACATCCATTTAGTTTGATTTTGATTGACATTAATCATATCAAATTATATATATGTGTGTGTATAAACATCCATTTAGTTTGATTTTGATTGACATTAATCATATCCGGATTGATTAAACAATTCAATCAAAATCAAACTAAATGGATGTTTATATATATATATATATATATATATATATATATATATATATATATATATATATATAAACATCCATTTAGTTTGATTTTGATTGACATTAATTATATCTGAATTGATTAAATTGTAATCTCTATTTATCTAAACAGCCACATAGGTCAAGAACAATCTTCATTCAATCACTTTCAACATGCAATAACTTGGAAAGACATCCATCTTTTCACAAGTCCTAGTGCCCACATCACTTTCTTAGCATATATCGTAGAAAATTAAAATTAAAATTAAAATTTCCCCATCATGAAAGCAACTCTTGATTAAAACGAATTAATTTGAAACTAGCCTTTGTCAAGTTGAATCTTGATTTCATAGGCTACATTTCCACACAAGCAATTAGTTTCAAATGCTTTTGCACGCTGATTCGTGATTTTCAACAATTTTTAAGAACCTAGTTGCTTCGATTTTTAGAGATTGATGAGTTTCAACTTCCATTTTAGGAACATCCTATCTTCTAATTATCATATATTTATTAGAAATAATAACAAGATTTTGTTTTATTAATTCCTCATTAAATTATCAGTTATCCTTAACCTAACGCTACTTACTAATCTAAGCTAAGCTAAATTTCATGATAACGTGTTAATAAACGCATCAACCAAATGATTCTATTAAAATTAACCTTCGATTAATTTAGTTATCTAATTATTATACTCCATATAAACAAAATATTTAATGCTAATTGTACCAGTCAAATATTGAGATATACACATCAGGGTTGTCAATACCGTTCCGTTTCGTGTCGTTAAAAAAATCGAGACAGAACAACGTCGTTTTCATCTCGGTTTTAATTCCGTTCCGTTCCGAAAATACCGGCTAAACACCGGCCGGAACGTCCCAGTACCATTCCGGGTGTTAAGTTCCGGCCTTAAAATCCTTTTTATTTTGATTAACTTGTGGTTGTATTTCTAATTTTGAGATTATATTTGTTTAACTTTGTGTTTGTGTTGTATAATTTAAAGTTAATTTATCTTGAATTTTAATTATGCTTGTTAAATTAATATTTTAATTTTATATGAACAGTACAACCCCAAAACAGCACGGTGAAATGCTCCAAAACCGAAATGTTCCGCACCAATAGAAAAACCGGAACGACGACTAGAACGGTATTGACAAAACCTTGTGTGTATACACAGCCAACTAATAAATTAACATTGACTAACTAATATGTGTGCGTGTGTATATATATATATAATTCAATCATTTAATGCCAATCGAACTTACTTGAACAAAGTACCGATATATTCAAACTAGCTATAACTCAATTCAAGCCCAATCACCACGCTATCTACACATTTATTTTAATGTGACCATTTCACATAAATTATACTTGACTAAATAAAATACCAAAACTTTTAAACTAGCTACAGCTCAATTTAGACCAATTATCATAACATCTATACATACATTTTAATGAAAATAACATTTAATATAAACTTGATGTTCAAAATTCCCGTACAAATTTGCCCTTTCTTTTTCAATCTAATATCATTTTGATGTATTTCTAAATGAAAAATATTTTAAAAAACAATCTCAATCACACTTTCAAATATTTATTTAGTATCCACAAATTCCACGTGGTCGAGTTACAAAGGTTAACTCTTAAAACTAGAAAAAATAATACATGTGAATATAAACTAACTGTAGATATACCACATCAAAAAACTAAGAAACAATCCATATTGATATAGACTATATATAGTTACCCTTCATTGAAAAATTTAAAAAACAATTCATGTGAATATTAGCTAAAAAAAAAAGAAACATAGGGCATGACATGTAATATAATTATCTTATATCTAAAAATTAAGAAACAATACATGTTATAAAAAAACATGAGACGTGAAGTGTAGTATAATGATCTCACATCAAAAAATTAAAAAGAATCCATATGGATATATACTATGAAAAAAATAAAGTTAAGTATTTATTATATTTTTAGAGTTCATTAAAAAAACAAAAAAATAATATAAAAATCAGATCTCACTCAAAATTCAATTTGACCTGGCAAGTCACCAAGTTGGAGCAGACCAATGGCGTCTTTATTTTGCTTAATTTGAATACAGATCAAGACTCCACATCAGCCATGATTAAAACCTTTAACAACAACAATTAAAATATACAATATAATTCATTTATACATAAAATTCCAAAGAAAAACACAAGCAATTGTGTTTCACTTGTCGTCGATTTAGGTGTTAGATTGGGGAGGATTGACAGCAATGTCTCTGCTGTGTTCTTTCTTGAGTGAGGGCATGAAGTTGAGAGTTGGGTGAGGCTTAAAAACTCAAAATTTATTACCGATATTAAATGAAGTTCTTTGTTTTATATTACATTTCAAAAATATTTAAAAAATATTTTTTTTTATTTTCTGTACTTTACATTAAGTTTTTGATGTTTTTAAGTCATTTTCATGTACTGATGTCAATTAGAAAATGTGCTAACGATTATTTTTTTAAAAAATATTTATAAATATATTAAAATATATTTTTTATTTTTAAAATTTATTATTAACATCAACCCATCAAATTTATTTAAAAACACTAAAAAATATCTGGAATAAAAAATATTTTTTGAAATGTAAAACTAAACAGCTCTAAATCAAACTACTATCCCTAATGAATCCCATATCTTCTAAACGGATACTCCTCATTTTATTTTTTCATTAAGGAGTATATGAAAAAATAAATATTCCAACATTTTCACCTCTTAAATAGCATTTCTTTCTTTAATAAATATTTATTTTGGAAGAGCTTCTCCATTTACTCATATTTCATAACAAAGGGTTTCCCTTCTCAGGTAATTGTAATAAAAATGGGTTGACTTTCATAAAAAAATCTGATTGCCAATTCAAATTTCCCATTGCTTGGAAGCGACACCGTTCTCGTAAAAGAAATTGAGAGATGCTCTTCATAAATGTTTATATTTTCTTATATTGATTTTCTTAAACATTAATTAAAAAATGCGAGCATGGAAAAAAAAGAGTGCTTATAAAAATGTCACCCATAGTATGTTTACCCTTGTACTTCCACGGTAAGAGTTGACCACCTTTTCAAAAACAAGTTTGGACTTAGAAGCTGTTTGGCGTGGAGTTTCACCCGCCGTGCCGTAATTTTTCAATTTTTTTTTTCATTTTAAATGAATATATTTTGGTGTTTTTAGATTATTTGGATGTGATGATGTCAAAAATATTATTTAAAAAATAAAAAAACATTATTTGGATGTATTTCGGCACGAAAAGCACTTTGAAAAGCTACCGCAACCGCCCTCCCAAACAGGCTCTAATGTTTGGAGGTGTAATAGCAATTATTTTTTAAAATATATTAAAATAATTTATTTTTAATATTAGTATAGCAAAATATTAAAAAAAATTAAGAAAGCTTTTAGGTAAGGGCAGATAAGAAAAACGTCATCTATGATGTGCATGGCTACGGGCTTGAGACATAAGTTTTTAACAATTTTCATGTACCCATACTATGAGATATAATATAATATAATATGAAATAGAAAAATTAAATAAACCCATTTACTATTTACAAGGTTTTTGGGAGTGATTTTAGAAAGTATTTTTGAAAAAAAATTGAATTTTTATTTTATTTTAAATTAATATTTTTTGATGTTTTTAGATCATTTTAATGTGCTGATGTCAAAAATAATTTTTAAAATATAAAAAAATATCATTTTGATGTATTTCTAAATTAAAAAAAGCAATGTAAATGAACAATAAATCTTATTTTCTTATGCAAAGTAAGGTGAATTCTGATAATTCATAAGAACTATATATTATAACCCTTTTCTATTATATTGCTTTTGTTTACTTGAATTCTTTCACCTTCTCATGAAAAAAAGCTTGAACTCCAGCACATTTTCTGGCTGAAGATGGGCTCACGACAAACTTGAGCTACAGCTAGTTTTTCCTATGCACGTAGAGAGGGTGGTGGAGGTTGGCAGAAGATAATTAGAGTGTGATTGATGTTATTTTTAAAAATAATTTTTATTTAAAAAAATATTAATTTTTTTAAATAATTTTTGATATTAGTATATTAAAATAATTTAAAAATATTAAAAATTTTAATTTAAAACAATTTTTTTTTAAAAAAAAAAACACTTTTGAATCATTCTAACCAATATTATCTTGTATGGTCACCAAACTACAAAGCAATCCCTGGTATGACACGTATTGTCCTAATCAATTTCTTTTCTTGTCTGAATTTTCATTCCCCCAAAAAACCCCATTAAGAAGCTGTTTGGCACGGCTTTTTCAAGCCGTGCCGCAGCTTTTGATTTTTATTTTATTTTTTTATTTTATTTTAAATAAATATGTTTTGGTGTTTTTAGATCATTTTGATGTGCTGATGTCAAAAATGATTTTTAAAAAATAAAAAAAACATCATTTGGATGTATTTCGGCACAAAAAACTTTTTGAAAAGCTATGAAAAACTACAGCAACAGCTCTCCCAAACACCCTCTAAGTCACTAGCATGACCCCCTAATAAGCCGCTGCCCCCTTCGTCATCTCCTTCGTGTTCTTAATTCATAACCCTATCTGAAAAACACTCTTTAACCCACAATCTTCATCTTCTTGGTTGGCATTTATATATATATATATATATAGCTCCACCTAATCATGCCCAAAACTTGCACTCGTGGGTCTGTTTGTCCACTCTCACAATAGCAGAAAGAATCCCTTGTTTTCCCTACATAATCAACTCATTTTTCCCTGAATAATAAAATGCCACCAACTGAATCCAAACCCCAATGAAAACCATTTCATTTTTATAGGTTAAGCTTCAAGGACCAGACACCTCTCCTTCATTGCACCTTCTCCCTCTGCTCTAATCCACATTAAACTAATCAGCCCTTCACCTATACATACATACATGCATGCATGCATGCATTGATGACATTGATTTATGCCCACAAGGACCATAAACCACTAAAGTCCATTTCTCTCTCTCTCTCTCTCTCTCTCTCTAGTTTTTATAGAGAAAGGCAAATTCTCGCCCACCCTTGAAGCAAAGGAGGCATCGGCTTTAACTCTTTATTTTTTATATATATATTCTCTCTTTTTCTGGTTTCTGGGTTCTTGTGCATTCATTGAGATCTGCTTTCTAAATGGGGTTCTGTCAAGGGACTTGTAGAAACACAACAGAGCCATCAAATAGCTCTACTTGTGATGCTCTCTCCACTTCAACTATCATAGCCAAAGATCATTGCTTTGACTATGATAATGAACTGAAAATGAAAGGTTTATTGTCAAAAATGTTTTGGCAATCTGGTTTGGCCTGTTTTTTACCGAGTGAGAGTGATGAAACCATTAAGAAAAGTAATAACAGGAATGGAAATTTAGAGCACAACAAGGCATGGCTGTTGGCAGAGTCTGGTGGCTGTGGTAGTGGTTCAGAGTTAACAAATGCTGATCCACACTCAGTTCACTCTTCTTTCAGGTTCAGTTTATGCTCTCAAGTTGAGCTTGAGTCAATGAACATGAATTCTTCAACTTCTGCAACTGTTTTGTTGGTGAATTTGGACAACGGATTGAATGAGACGAGAACTAAAGAGCTTAAATGGAGGAGAATTCAGTCTCTTGAGAGGACTATCTCGCCAGTTGCAAATTCTTTGGTCAGATTCAGTTATAGTGAAATTCTTGCTGCTACTAATAATTTCTCAAAAGGTAAGAAATGAAAATCTTTTATTTTTGGTTTTGAATCTTGAAGTTGGTTTCTTGCTTGGGATTTTGATTTGTTTTTGTTGTGATGGGTAGGTAGAGTTTTGGGAAGGGGAGCTTTGAGCTTTGTTTTTAGAGGTAAAGTTGGGTTCTTGAGGACTGTTGTGGCAATCAAGAGATTAGACAAGGAGGATAAAGAGGCTTCAAAGGCATTTTGTAGAGAATTAATGATTGCTAGTTCTCTTTACCACTCAAATATCGTGCCGCTTGTGGGGTTCTGTATTGATCCAGAGGAGGGTTTGTTCTTGGTGTACAAATATGTATCTGGTGGAAGCTTAGAACGCCATTTGCACGGTATAATTTCTTGTTCTTTGATTTGAAAATTTGAAATTTGATTGAATTTGGTGGAATGTGAGTAATTTATGGAATACCCTTTTGCAGATAAGAAAGTAAAGGGAGGAGTCAAGGGTTCTCCAGGCCTTTCCTGGTCTGTGAGATACAAGGTTGCACTTGGAATTGCACAAGCAATTGCATATTTGCATAATGGAACTGAGAGATGTGTAGTTCATAGAGATATTAAACCCTCAAATATACTCCTTTCTTCCAAGAAAGTCCCAAAGGTAAGGGGGTTTGTTTTGTGGTCTACAATCTCTCATTTAAGTGGTTCTGAGGTTTTCAGAGTCAATTTAATCTATCCATCCTATTTTTATTGACCAATAATGACAATTCTGCTCGCAGTTGTGCGATTTCGGTTTAGCTACTTGGACTTCTGCACCTTCCGTTCCTTTCCTTTGTAAAACTGTCAAGGGAACATTTGGGTATGAGAAAAGAAACCTTGCATGTTTTTTTAATGGTTCAACAAATTTATTTTTCTTTTCTAATTTGCTGATTAAATCTTTATTGCTCAGCTACTTGGCTCCTGAGTATTTCCAGCATGGGAAAATATCTGATAAGACGGATGTGTATGCTTTTGGTGTGGTCCTACTGGAACTAATCACTGGAAGGAGGCCATTTGAAGCTAGAAGGCCACCGGGGGAAGAGAATTTGGTCCTATGGGTAGGTTACTGAATTAATTTCCTTTAAAATTTCCATTAGCCCTTTTGACTTTGTAATGCTTGATTGAAGGGCCCCTTCTATAAGCTTTTCCATGAAGAACGGAGCCATTCTTTTAGGCAATGCCATAGTTTACAAGCCACATTCTGACCATACATATTAGATTAAGTCAATCCTTTAATCAGACATCGACCGAACATCACAATTCTTGGTAAACTTTGAGCAAGTATAACTTCTATCCTGTAGCTCTGTAAAAAGGATGAAATTTATGCATCAGTTTTTCACTGCAGATTGTAGGGAAATTAATTGGCAGTAAGACTGCTATACTGGTGGCTAGAATTCTAGGCTTTCACATGACCTTTTCAATTCCTTCTAGTTTACTTTCGACCGCAGTTCTATGATGACTTTAGCTAGAACATGAATTATTAAGCAATTGTCATCCCAAAATCATGCACAAATTTGGCAAATTTGTTGCAATATCATGTGGAGGATGATTTTATTTGTTATCATGGTTTTGCTATTTTGAAGGATCCTATCATTACTAAATTTTACCATGATTTTTGCCTTCAAGCTCTAATAAAAGCATGTGCTTTTGCTTTGGCAACAGGCCACTCATAGTAGGATTTGGTTGCAATATGAAAATTCATTTCGACTTGAGCAAGTAGCAAACAAGCCTACCATAAATACTGGCCATTTGTTCGCAACATGATGACATTTGTTCTTTTATCATGAATAGTATCTGCTTGGCTTGGATGTGAAATTGACATCATGGACTCTGCAATCTTTTGCAGGCTAAACCACTATTGCAGAAGGGAAAAGGAGCCATTGAGGAGTTGCTTGATCCACAACTTCAATGCACTTCGAGAAATACAACTCAAATAATCCAGATGATTCAGGCTGCCACCGCCTGTGTAAGTAATGAAGAATCTCAAAGGCCAGGAATAGATGAAATTATTGGCATACTGAGAGGCGAAGAACAACCAATCTACTCAAACAGGAAGAAGTCCAATTTTTCTGGGATTATAGATTGTTACCCTCAACTACAGCGGACAAAAAGTGAGATGAATAGTCACTTAGCTTTGGCTATGTTAGGAGTTTCAGAATTTGAGGATGATGATCATCTTTATTGTCGTTAAAACATGGTTTATTAAACTTTCTGATTTTTCTCTTAGGTGGTTTCGCTTTTTTTTTTTTCCTCTGAAGAGAAAAAGCCTGGAAATCAGAATCAAAACGAGTGTTGAAATTGTAAGTAGGAAAAATGAGTTTGCTTAGAAGTGTGTAAATAGCTTCCATTCTGCTGCCCTTGGCTTCAATGGGCCAACAAGATAGATTTATTTAGAGGCTAAACTTCTAATTTTATAGTCTTGGAAGCAGTATGCTGATTTTCTAGTAATCTTCCCTTGCTGATTGTAAAGACTGAGAATAGATTCATTTCAAGGTTTGACTTATTATTTTATATTTCTTAAGCACAACATGCAGATTTTCTTGTTTTCTTTACTTGTTGATAGTAGAAAAGCTTGAACATGATGCCTCTTGATCGTTCGTGCGTGTGTTTGTTGGCCTGAATCAAGTGGGAAAAAGCAGTTTATCATGAAATGTGAATTCATAATTCTCGAGAGGCCACAACTTGCATACTAGCATATGTTTTTTCATTGAATCTTTGCACATGACCGCAGAACTTGAAGATCATACTGTAGTAAATAGCCAATGAATTGAGCATCCCATGACCATGAAATTATAGTATGATGATCAAAATCAATGGCTAAAATTAAGATGCTGGTCAATTATTTGTGCATTTAAAATTTTCTGAAATTGGAGCCATTTTCCAGTCTGGGATCTGAAAGCATGAACTGGCAACATCTTGTTTAGCCACAAAACCACCCTGTTGTTGCAACATCACAATCAAATACTTAGAATACCTAATGTCACATATAGAAACATTAGTTGTTAAGATGTTTGGTAGTGTAGCTACGAAAGCAAATCTGTGTCAATCAAAATTCATTTAGACTTGCCTCTGCCTTAAACAATCATAGATTACAGCACATATTGAGTAAAAACAACAAAGAAAAGGAAAGTATATATGTTGAAAGATTAAAATATCTTAGCAACATCCTTCATCAGGCCACTGTTAGCCTTGGCAAAATCTAAGAACTCCTGGTATGAAATGGATCCATCACCGTCAGTATCTATCTCAGCCATCATGCGCTTGACCTCCTCTGCTGTGACTGAGCCGAGGGTCTTCAAGCAATCGCCCAGCTCTGCTGCAGAGATTTTGCCATCGCCATTCAAGTCGAATCTTTTGAAAATGCGATTCAGCTCAGCGTGTTCGTCAGCCATGTTGATGCTAAAAGAGTGTTTTGATCCTGATCTTGTATCTGAATGAGGATGATTGGGAGGTAAAAGAATTGGGTTTTTAAAGAGATGATTTGTTTGTGTTTAACTCTAAGTTCCTCCAAAGAATTCGGAATAGGAATGGATTGCCTGGAAACTCTCAACTATTTTGTCCACAAATATCCTTTGGTTGAAATAGACAAATCTAAACTTAGAACCTGTTCAAAAAAACGAGAAAAATTAGGACAAAACATGGGATGCGATTCAATGACTCAGCTCCTACCAGGAAACATAGGATCATGTCATTGGTTGAAACATCAGCCTGTCAAATAATGCAGTTATAGTTACAGCGATAACTACTGTAGATTTTTTTCTTTCAATGGGACTCGTGTTGATACATTGCAAGTGTGGAAAAATGTCTAAATTTATACAGGAACTAATGGGAAACTTCTTTGGTTATTTCAATAATATTAAGCTTTCCATTACATCCTAACTTTAGGTGCTAGTCCTCCCCAAGAGAGCCTCCAAATGATTAAGCACTTGATATTTCTACTTGGAGGTCTCAGGTTCATGTATTGGAAGGCATGAGATCTACACCTGGAGATCTGGGTTCAAATCTTGGGAGAGGGAGTAAGAATGGGAAAATTCACTTCCTTTTGTAACTTAAGAAGCGTTGTAGAAATTTAAAAGATATTTGAGAGCAAATTAGATGATGATCAATAATCAAGCAAACTTAAAATATTGGTTTTGAAGTTATATGTTGATGTGGTTTTCTGCAGGAAGCCAGTAGGGAGAGAAAACGAGGCTTATACCAGCTGCAGATTGAATCATGAACTTAATCAATCTCATCAGATTCTTTCTGTTTAAAAGATCACAGCTGATAGGTGTTCATCAAAATTTTGCAGGCCTTATTTGTCAAGCACTACTTCGTTGGTAGGGTGAGGGAGTCATGAGAAAAAGACAATATACATCACAAAAAATGTAAATTTTTTGTATTGGTGGTTGTTGGAAAAAATCCTGAGGCAAGAGCAGTAACTGTTCAAATCAGTAACTGTTCTTGCCTAGTTGCCCAGAAAAATAGACACTATTCAGATCAAAGAAATTCCTGCCCTGTTTTCCAGAAACTTGAAAACCAAGGCAACTGAGAAATAAACAATTTCTCTATGAAATTTTTGGAGCAGAATCACTTAAGGTTACTGCCATCCCTTAGTTTTATTTATAGAAGAAAATCAAACCTTACATGAATAAGAATTCTAGTCTATTACAAATTCTCAGCTAAATAGGAAATTGTAAACTCTTAGTCTAATTAGGAACTGGCTAACGTACTTGATCGACACTTTGATCTTATTTGAAACATAAATTAAAACTACTAATGATAATCTTCAATCCAGTTGCAGTCTTGGAATCAAAGTCCTCAATCTTCAACAGTGGTATCCTCAGCTGAATGTTTACAACATGGTGTGAGACAGGGGGTTTGGTGTTATCCGCAAGACTCAAATGATTTCACTCAACAGGTTATGGTAAACTTACAACAATGAACCGGGTAGATATGTTTTGAAATATAGAATTAAATAGATCCTGCACTACCAATCCAATGAATCTGCGTGTAATTTATTACCTAATCACGTAAAACACAAGAAACCCTATCCAACAGAATGAAGGATGGCATCGTACACAGCTTCTCTGGTTGGTAAAGCTGGAATCGCACCTCTCTCCTTAACAGTCAATGCACCACAGGCATTAGCAAACTTCAGAGCTTCTCGCAATCGGTCCTCATTCTTAAAGATTAAAATAAGATGCGTCAGATGGTAAAATGGTAAAGTGCTTTATGATGTTACAAGATGAAGTATATGTTAGAGAATAATATAAATCATATTCTGGGGCCTCACTTACAAGCTTGAGCTTTTAGGTGAGATGGTTCCTTAACATTGTATCAGAGCCTTGTTGACCCAGCGGTCACGAGTTCGAATCTCACCACCCCCATTATATTTGATAAAAATCAAGCACAAGATGATGTGGGTCTGTGCAAGTTTCAAGCCCAAAGGGCTTTCACTTGAGGGGGTGTGTTAGAGAATAATATAAATCATATTCTGGGGCCTCACTTACAAGCTTGAGCTTTTAGGTGAGATGGTTCCTTAACAGTATACACTGTTGCTTAAACAAGAAATCATGAAAACCAAAGACAATATAGCACTAGTTTGCATGGAATATTAACCTGGAATGTCTGTAAATTCAAGAATATCATGAAATAACCCCACTGGAGACTGGAAACCAAAATTGCATAAATAGATACATAAATCTTAGATGCTGGAAAGAAAAATAAATTGAGTTTAACAATTTGGAGAAGTTCTCGACAATGTCTAGCTCTATGAAGTCCTTGCATGGTTATAACGAACTCCCTACCAAATATTTTCCCTTCTAAGTACAGCTGAAGATCAAGTTTCTTCTATGCAACAGAAAAAGTCACCTACATTCGTTATATGTTCTATCATGTGCGTATATGGTTACTGAGATTGCCATGGGCAGATCCAAAACTCAAATGTTTGAGTCAACAGTTGATATATTGCAAAGGTAGGATTATGCAATACATACAAACAAACAAATTTACACTATAATGCACACATAAAGAAGCAGTATTGACCTGAAGAAACTACCATTTTTTAAATCAAATTGTTAATGGCATTACCTGGAGCAAGGAGAGATCCTTAGCTAGCTGTGACAATATTCCAGCAACAAATGCATCCCCAGCACCAGTGGTGTCCACAGCATCTACCTTAAAGCCCTTCACTCTCCCATTGAATTCCTGAAAAAATGTAAGAAGCTACAAATTTAGCAACAAAGTTAGAAGAAAAGGTTATCTGCAAGCTAGGCAGGAGATTTCACAAGGCATTAGCACTATGTTGGAAGCTCAATCAGTTAAAAAAATTGCAGTAAATTTCCCCTAATTTAGGAGTCAAATCCTCCAAATTGATAAAAGACAACACTTATAGCTGCTCCCAACAGAACAAACTTATATAAGCAGAGAAGGTTTTTATCAATTTGCAGTTTGATGTTAGAGTTGATAAAAATATTTTCAGGCCACAATAATTCTCTCTAAATCAAAATATCTAGATTTCTTCTCCATTCCTGATGTTCTACGATGTTACATGCTGCAGCAAGATTCTCTCTTTCTCCCTCATGCAACTAAGGCTGTGGAAGTGCATCTTATATCAATTCCTGTCATCACCCAACCTCAAAGCAATAATACAGAAAACAATATTTTTCAGTGAAATGCATGGGGTGAGGAGGAGGGGGGGTATTGTAAGTTGTAAAAGTAAATGCTAAATGACAGTTTTAGGACTTACTCTGGTGTAATACCTGCAGCCCTCAGCCCCCTCGGTGACAAGAAGCAATTTATGATTTGGATGGCAAAGCTTACGAACAACAGCGTCATCATATGGATCTTCTCCTTTAGTCAAGAAGGATATCTCTTCTTCACTTATCTGAAAGACATAATTATTATGCGACCGTTAATCCAGATTGTGTCAAGTATGTACATTAGGGGAAGGAAAACAATTGCCAAAATGAACCAAGGTACTTACCTTAATAATATCAGCAGTGTCCCAAATGCTCAGAATCCCTTCTCTGGCACTCTCTGCAGAAGGCCATAGTGGAAGCCTCAGGTTAGGATCATAGGATAGAATAACACCTGCATCCTTGGCAGCTTTTGCTGCTGCAATGTGGGCTGATTTGCATGGCTCTGTTATAAGACTTATAGAGCCATAATGAAATATTTTTGCCTGCCAGGGGACAGAAAAGAGGAGAAACAAATGATTTTTTAACTATCTTTCTAAAAATCAGTGGGGCTTAAATCTAGATTTCAAATCAGTTTTATCTAATAAGGTTCCCAAAGAGCAGTAAAATCTTGATAAGTTCTAAAATAACAAAAAACTAAAATCTCTGACATTCAAATTAGCAAAGTACATTACAAGTTTACATAGTTAAGTTAAATCTATCCTTCCATTTTGGGTCTGTTAGGTGTTTCTTTTTAAGAAATTACAGACTTTTGAGTCCAAGAACCATTTCTGCCCTATTGATTTATCATTCTTTTATAAAAAAATTCAAAAGGTGCCTGAGCTAATGGCTATATTCAAAATATTTAAAAGATAATGAAGATGAACAAGCAATATTTGCACTGCATCTTCCATTTTAAAAATATTCTATGAAACGGATTTTTCGCGCTTTTAATATTTAAGCAATTACTACAAGTATAAACCTCACTTACCTTTCTAATCAAATCTAGATCAAGTTCAGCTTCTTGAAGCAACATATCTGCACTAGGATTACGGTAAAACATGAACTCACGTTCCCCGTCACTCCTTAATGTCACAAATGCTAAAGCAGTCCGTGCACCAGGATCAAAACGCATGCCTTCACTGTTCACATTATTCTCCTTTAATATCTCAGCAAGCATGTATCCGAACTCATCTTCACCAACCTGTGCATGTCATACAAAAGATTCAAGATCTGAGAGAATAGACAAGAGATAAACATCTATGTTTTTTTTCTTGTGGAAAGCACACACAAATATGATAAATAAAAGCATGGAATGGCATGCTATGAAACTGATGCACTGTTAAATTTTAGAACAAAAAGGGAATAAGCAATCCTTTGTCAAGAATGCACTACGTTGAAAGAACAATCAATATAATAAGTTGTTAACAAAGCAAACAATTGCTTTGATAGCTCTAGGCTTTTACAGATAGGTTCCAGCTTTAACTATCCATAGCCTATAAGCAATAAATCAATCTCCATTCAGCTCAAAGAGATCGATGACAGTTTTTCACCATTAGTTATCATGGATTTCTAGGAAGGAGTTTGTGGATAGTGGATGCACAAAAGCATTTAAATTAACATGGAGAAAACTGCTAAACTGCTAAGCATTTAATTAACATGGATTTCCATTCCTTTCTCCAAGCTGCTATGGCATACAAGCTCAGAAAACTCCTGGAATCAGCTTTGCATCTGAACAAGCAAAATCTCCGTGAAACAAGAAGGTCATTCTGTGTCTTAAAGCAATTAACATGGAGAAAGGAAACATAGATGCCACTATAATAGGATCCTAAATTTAATACCACAATCCTAGATTACCCAGCCCTAGAGAATAAGAAAAACAGCCAGCCAGAAATTTTAATCCACTACTTCACAAATTGGCTATTTGAAAATGAATTTATCCTTACTTTCTAATCATTTCCACACAAATGGATTGATATTGTCATAATGGTACCTTCCCGATAAATGCTGATGAGCCACCAAGACGAGCGATTCCGACAGCAACATTAGCAGGTGCACCTCCTGGAGCCTTTTTAAATGCTGGCGCATCAGCCAATGAAAGTCCATTAATGGTCGGGACAAAGTCAATTAGCATTTCACCAAAGCAAACCACAAGAGAGGAGTCTTTCGTTTCTGGTAACCCATCACCTCCTAATGCTTTACCTAGTATGCATAAGATATGAAGCAAATGAAAGAGTCATGAGTCACATACAAGTTAATGAAAAGTTGGAAAAAAAAAGAGAGAACAGAAGTTCATATTTCTAAATAGATAGTAAAAACAGAAACGTAATGTATTTGGTAAAAGAAGCTGGTGCCCAATGGAATTTGAACTATAAAGGCAGAAAATTTTCTTCTCTCTTCCTGTCCTTCCAGCAGAATATATTTCTCAAGATAGTAGAACAAAACTCAATGAGCCAAAACTGTTAAAGAATTATAGGCCTTAAAGCTCGAAGATATTCTCTGACCCTTCTAAATTCATCATTTAACAAAAAGGTTAAAAGCAAAAACACAACCTGAGATTCACCTTGACATCTATACTATGCTATTATGAGACTAAAACTTTGCAGAATCCAAAACTTGATCATCAAAACTTCAATTTAAAAGACATGGCCAGTAGTTTCCAACAAGAATCAGTGCAATTTAAACTGACTACGAACCCATTTAGGAAAAAACACATTGACATCCATCGAAACTCAAGATAAAGTGAAGTAATTTATAATTCCAAGAAACAAAAAATGATTACTTTGGAAGCTCAATTGAGGAATGGAAACCGAAGAGGGGCAAAAAAATGCTGAGGCTTTAACATTCCCTCGCCTGAAACTAAGCTCTTGACGAGAAGACAAAGCCGCACTGCCTAAACAAAAAGCAGTAGAGTGAAGAGCAGCCATGCACCTCAAAATCAAAACTAGCTAACAAATTTTGGTTGCTTCGTTCTTACGATCTGATCAGCCAATTGGGTTTCGGTTCTTAGTTATTAGAGAGAGAAACGGGGTGTTTTGAGGGGCTGAGGAGTGTTTTTGGATAAAAACTAAGGAGATTTGAGCGGAGGATGCAAGAGACTGAAGTAGTTTGTTGTTGTCAGCTTGTGGATTTTGAACAAGACAACTCTTTTTAATTACTCGTGTTTTGCTTAGGTAGTCTGGTAATGGCTATTCTCTAGTCTCTCTAGTCTAAGTGGACTGCATAAAATTTAGTGAATGTTTAATAGTGTTTTCTGTTTTTCTGAAGTTTATTAAAATAATATTTTTTATTTTGAAAAAAATATTTTTAATATTAGATTGTGAAAATCATCAAAAAAATATTAAAAATAATTAATTTTTTAATATCCGTTTTTTTTATCCCCTTCAAAAAATATATGACTTTGATTTTGAATGGACTTTTATTGTGAATTACGGGATTGCCGTTGTTTAGATAGAAATCCAAAATACTTTGTATTGTTTGAAATCAAAACAATTGTAAAAAACAAAATCCTACAAATTACTTATTTATTTTTATTAATGATAATTTGAGGTAGCAAAATGGAATTGAGCAATCGGATTTCTTTACTACCCATTTATAATGCTAACTGGTTTGTTAATCTTTAAATGGTTACATAATGGCTTGATCTTTTTTGAGAATTACATAAATAAAACTTAAATTCAAAAAAGGGATTATTATAGAATTGATTGTTACAAAAAAGAAAATACGCATTAAAATGATTCAATTAACCATAACATAACTTAATAGAGGAAATAAGTTGATATTTTTTTTCATTTGCTATGTTGGAGTTCGAATCATTTTTTTAATATAAAGAAAATATTTAGATGTTATTAATGTTTTTTTTTTATAGAAATCATGAGAAAATGAATCCAACATGACCTGTTTACAGTATAATTTGATGAATTCAAAGACAAACTAGATAATTGGTAAAAATATATTTTTATTCAAAATAAATATTCATGATATCATTTTTTATAAATATTAAATGAAATATATTAAATTGATTCTAATCAACTAGGGTTAACATGCTAATATGTTTGTCAAGTCACGAGACCATAATAACTTTATAGAAAATAAATCAAAATAAATTATAAAACTCAATTTCCAATAAATCCAATATTGATGGTTTAAATTAAAAAAAATAATTGATAAAAATACAAGAAAAAATAACTCGAGTCAACCCAAGTTAATCTGTTGAAACTCACGATTAGGGTTATGAGACCAGAATAACCCAATAGAAAATAAATTAAAATAAATTATAAAGTTCTATTTCTAATCAACCCAGTATTGAAAGATAATATATATATATATATATATATATATATATATATTAAAAAATAACTTAAAACAACTTGAGTCAATCCGTGTTAATTAGTCAAACACGTGACGTGAGTGGAGTTATGAGATAAGAATAATCTCATAAAAAAATAAATCACGAAGTGTAATTTCCAATTAATATAATGTTGAATGATGAATTTGAGAGAAAAAATAACGAGAAAAAAAAAACTTGGATCAACTTATTAAACTTACAATTAGATCATAATACTAATATAACTTTATAAAAAAGGTAAATTAAAAATAATTATGAAACTCAAATCTCTAATAAATCCAATGTTGAAATATGTAATTGAAGTTAAAAAACAGAATATTATTATAATGAATAATATTTTGTGAGGAGAAATACTATATTTGTTTTTTGATTAATTTTCAAAATTAACTTATTGGTATGATGTGACAGAATGGAGGCTGGGATTTAGCTTAGTATAAAAAACAACCTCAAGATAGTCAAGGAAATAAATAAAAGGATGGAATTAAAAGAAAAGGAAAATAAAAATAAAAAAGGAGGAATTGGAGAGAGAGAAATAGAAGAAGAAGAAACGAAGCTCCCCTAAAGATTCTCTAAGTATAGAAGTAAAGTATGATCGACTGTAAGGTCAAACGCCTACAGAATTCTTTATTTCCCCCCTTCTCCAGACATCATTCTCCATTGGAGCTGAACTGTCCTGGACCCATTTGGAATTACTCAGTTTTATTTTTTAATTTTATTTTTAATATTAATATTAAAACGATATAAAAATACAAAGTTTTTATTTTTTTCTAATTTAAAGGTTGCTGAGATGCCTCATGAAGTGTCCCAGATGAGCTGGTATATGTTCTTGGACGCGTATTTATAAGTTGGAAAACTGGTACGATGTCGGACCTCTTGTTGGATATCAAAATAACATAATTAATCTTCCACTTCATAATAATAATAATAATAATAATAATAATAATAATAATAAAGGGTAAGGTCCAATTACATCCAATGTTCTGTCCATTATTTTTTTATAAAACACAAATTTCTAAGAAAAACTCCTCTCAACAGCTAGCTAGGGTAGTTTTTGTTTTATTGGTTTTCACTACTAACTATTTGATCGGTGTTTTTTACAGGTAAAATAATTATTTTTATAAAGCATAAATATATATATATATATATGCAAGTTTTCCCAATATTTTTTTTGAAATTTTTTATATAAGTAAAAAAATTATGCATATATTTAATTAAATAAATTAAAAATATTTTAAAATACAAATATGAAAACAACAACGTGTTAGATTAACACAGGCTTTACGACTCAATCCACTGAACATGTAACTCGAGTTATGGATTTCATTGGATTTAATAAGATTATTATTTGTTTTCTAAATATACAATAACATTTAAAAAAAAAAGAAAAATCAAGAGAAAAAAAGAAACCATAGAAAAACTAGACCCAACAAGCATAGGCCCTTATGAAACTAGGTCCAGGGGCACAAGCCTTTTAGCACGTGCTCGCATGTCTGAACTTGTCAATTTGTTTTAAGAAAATTGTGAAGGGAGACCAACTTCTCATCCATTTTTTAAGGTAAATAACATGTTGTTTGTTAGCCAAAAAAATCTAACCATAAAGTTTTCCTCCCTAAAAACCCAATTTCACTAAAAAATCCTAATAAAAAAACATATAAAAAACCCCATCTACATAAAAAAAAAAAAAGCCTTAAAACACTAAATCAAACCGGATGAGTTATTTTCTTGACCTAGATTTATTTCCTCGAGCAATATAGAGACTAAGGGCCTGTTTGGGAGGGCGGTTGCGGTTGCTTTTGAAAGTGCTTTTCATTTAGAAATACATCAAAATGATATTTTTATTTATTTTTAAAAAATTATTTTTGACATCAGCACATCAAAATAATTTAAAAACACCAAAAACATTTCATTTAAAATGAAAAAAAAAATGAATTTTAAGCAAACGGCGGTTGAAACGCCAAAACAAACAGCTTCTAAAAATAACCTTTATAAACTCTCTTTTTTGAATGGAATCGTTGACTTTAAAATTGATCTTTTTTATGGCTCGAAATCACCCTATTTTAATTGAAGATAGAGAAATCACCATATTCAAGTAGAAGAGAGAGAAAACTGAAAATAAAGTTTTATAGTAAAAATGAATTTAAAAAAAATCTATAAGGATGGAAATATATTATTGGGAAAGAACAAGAACCAAAGTTAATTTTTTTCACAAACTTTGAAACCACTATCCATTTTCTTTATCTCTTTCACTTTGGTCCCCCATCTTTTCATTTTATCCTTCCTAAACCATCTTACTTAAATTGGTTGTCAATTAAAAAAAAAAAACTAAAGCTTATGGGTAAAATATTGTAGCACCAAACACTTTTCACCCTCTCATAAATCATTGTGGATTGTAATATTTAATTATTTTTCAAAATATTTAATTTGGCATTTAACTTTTTGTTTCTGGCATAATTTAACTCTATCAATCCAAAATTAACACCTAGTTGCATATTTATTCTGATAGAAAAACTAGATTAAAAGTAAGAGGATCGAAGTGAAAACGTCGAGTAAAATAGGTGGTTAATTTGTTATGCACTAGTCATTTGGGTTAGGGTCACTAGAAAAATCAGATATAGTGTTTTATCATAAATTTAAAGGGTAATAAATTGATTATAGAGGTTTTGATAATTTCTTAATCGACGATGAATATTTATTCGTTTGAATAAATTGATTTTTCTTATCCGGTAGATTGTCAACTAGTAGCGCATGGATCCACTCGTCATCGCGCGGTGAATATGAGAAAGAGATGGATCAAGGACTGCTTCTTCCTTTTCTTCCTATGCCGGCGGTGTCTTTCCCTGTGAACTAAAACAAAACACATAGCAATGCTTCAAAAAAAAAAAAAATTCAAATCTAATTTCCCCCCCTTACTTTTTGTTGTTTATGTTGCTGTTCTGTACTTGAACACTCTAGGGATAGGGTTTTCAGGTTTATTTTGTTTAGGTCGAAATATTTTGTATCATTTAAAAAAATAAAATGATGTTGTTTTTACTCTGGTTTAAATTTTGGTCTATCCTAGATTTTTCGGTTAAATATCGACTGAAACGTACTAATTTTGTTCTGCTTGTTCCGTTTTGGCCAAATAGTATTTTTTTAAACAATGAATAATTTTACAATATCAATCATATCTTTTAATCTGACCGTTAGATTGAGATACAATTTTAAGAGGAGTCTCTTGATATATTTATATATATTTTGTTAAAATTTCAGAGCAATCGGAGAATGTCATGAACTTGCGAGATTGATGATGATATTCTCGTAATATTATACATGTTTATAATTTATTCAGAAAAATAATTTTATTATGTTTTTTTTATATTAAATTGCACAATTCTAAATAATTTTATTTTTAGATTTAAACTATTTTTTTTTGAATTAATATATACACACACAAACACACATAAACAATATAATCCCAAAATAACACGCTGAAACACTCCAAAACTAAAACATTTTCTTTGAATTAAAAAAATAAATTACCAACCGAACCAAACGAAATTGACAACGTTGATAGAGAGTTGATAACGTGGCCGTAGATGAGACAACTGGAAATGGACGGGTCACGATAGAGTTGGTGAGTGGTCACTATAAGGAGGAGCAACTAGTATGGGTTGCTATTGGTGTTGGGCTGAATGGAGGGGAGGGGGTTGACTTATCACGGTGGATGAGTGGCTATGGTAACTCACAGTGGAAGAGGATGAGTAGTGATTTTGGTGGGGAGGAAATGATGGGTGGCTGGCGAAATCAGGTTGGTTGGGAAAGTGAAGGTGGTTCTTGGTGTGTGGGTTGTTGTCGGTGGTTGATGATGAAAGTGAAGTGAAGGTTGTGAATGGCGCCGCCGTATGCGAGGGGGAGTTGCTGGTGAAAGGTTTCGTTTATTTTTTTGGTGCGGCGATGTAGGCCTGTGGAGAAATATTCAAACTGCCATAACTACCACAACTCCTCAACATGTATATTGGCAACAGCAAAAAAAGAAAAAGAAAAAGAAAATTCAACGATGTCCACTCTCTGTCTCCATCTAAGATGTCCTTTTCAATCGTTCTCTACTTCAAGATTTTGATTACACGCTTCTCGGTCACGTAAGCAAACAGGAGCACGCATGCGTTGAGCAAGTATTCCTTAGTTATCATAATAGTAAACTCTCATTTTGCCGGAAGTCTTCTATCCCCTTCCTAGGAAGTCGTACTTAGTATATAATCTTTTTTTATTATATATTATTAATTATTAATCCGTAGTTATTATTAATAAAGGCTGGTTGTCAAGTTTGATTATGTTCAATTAACTCAATTTCTAGTCATTTACTATTATTATTACAAGAAATTATCATGATAAAAAAAACTCAATTCTTGATAGAGAATAACATTTTTAGTATCTCGTCCCCGGGGGGGCAGCCTGGCGGCAACAGGCCTCGCTCTCATACACGGGAGCGAGGTTCGAGCCATTCTAGCGCCCTATCCCAAACCTGTAAGAGCCTGGGATAGCCGGGGGTTTACGAATGTTCTGGGCCCACAAAGTACGTTTTCCGGGTCATGTGGTTCCCACGTTATCCAAAAAAAATAATAATTTAGTATCTCACCTAATAGTTTAAGTTTTTAGGTGAGATTATTTCTTAACATAATATTAGAGCCTTGTTAACCCAATAATCACGAGTTCGAATCTCACCATCCTCATTCTATATGATGAAAAACCAAGCACAAGATAGTGTAGATCTGTGCAAGTTTCAAGCACAAATAACTTTTTAGAGAATAAGCTGATGGGAAGTTTCCACCGCCAAACGACTCCGCATGCGCCGCCTGAAAGGCGCTTGCGCTGGAAATACTGTTGGCGCGATCGCACAACACGCCTATAGTGTTTCTGAAAAGAAATAATAAAAAATATTAAATTATTTTCACACCCCTAGACTCAGCAATAACCACGAAAAAACAGGGACGAAAGTATCAAAATGCCCCCAGCTCCAGGGTTTCACTTTTGTCAACTTTTTTCAAAAATACCCCCCACTATGCCGCTTCTTTTTGTCAGCTTTCGGGGGTAAAATGATAGTTTCACCATGCAATTTAAAACGGAAAATATCAAAAAATCCCAAACAGTTTGAAAATACCACACATGTCACATGAAAATGTCCAAAATGCCCCCAGTTACGAGGGTTAATTCTTTTAGATCGAGGGATAAAATAGTAATTTTACTGTTAGAATCCATAATAATTTGTGTCTAAATACATAATATTTGTTTTTAATGTTTTAAATGCTATGTTTGGCTGGAAAGATAAAGTAAGAGTATAAAATAAATTAATTTTGTATATTTCGAAAACAAAAAAAAATAAAAAGTTTAGTCTTTTCTTTTTTAAAAACAATAATTTTGATCAATTCTCAATTTCTCGAACGACACCATGCCGGCATGGCCTGCCATATGACCATTTCCCAAATGGCAACTGCTCCAAAAACCATGGAACTTGTTTAAGAGAATCTAATCGCATACTTCTTCTTCTTCTTCTTCTTCTTCGGTATAGAGTTATATAATAACATTCATGTCCCTTTCAAGTGAATGGCACACTTCATCAACTACGCGCTTCCTTCTAAGAGGCTAAATGCATATTTTTCTTTTTAATCTTTGAAGTAAGGTATGATGCCTCCTTCTGCTACATCATTAATACAGACTAATATAATCATTTTTTAATCTTTTAAGTAATTTATTTTTTATTTGACCATAAATTAAGGATATATATATTTCTTGAATCCCTTTCTTAAATGATTTTAAAGGCGTTTAATAAATTCTGATCCCAAATTTTAAACCCATAAAATCAAACAAAACAAAAATTCTTTATTGCTATACTTCCAATTGAATTAAAAATGTGATTAGGAATGTTTCTATAATCACACACACACACACACACACATCCCATTAATTTACTTCACGCCTGAGTCCCTATCACTAGCAAGCAAACAAGAAACAGTTTTCTTCTATGGAGTATTCATCATTATTAATTACAATCATCGCAAAGATCCACTATGAAACAAAATATCTAAGAGATAGGCTATTCAATATATAATATCCAAATTAATTATGAAATTATCTAAATTATTATCGATCTCCCTCTAATAAAATCAGAAATATCAGTCATTGGATAAAAGGATTAGTCCCTTACTTGACAAACTGAGGATTAAAATTGAAACCACCACTTGGATTATATTTATCTTTTTATTAATAAACCCTTGCCACCCCTCATGCCCGACTGTATTATTCGTTGAGCGAAAAATCAGTGCAAGAAGCACATAAAAAAATTTGGAATTGAAATCGAGACCTGCTATCAACTCCACTTGATTTTCTTAATACTTTCATTTTAGTCCCAAACTTGTTTAGATATCAATTGCATCCTTTTTTCATGGAGTGCTTAGACTTTAACCAATAGTTTAACGGGCCGGATTGTTAATTACCATAATATTACTTTAGAAAATTGAATTAATTATCCTTAATTCAAACGGTCAAACACCCGAACGACTCTGCAAAAAGTAAATATTTGGTCACTTGCATAAAAAAAAGGAAAATAGAAAACAAAAACGCGTGGAAACCGCGTTAAAATCAACACACACCCACAAAACCCTATATAAAAACGCTTCTTGATCTCCACAATACGCCCGGAAGGTAGAAAAAACCCTTCTAGTCCTCCTCTTTTTTCTTTCCTCCAGCAGCCAAACCAAAGTCTCCGTCTTTTCTTTTCGTTCTACAATGACAAGATCGAAAACCCCAACAGCCTTTGGTTCCATGGACGACATAAGGAAAATATTCACCAAGTTCGACAAAAACGGGGATGGCAAGATTTCTTGTAATGAAGTCGTGGAAAATCTTAGCGAACTGGGCACCAAGATATCGCAAGCAGAAGTCCAATCCATAATGCAAGAGTTCGACAAAGATGGCGATGGCTATATTGATCTTGATGAGTTTGTCGACTTCATCCAGAATGGTGGGCTTGGCGATAGCGGTGGCAATGAAGGTAAAGAACTGAGGGACGCGTTTGATTTGTATGATAAGAACAAGAACGGGCTGATTTCTGTCGATGAGTTGCACTCGGTGATGAAGATGTTGGGGCTGAAGTGTAGCTTGGGCGATTGCCGTAAGATGATACGTGAAGTAGATCAAGATGGCGATGGTAATGTTAATTTTGAGGAGTTTAAGAAGATGATGAAGAAAGGTTTAGCGTAAATTAACTACTAAATTGTTTTTAATTTTATTTCTTAGGTTTGGTATGGCGTTGCAGAAGTAGTTTTCTTAGTCAATCAGTGTAATTAGTAGTGATTTTCCTTCGATGTTTTTGCGGGTTTGAGGTAAGTTTACCCTGTAAAAACAGCAGAAACAGTGGTGGAATTTAGCTGTTTTTAATTTGGATTATTGATATAAATCTCCACCTGTTTTCTTATTGAATCATGATAACACATGATTCGATATAATAATTAAACCTTGTTTTCAAGTCTTGTTATTTGTATTTTTTTTCTTTCAATTAGGTTTTTGATTCTAAATTAACTATAATTATATCCTTTACCTTGTAACTTAATTAAAAAATCTCATCTTTACGCCTTAATTTCATGCCAAAAAATAGATAAGATTTACCATGGTTCAAAAAGAAAGAAAGAAAACTATGAGTCACATAGAAAAACTAGAAATCTTTTTTTTTTCTTGAGAAAATTCCGCCCTTTAAAATATATTTTATTGGTCTAGAAATTTTTTTTATTTTTTTCAGGTTCTTACAATAAATGTATGTCTTGACGAGTCTCGAGATTTGTCGTGTAGATCTCAAGTCCTTTAAAATCATATCATGCCTTCTATTATTAGATAAGATTTAATCATGGGTTGATTAAATTTTAATAAATTGTGGGGAATTCATGATTATTTAGTTGGTGTTTGATACTGTATTTTAAAATTATTTTCATATGCTGATATTAAAATAGATTTTAAAAAAATTAAAAAATATTATTTTAATATATTTTAAATAAAAAATATTTTAGAAAACAACTACAAACTCACGAGCAGACGATGAAGAGTGGAGGTAATTTCTTCACGAAACTTTTGATGGGAATGGTGGAGATTCAGGATGTGAAGAAGGTGTGTGGTTGAATTCAAGGGCTAGGATCATGTGTGGGCACGAAGACGATGTGCTTTACGCAATATATATGTGGTCGCTGCCATTTGCATTTCCAATGCTGAGCTCAACGCGGAATTGGTTCGGCGGTGCCGTTTTTGATGAGCTGCTCCATCCTTTTCAAGTCACGCGTTTTTTCCTTCTCCGATGCTTCTATTTGTACATCGGTAATCTTGATGGTTCATTCACGAATTTTAAATTGATTTTTATTTTAAAATATATTATAATAATATTTTTAAAATTCAATTATGATTATATCTAACTCCACATGTAGTTAAGAGTTGATTTATAAATAGACGACTTCTTTCTTTTATCCATTTTCCTACTCGTTCATTAGTTCACGGGGCATGTATACGCACGACGTCCCAGAAATTATTATTTTTTCTTTTTTATTATTCGGATTGAGGTGTGGCTGGTGGGAATCAAATCCTTAACTTGTGCCTTCAGTAAACTTCTGTACAAGATAATTGAATGATTTTTATAAATCACGATCCCATGTGGGTGCGATCACATCACTTCTAATGGAAGGTCAACTTTTAGGATTAGACTATTTAATTGCCGTATTATGTTGTGGGTCCACTAGATTTTACTAGTTTAAAATTAAATATAATATCTATATATATAAGGTTTGATATATATAAAAATTTTATGAGTTAATGAACTCGATATTTTTAGGCTCAACCAAGAATTGAGCCCCGATTTACATGATTTTAATAATTTTGCTACTATTCTTTTTAAACCATAAGATTATTATGAATAATATATATTTTTTCTTTAATATCTATCCGTCTAAATATTTCTTTGACACTTAAAAGATATTAAATGCTATAAGAAATACATGGCTTTTAAGCCATATTCTCCAAAAATAAAATAAAAAGAATGAGCTATAAAAATGTACTAAATTCTTGAAAAAAAATGTTATGAATATTCTTGACGGCATGCTTATTTTCATAATCTCTCTTTAAGATAATACTAAGAAAAGATACTTAAATATTAAAGAGCCTACAAATCCACTAAAAATAATTTTCTAGAGGTATTAACCACCAACAATTTTGTCTTACCAAACAATAACCTCCAACCACCTTAACTAAGAAGAATAGATCAAATTATTAGAACAAAAAAACTAATCCTTATTACTAAGGTTATTTAGATTTTTTGAGACCATCTTACGCTTATACCAAAAGTAATGCTATTTTGAGCAACAGAGGTTACCGTCTTAAGATCCGTTTGGTATTATAGTTGATGTTGTGGTTGAGATTAAAATAAAAACAGTTTCATGAAAGTCACTTTTAGCTGCGGTTCATAACTGAAATTGAAATGTTTGGTTAAAATTAAAGTATCTCTCTCATGGCTTCCAAGATTTTGATGCCAGATCCAAGTTGCACAGCGAGCATGGTACCTTGATCTCGTTCTTTTGGGTAGGTATGTGAGAAAAAAGATGGGCATGATTCTTCTTTTCCTCTTCATTAACCGAAGCAGTGGACTTTTGTTCATCCTATGCTGGATTAGAGTTGGCAAGGCTTCTATCTGCTTCTGAAGATTGATTTTCATTAACATATGGCTTGTTGTGTTTTCTGTGATGTGTGGTCTACTGTGTTTTGCACGAAAAGCATATGAAAAATGCTTTTCGTAAACTGAGGTTTAACCTCAGTTTTTTATGGTCCCATAGTTATAAAAATTGTGGGACGAGGTTAACTAAACAGTTTGGTTCTACGGTGAACTTCAACTACAAAAATCATATATAGCCAAACACCCACTTAATAAAGGATAAGCTACAGTATCTAAAAACCTGAAGCTGAGCAAATATTGTACTCTACTATACGACCCTTTCGTATTCAAGTATAAATAGATTGTGCAAAAGCTTCATTAATTTATAACCTAATTTATTAATCTGTTCGTTGGGATTGCATGATTGGACCAGTTAAATCAGTTACATAGCATCTCTGCAACAATAATGTGATCAGCAATGATTGAAATGCAAGAACTTCAATTAAATGGATTGAAACCAGAACGAAGCATATGGGAAAGATAACAGCTAAAATAGGGTATGAGAACTACTACAAAATGATCATAGCCTTTCAATGAAAGACCATACAATCCTGAGGTAAATGTGCTACAGCTTTTGGGGAAGGTTGATCATGGATTGATTCTCCCTCATGATCGCTGTTTTCTTCTTCTGTTTCTGTCTGAAAGCCTGCTGCTTCCAGTAAATGAGCCTTTACTTCATTGAATCTCTTGTTTGACAGAGATACCTCAGCAAGAATTCTCCATGCACATGTTTCCGATGCATCGTCAAAATCCTCCTGTCTCTTCAGCACTATATGCCCGCTGATCTCCCAAACGGCCGGATTAACCTGGGTGTCCAGCAGCTCCTGGATTGCTTCTCCACGCGCTTGTTTCTCGGCATAGCACTGAAAGTTCATCAGGATGGAGGAAACAACACTTCAGATACCTTTCAGAATGTCTTGGCCAGCAATTGCTAGAGAAATTCAAGTTCTGACCATTACAAGAAACAAATTATGTTCATGGTCATTGTCATAGTTGTTTCAGATTTCTAGTTAATACAAACTTTCCTGACAGCAAACATAAAATCATGTTCCTAAAGGACTTCAACAATAATCTTTAATTCATGTGGTCATAGGGAGAAATAATTACCTGTGGAAAAAGAAAAATTCTTCTTCCACAATCAGCAATGAGCACATTGAAAGGGATATTGTTGTTCTGGAGGAAAATGCAAGAACTAGCTACTGAATCAGATAGATCTTGAATTGTATTTCCACCCTCGAAGACAAGACCTCGCACTGGATAATTCAGGAGCTGCGAAATGATCACTCCTCTATCTTCCGGATCCTTCATTGTCATTCTTCTAGCTGGAGCTTTCTCAACAGGGAAGGATGCTGCTAGGTAATAAGCCTGCAAGAATTAGAAAATCTATGCATTCGTAATTGAATTCAAATGATCCCTAAACCATAAATTAATAGCGCATAAATAGTTAGCAATTGGATAGAGAAAGTTACTTGAAAGTGGAGGTGATTAATTGTGGCAAAAGCACCCAAACTGTTGTAACCCACTCTAAAGAAAGGATCTGCTGCTTCTATAGCCAAATGAAGGGCAAGTAAGAAGCCGCCATGATCGATCTTCTGAGGCAAGCATTTCAGAACTTGGGGTATCAAGAGAACGTGTCCATACTCAATTGGGCTCACCTGATCATCAGAATTTCACAAATAAATGAGACGAGCAAAACATAAATTCCTATGAAACATGAAAAGTGGAGAGCAGTGTAAGAGAATCAGAATAATAAGATCAATCTGCTTACATTGATTGCAACGACACTTGAACTGTCGGAATCAGCTGTTACAGGCGGCGCAGTAGGGAAAAAACGTCTCTTGTGATCATTGCTTTTTTCAAACCTGAAAAGCACTTCTTCCTGCCCTACTTTGGTGAAATTGAACTTAGTCTCGTCAAAATCCTGAAGCACCTTATCAACCCTGAACTCAGTGGGTCTCTTCTTCAGATGGCGGCCCTTGTTGAGTTGCGCAATGAAACCGTATCTGCCAGGAATGATCTTTGTGTCGCAAGCAGTCACATCGTAGCGGAAAAGGCCACGGCTCATTCGATCCTCCCATTGTCCCAGCAACAGGTTGTGCAGGAAACATATTTGAGGCTGTTCTTCTAATGATTTCTCAACTCTATTTCCCATCAAATTCGAATTATCTTCCTTGAATGCATACAGAGGCAGCTTAGACACTGAAAAAAAAAACACATTAGCATTGGAAGAATTTTTGGAGAAAAATAAGAGCGAATCCATAATATTCTGTCCCTTTTTTGTTTTACACATCCCCTGTCAATGCCATTCATAGTTTCTAAATTTTCTATAGGAATAGCAAACAAGTTTGCTGCTTTCCTTTTCTTAGTAAAACTTTCAATCACAACACTTTGCTAGAATTCCTGTATGAAGGTTTTTGCACATAAATTTCTACTCTTGCCTGCTATCAAATCAGGGAAAATAAAAAAAGCCAAGATCTTTATAGTGAAGACTCGTCCACACCCTGCCTAACAATCCATCATCAATCACTCAAAAGAACATTGTTTTCCATGTTTTCTCAACAAACAAACAAGGCTTTACATGCCACTAAAAAATACCAATGCCAGTAAAAAGTCACGAGAATTGAAAAGTCTCTTTATTCTACGTACACAAAGACATAATCTCTAACAAAGATTAATCAAACAAAACATCTAGGAAAAAAAAACTACATACCTGGTAAACAACACTTCCCAAGGCAATTCCTGCCACACCCTTCAAACCCTTTTTCAGAATTCTCCTGATAATTTGAAACCACTGTAGGAACCTTCTTTATCGTCAGCATCTTCTTTTTTTTTTTATATGTATATAAATATATATCTTGTTTTGATCAAATACAAATATACCTAAGGAGAACCTGCAAAAATCTCTATGCAACAGCTAGTATAAAATAAAAAGAAGAAAAAGCAGAAACTGTCAAACTGCAGCTGCCACCGCCAGCAAGGAAAAGGAGATCAGAAGGGCAACCACCGTCAGAAGGAAGAGCACCCCTTCCACCGTGTGGTGATGAGAATCTTGCATTGCCTATCTTGTTCTTGTTCTTGTTCTTTTGGTATTGAAATAGTAATTCTTGGTGGCTATACTTCTGATTTCGGTCTTGTTGGAATCCTTTCCCTAATAAAGAAGCCGTGTTTCAGGAAACTGATGAATAATCAAACTTGGTTTTTAATTTTAAATTTTTTTGTGTGCCTTTCCGTTTCTTTCTCTGACTCTTCGTCTCTATATTTGGTCTCTTCTCTCTTTTCAGTAGTTGGTTATGGCGGTGCCTCGAGCTCCATGAGCTTCAAAACAAAATATAATATAAATAGTTTTGCGTTAATTATAGGAGTTATTTTACGGGCCTGGTTTTGAGCAGGCCCAGGTCCTGATAATAATCGGATCAATGGATTGTTACTATTATATTTAATAAATTTCAAATTTTGGATTGGGTCGAATTTATAGTTAAATTGGAAATTTTATTTATTTTATTAAGATATTATAATTATTAAATCTAATTTAACTTGACTTAGTTATTCGTTACCCCGAACTAGTTTGTTTTTCATCTATTTAGAAGTTAGACTCAATTAAATTCAAGAAATTCAATGAGTCAATGTACTTTGATTGAGATTTAGTTAAACTTGGATGATATTTGGATGAGTTAATTTTATTTTAATATGATATGTTTTTTTTTTTAATTTTTTATTCGTATCCACATAAATGGATGTACGTGGCCTTGAAACCAATCTAGATTTTTATTTTATTTTATTGTTATTCAATAAAATTATCTAATGAGAAAAAAGAACTCACAATGACGAAAGGGAAATACCAAAGATCTAAAAAAAAGATTGCGAACAATATAAAAGAAATCAAAGGATGGAGATGATAATAAAGTCTATTCAGACCAACAGATAGCCTTGCAAGCATGCGTGTAAATATAAAAACTCCATCTGATCAGAGCTAGCAAGATACATACAAACACGTCATGAAGTACATTTGCATGCTGATCACTGACTCCAAACTATCATATATATATATATATATATAGTACTTTTCTCAGCTCAATTTTGTAGTTTCTAACAGCAACGAAGTGTATGGTTTGTAAAGACAAGAGGTATACTTCTAAAAGAAACCCTAAGTATATATGGTGAGGTGCAAATGGGTTTACAAAATTAAGAGGAATATGTTGATGGTTTGGTTAAAAAGCATCAAGCGAGGCTAGTTACCAAAGGATTTTATTAGCAAGGTGTTGACTTTTCAGAGACGTTTAGTCCAGTTGTGAAACCTGCGACTATCCGAATTGTAATTGCATTTATCATTAATGGAGGATTGGGATATTCGGAATACATTTCCTGCATGGTTCTCCGTAAGAAGATGTCTACTTGAGTCAGTTAATCGTTGGATAACAGTGAAACGTATCCTAAGGCAAGTGAAATATACTGCATCCGATGGAATTCATTTTGCCAAACTTTATAGCATATTTCAACAGGCGATGGTACTGTAAGTCAAAAGATATAATTATATTTTTATTAGACCAATTTGATTTAATGATGCCCCAAATTAGAGTTTAATTATGTTTATAAATTATTTTAGGGTCCAATTGATGAATTTAATTAAGTGCAAGTACTTAATTATATTTTAAATTGGTCAAATTGATTTTATTAAGAGCTTAATTAGAGAGAAATTAAGTTTATGAGCCTAATTCGGGTTTAATTGAAAAGATTGAATTTTTTGAAACCAAATTTAATTTTTACCAAGTCAATCGATTGAAATTGGGGTAAAGAAAATCAAAGATTTGGGGTAAAATAGAAGCAAAATTAAAGAAATCTGAGACCAACGACCAAAATGAAAAAACACGTAAATTTAGGGGTTCTATTGAAGTTTGATAGAGGTTCAATTGCATAAAACTAACAGTTTTAGGCCAATTAAGGATAAAATCACAACAAACATATGATAAAAGAACAAAAATGAACATTGATAAATAAAAAAACACTAGACCACACATCTAGTGCGATAGGGTGTCCAGATAACAGATGCATGAAAACGATCAAATTTGACAAAACAATCATTTTCTTCCTCAAAATATTGATTTGATAGTAACTTTATAAATGCATATTTAATGCTTTTAGAATTGATCAAATTTGATAAAATATACATAAAAATAATCCCCGTAAAATAACCTTAATACAAAATATCAACTCTTGAAAATTATAATCATAATTTTATAATTATGTAAAAAAATTCCACGCAACCCGTATCCGAGAATAGCCGCGCCCTCGGAAAACACGATCACGACTGCTTGGATCATATAGAGTCGAATATGTATATAGATGTGTTTTGCCGTGTTTTCTATTTTGTAATAATTATAGTTCATATCCAAGTAAATGTGCGCGCGGCCATCAACACACATATAAAAGTTCACTCGTATATGTTGAGACTTGAGAGAGTTGCTTCCTTCAATTGTTTTTTGTATATTTCTATATTTTACACCAATATATACTTAATTTTTAAATTAATTAGAAAGAAAATGAATGTTAAGACTTAAAAAATGAACCGAGAACATAAGTTAGATGGTATAGGTTTTTTTAATTTCATTTTGATGATAGAATGTTTCTAATTTAAATTTCAAACAATAAAAAAATCAAATTTGATTTAGAATTGGAAAATTAATATGTGCATAACATTATTGGGATGATTGAACTAAACTGTTTTTAAAATGTTTTCATTTTAAAAAATATCAAATTAATAATTTTATAGATATATTGTTTCTAATAATTTGATATACTGTATAAATTAAAATTCAATAGGAAAATGATTATAAACACCTTAATGATACAAGTCTTTTGTTAGGATACAAAAACAAAACGTAGTAAATGATATATTCTCTTGGCAACAAATATCACAAAGATATTGTTTGTAATTAAAAGGTTCACATCAAAAGGGATGTCAGTTCAACTCTGTTTTGTTTGATGATGTTGTTTAATCGATCAACTCTAAGAATGTTTTTTATTAAAAAAATATTAAATTGATTCTCTTAAATGCCTTTTATTATAATATACTAATACTACAAATAAAGAAATTAATTATTTTAATTAAAACCTTTAGCAAACACACTTATCTTTATTCCAGAGATATGACCTTTTATCCCCTCCTGATAAAATCTCACCCAACCAACCCAGCTGTCGTTGTGTGGTAGATTAATTTCCCACCACATCTGTTCATTTTCATCGTGGGATGATGGCAGTGTCACTGTCGATGGCTTGCAGATGCCTCCCCAAATTGAGCACCGACAGTAATGAATGGAGTCCTATCTCCCCACAAATAGTCACTTGTTTTTTTTATTAACAACGATGTCCGGACCAGTTTGTACATATCTTGACTAATCCCACGGGTTCTGAAGTTAACAACCAAGTAAATTTCCAGTGGTCATTATATTAGTAACCACGGAACTTAACCATAGAGAGAGAAACTCCTTAGTCCTAAACTTGTATCATTGAGCTACCTACTAGATGATTACAGTTACTTCAAGCTTGCGTGTATCTTGACTAATCTCACAGATTCTGAAGTTAACGACCATGTAAACCTCTAGTGGTCATCATATTAGCAATCATAGAACTCCAACCTAAGATCACAATTGAACAAAAAAAGGTCTAATGAAAAAGTATGCACCTCTTTTGTCAAGCCTAAATGGTATTTAACAACAATGACATCAAAATTACTATGCAATGCCATAAAAGTGATTAACCTAGTCAATCTCGACTGAAATACCCATATGCATAAAACCACCAAACCACTTCTCATGTTCACACACCAAAATGGTCCAAATGGTTTTTATCAAAGGTTATAAATATTCTTTTAAGATAAAAGGCTAGAAACACATTATTTTGTCCCTAAGATTTTTACAAAACCATTTGAATTCAAAATTAAAAGTTTTGCAAAAAACCATCAAAGTTTTAGCTTATTAAAACCCTAACTCTAACTATAAAAGAGCAATTGATATGCAAGAGTAGGGCAATAATAAAATATAAATAAAGAGAAAGCAAGGAGAAGACATGGGAAAGAAACAAAAGGAATACGAGATTGGTGTGGAGTTTTGGAGAAAAAGGTGTAAAGTAACAAATGTAAAACCTCTAAAACCATGAAAAGTGGAACCATTTGGTCACCCTAATTACCTAAGTGCTTATTTTCAATATATTTTAATTTTGCCTATTGTTCATAATAACATTCTATCATGTTTAAGTTATACACTTTAATTGTATGGTTTGTAGTGTGTTTAATGTTAGAAAATTGCAAATGATAGATTGTCAGCCTTTAGTTTGATTAAGCATGTTTTACAACTATTAATAGTAGAGTGTTTTTCCACATAATTTATTGTGTCTTTCTATTCAAAGTAAGATGTTGAAGTTGTTTTAGAATTTAGTAGTGTGACCAAGTTGACTTAAGAGTTTATTTGTTTGACCCTTAATTTGTTTTATGTTTTTTGGATTTAAGGGTGTGTTTGCCAAACACTCTCTTAAGTCTATATTTTATATTTTTGTCTTTAGAAAAATAGTTTTTGCAAAACATCCATTTACAAAAAAATATTTTTTTTATGCTTTGCATACTGCTAAATGTTTCAAAAATATCATGTATTTTTAATTAAAATAGTTTCATTTTTGGTTTTGCATACATCTTAGAATTTCGATAACCAATTTTATTAAATCCCTCATAATTTGGCTAATATTTTAAAAATACAACGTAGCTTCCATTAATTCATGAGAAAAACTAAGTAGATGTTTATGGGACCTATTAGTAGACAAATGTTTAAAATATCAATGATTTACCTATAAAAATCCTAAGAATATTCTAAAATATTCATCACCTCAAATTGATAGTATTTTGGCCTCTATAATCACATCTCTTTGGTCTAGTCTAGGTAAACTCTATCAGAGTACCTATATTGGCTCTCCAAAATTTTAGGTATAAGCGTATGACAAAAAGCTAACCCAAACCGAAACCATTTACTAGGAAACCATCAAATGTCAAAATCTTATTAGTGACAATACCTCTTATTATTCATCAAAATTTCATAAAAAGATTTGAATAATGCTAATAATCTTAAACTTATAATAAACATCCTTAAATTATTTCCATAATTAAGTTTCAAAAACAACAATCAGACCAAATATATCTAAATAATCATCAAACTCACCTCACAATCAACACCACCAAACATTATAATAACATCCAAATTCAAAATCCCCTCCAACTCATCACAATATTCATTTTAAATAAAAAAAGTAATGTTTAAAGTTTAAATTAGACCTTTAGGAATGGTAGAAGACATCTAGATTATGTTGGAAGTGGGTTGATCAGCACATTTGTAGTGTCATCAGGTTGGAGTTTTGAGAGCCACCTTTAATTATTTGGTTATGATATTAGGAAATCTAATTATTCTAGTCTTTCTCAGAGATTAAAAGCGTAAGAGACTAATTGTGGTTAGATAAAATATTAATACCCATAACACGCTCTACTTGAGGCAAGTTACTTTGTAGATTTAGTGTGGTTCAGACATCTGGGTGGTTTTCTAACTAGTGTTCTGACTTAGAATTTCCTCATATGAATAATTCAGTATTTTTAATCTACTATAAGCTCATGTATCTAAATGAATTCTTGTATGTATTAATCCATGTAGGTGCTCTTATAGAATTCATATATCCTAGATAAGAGTTATTGTGATAAAATGCTCCCAAATAAAATTGAAAAAACATTCAAAATATTCTAAGAATTTTTTAGATAAATTACTGATGTTTTAAATATAAACCTAATATAGGTCCAATATTTTATCAAAAAAATTTCCTATTGTTCTCATGAATTAAAAGAAGATTGATTAAAAATATACTTGATTAAAATTGATGAATATTTAATATAACTTGAGATATCAGTCTCCTTGTAGGTCTCACATTTATAACAAAGTATGTACCATTACTTCTCAAAAATTAAATTAAACTCAAGTTATAAATTCAAATTTAATCCTCAAATCAAGCATTTAATGTTCAACTAGTTACTATAACCTTAAAAATAAAATTCACAATCCAACATAAATAATCATTTTTTTTCAAAACCCGAATACAAACCAATTTATTAGTCCCAACAATCCAAAATTATACAAAACATAAGCATGTGGTTCCAAATTGAGTTTATAGATCGACCTTCCAAGGCATGTGGCATGAACCACATACCGTAACTACTGTTAGCGTATAGATTCACACGCCGCCGCCACCATTGGTAAGGCATGGGTTACTGGACCGGAAGCCCCATGGCCTCCTCTTCTCTTTTACACCGGCGACGCTCCTTTACGTTCTCCAAGCTCTATCTCTGTTTCCCTACTGGTTCGTCGATGTCTCTCTCTACGCCGTAATTGTAGATTGGGTTTGAGGTCGTTTGTGCCTCAAGGGACGTTCCTAGAGGAGGTTCTAGGGTACATTGCCAACCGTCAATAAAGAAGATCGAGTCGTCGGTGGATGAACTCTCTTTCAAATTGAGAGGAATTGTTGGCGTCGAAGGAAGGTGGTGGTTATTGCCTTCTGGTTGGGTTTCGACCACCACAAGGTGGCGCTTCTTTCTGTGGTGGCGGCACCTTTTTTCATGACTTAGTCATCATTTTCTGTTTCCGTTACCACAATCTTTGTGATATGAAGATGTAGGTTGTTTTCTTTGATTCCAAGTTTTAATGGCTATTCAAGCCAAAGTCATTCAATTAAATAAGATAACCACACAGTTAAAGTTGTGCAAGATCATTGGTATTATAACAGCATAATGCAGCATGCGTGCGTTAGAGGAGAACCGTCGTTGTTGACACAGGTAGCTCGCACCATGCAAGACTTCTTCACTCCTGGCAGGGTGGCTCACCAACGCCGGAGTTGGGAGAGTGGTGGTTTTGAATTTTCGTTCCTTTTTTCTTCTTATTTTCTCTCTCTAGCTTTTCTTTTCTTCTTGTTTGGGTGGCGGCCGGCTAGTAAGAATATCTTCTGGTTGCTCGAGCTAGTTCTGTATTAACCATCTCTGCCTTGTTCAAAGAGCACGTCCTCGATTTTTGTCCCTCCTGGTGCGTTGTCCTATGAAAAAGACTTGTGATGTTCGTTGGATTAATTTCTTTGTCATCTTCCCATCACATACTTTCAACTCCATTAATGTTCGAAGGTGGCAATGCTGCTGTAGGATGAGGCTTCCAAAGATTGTGTCCTCATTGAGAACTAGCTAGAATTAATAAGTACCGGAGTACCATTGACTCTTAACCAACAAATTTTTTTACCCCATTTCAAAAACGGTTTTGAAATTAATTTTTTTTTGATATTTTTTTATTATTTTCATGTATTGATATTAAAAATAATTTTTCAAAAAATAAAAAATATTATTTTAATATATTTTTAAACAAAAAACACTTTTAAAAACAATTTTACCAAACTCCAAAACATTCACTCTCCCAATGTTGTGGAGTTTTGGTTTATCCCAAGATTTATATTTTCTTTTTGGTCTCTATTTTTTTTTTTATTGAATCTTGCACATCGTAATTTCTCAATTTAAAAAGGTTTTTGATGACATTTGAGACTCACGAATTATAAAAATTTGCTACTTGTTATTTTTTTAAAAAACATTTTATTAAGTAAGAAGAAAACATTAAATAGACCGTAATAATTGATATAATCGCTTGCGCGCACCCACACACACATATATATATATATATATATATATGATTTAAATTCCTTGAAGTTGCTGATCTTGTTATATATTGATCAGAATCCAAATGTTCACATGAAAAGATATGTCACCTCATCAAATTTGTCCGTATTGACGGTTCTTCAAAAAGATTGTTCATATGTTCATCATGCTAAACTTCCAACCCTCCACCAGCTGATGTTGCATCTTAGATTTTCCACCATATACGTTCACTTTCATTATTGGATAATGCCAATGCCAATGCCATTGTAGAAAGCTTGCAAAGGTCGTCCCCAGATACCATTTCCCCTCGATCACTTTCATTTTTAAAGCTTGTAAATCGAGGCTTTATTAATGTATTTTAACATTTCTGTAGCTTTTATCCTAGTCACTTATTTATTAATATAATTAATATGAATTTAAATGGACTCTATCCACCATATCGATTTTTTCCTTTATATATATATATATATATATATATATATATATATATTTCTTTTAGTGTTTTCGACTTTTTTTTTATTTATATAAGTTTTTTTTTTCGTCTATGAGAACCAATAAGTTGTACATTTTCTCTGTTTTGAAAATTAATTTTTTTAATGGTGGTTTAAGAGCTATATTTTTTTTTTATCAAAAAGTGATAAAATATGAAAATAACACACACACACACATTTATCTATCTATCTATCTATCTATCTATCTATCTATCTATCTATCTATCTATCTATTGTTTTCAAATTTTATTTATCTATTGAAGTTTGGTTAAGTTTATGAAAATATGTCTATGAAAACCAATAAGTTTTACATTTTTTTGGGTGTGTAGTTCTATTAGTTGTTTAAGAGGTATTGCTTTGTTAAAAAAAGTGATAAAATATGAAAATAACTTATAAACAAGTAATGAATATATTTATTTTTTAAGTAATTTTTTTTTATAAATATTATTGAAATTATTGCTCAAACTTATAAAAAAGTAACGAGTATACATATTTTAAATGTTTTTTTATTATTATTATTATTGATATTATTGTTCAAACTCTTATAAAATTTCAAAGATTCTTTCTATTTTAGGGTTATAATCTTAAAGTCAAGAAAACTGGTTTTTACCCACGTGAAATCGAGTCATTATCTATAAACATGTAGTGCATGCAATTGTCTCCATCGTAACAGCAACTTAGCAAGACTTGCTAGTTACCAGGACAGAAAATTATGATAGTTTCAACCACTTCTCCTGCATCTATCTATTCAAGCCCACAAATTAAAATTAATAATCAGTGCATTTATACTTTGTTACGATCGAGTCAAGATTGTTGTTGCCTCCTTTTTTACTCTATTTTGAGGTAATTCTGAAAAATAAATAAATTAAAAAGACAACAAAACCCCAAAAATATGTTCTTGATGTATTTGTTTCACTTTCAGTGTTTTTGCAAAGAGTTTAAAATAAACAAGAGATTTGTTAGAGACTAATATAATCATAATCTGGGGCCATCAGCTTAAGCTTTTAGGTGAGATGGTTCCTTAACATGGTGTCAGAGCAATACCTTACCCAAAAATAAACACTCTTTTCATTTACTGTAATGGCCAACGAAGAAGGCACAAACAGAGATGGTGAAGGCATAAACCGAGATGCTGAAATGATCATCATGAGGAAAACCATTTCTCCTTATGACATCACTTCCAACGACAATCTAGGAAGTTTGCTGACACATGTTCAGCTAAAGGGAGAAAATTATGATGAATGGGCTCGTGCTCTCAGAACTGCATTGAGAGCATGAAAAAAGTTTGGCTTTGTGGACAGATCAATTAAACGTCCAGATGAAGGATCACCAGATCTTGAAGATTGGTGGACCAACAATTCTTTATTGGTGTCTTGGATAATGAACACTATTGAATCAGGATTAAGATCCACCATGTCACATATGGAGGTGGCATGAGATCTGTGGGAAGACATAAAAGAACGATTTTCCATGGTGAATGGACCACGCATACAACAACTAAGAGCTGAACTAGCTGAATGCAAACAAAGAGGATCAACAATTGTTTTCTACTTTGGAAAACTTAAGAAGTTATGGGAGGAATTGGCAAACTTTGAACAAATGCCGATGTGCAAATGTGGATTGTGTATCTACAACCTTGGAGCAGTCTTAGAGAAGAAGCGTGAGGAAGAGAAAGCTCATCAATTTCTCATGGGACTCGATGAAACAGTCTATGGAACTGTAAGATCTAATTTATTAGCCCAGGACCCATTGCCAAATCTAAACAGACTCTACTCAACACTGATTCAAGAAGAACGTGTCAGAATCATGTCCCGAGGAAAGGAAGAGCGTGGTGAGGTGATGAGCTTCGCAATGCAAACTGATTTCAAATCACGAAACAGGACAGAGGGAAAAGAAAAGCATACAGTGCAACCATTGTAATCGCACAAGACATGAAACTGATAGCTGTTTTCAGTTAACTGGCTATCCAGATTGGTGGGAAGATCGTGCTCGTGCAACTGGGAGAGGAAATGGACGAGGAAGAGGAGGACCTAGGGACATGTTTGGCAGAGGACGTGGAGGATTGGTCAGAGCCAATGCAACACAAATCTTCAAAGAAAAAGGTGATGCTAGTGGCCTGAGTGGTGAACAATGGCAAACATTGTTGAACATCTTAAACACTACAAAAATAGGGGCAACTGAGAAACTCACTGGTAAGAAAGCCCGTTCCTTTATACAATGGATTATAGATACGGGTGCTTCTCATCACATGACAGGAAAACTGGATTGCTTATCTCATGTCCAAGACATAGTGGAATGTCCTGTTGGGCTCCCAAACGGGGAACAGGCAACTATTACAAAGGAAGGAAAAGTGGAGCTGAATGACGAGTTGAAATTGGCAAATGTTTTATATGTGCCGAGTTTGCAGTGCAATCTTGTTTCTATATCTCAATTAATTGATGAAATTGACTGCATTGTTTACTTTACAAAGAAATTTTATGCCATACAGGACCGCAATACGAGGACGGTGATTGGTGTGGGTGAACGACGAGAGGGGCTTTACTACTTGCAAGGGAGGACAACCGGTATCAGTGTGGCAACAATGCAAACTGGGAAGGAGAGAGTCTTCAAATTGTGGCACAAACGGTTGGGACATCCATCATTTAAGGTTCTAGAACTAGTTCCAAATATGGTGACAATAAAATCAGCAGTTTATTTAATCAAGCTTGTGATATTTGTCTTAAAGCAAAACAAACAAGGGATAAATTTCCTACGAGTGATAATAAAACTTTTGAAAGTTTTCAGCTAATTCATTGTGATTTATGGGGGCCCTATCGAACCACAACATTTTGTGGTGCGAGGTATTTCTTAACAATGGTGGACGATTATTCACGATCAACGTGGATACACTTGCTGCTTGACAAGAAAGAAGTCTCAGTGACATTATGCAATTTTATAGCTCTGGTGGAACGACAATTTAACAAACAAGTGAAAACGGTACGTAGTGACAACGGTACTGAATTTACTTGTCTTGGGAAATTTTTTCGTTAACATGGTATCAGAGCCTTGTTGACCCAGCGGTCACGAGTTCGAATCTCACACCCCCATTCTATTTGATAAAAAAAAAATCAAGCACAAGGTAATGTGGGTCTGTGCAAGTTTCAAGCCCAAATGGCTTTCACTTAAGGGAGTGTGTTAGAGACTAATATAATCATATTCTGGGGCCTCATCTATCAGCTTAAGCTTTTAGGTGAGATGGTTCCTTAACAAGATTATCTTTCAACGTGTTCCATTGTTAACATGTTAATTCTCTTTATTTTCTTACCAGATTTGATTATCAGGGTTACATGCTTGCTATTAACTTGGGTTTATTAGGACTGGTTTTTATGTTGTTTTTTATACACTTAGTTGTGGATTAAGATAAATCATTTTGTTCTTTTTTTTAAAATACGATTTTTCTAAGGTTATCGATCCTAATCACTTTTCTTTTCAAATCTGATCAATTTATTGTTATTTTTTATTTAATTAAAATAAAGCTAGATTATTCAATCAATCGAGTCTGACCCGAGTAGCACATTTTTCTTTCATCTCTCCAAAAACAGTATTCAATCAAGTTTCTGGCAGCTAAACATTATTTCATCTTTGAAAAAATAGTAGGCCCTGTGATGAAGCATGGACATGAGGGCTAGTATATGTCAATATCAAGTATATATAGTCTAAGATACTGTGAAGTATATAATATTCAACTATTTGTGTCTCCGGGGTGTGTGATAGTCGGCGATGAGGTGGTTGTCGTGATCTGAGGGAGGATGGGTCTGGTGCTAGTTCGGTCGGAAGGAGGAGGAGATGAAGGCGGGGGGGGGGGGGTGTGGGGGGGGGGGGGGGGGGGGGGGCGGGGGCGGCGGCTGAGACTAATATATACCCTATATTACGAGATCAAATATATTAGTTTATATTTATTTATCTCATTTTTGCAGTTTAATGTTTATTTATCTTTAAAATATTTTAGATGCCAGTTTGATATTTATTACGAAAATTAACAAGTCAGGAACTCGAAAATAAAACAAAAATTCCAAATAAACGAAATCCTTGAACCCGAAATTACTTGCAATATAAATCACATCTGTTAGCGCTTACATTAACAATAAACTCCTACGATTTTGATCAACGTGGTCGATTATTCCCAGGACGTACGCCCCATTAACTCCTGCTTACCCTAAATTTCTAAAGAAAATCCCTTAACATTTGAGCCATCTCTAGCCCCGGCCGATGAGCTAGCAACCACCGGTGAAGGTGCCCTAAATTCAACCTCGCAGGTATATTTACCGCACTAGCTGCGGCGGCTGCTATATTTACTCCTGTTTCATTCCCACTATTTGTTGATGCCGGAGATGATGATATATATGCAACGTTAAACAAAGGGTTTTGCGATGGCGATAGTGCCCATTTTTGTTGATTTGCAGGAGAAGCCATAGTCGCAGCTTGTGGAATCATCCAAAAGGTGCAGTTACTTTAGCAATTTTTTAAGAAAATAATAATAAAGTAATACAGCAGAAAACAATTTGCAGTAAAGACAGGGAGACAGCGAAAATCAAGGACAAAAAAAGAAGAAGTTGAAGTATACTTATTATATCATTATCAAATACTCAATGTGTCTTCAGAATTATTTATTTTCTTATTTCTCTCTCTCTCGTCTCTTTATTGTAAATAACTTTTTAAATTATACTTTTTTTTCTAAATTGTTATTTTATAAGCTCTAAAGTTTGTGGTGTTCGAAGATGCCATATCTTTCTCGGCTGGATTAGTGTTTTTGTTCAGCTTATCAAGTGCTCAGACAAACCTTCCTATAGCACCAACCGCCGTTTGTGGTGTTCGAGGAAGCCACATCTTTGGCTGCTGAATTAGTGTTTGTGCTGGTAACTTTTTTTTATAACTCGATTAATTCAACCGATTTTGGAGTGAATGATCATTGATTACTTTCTTGTAGCTTTGAAAATTATAAGATTTGATTTAATAGGACCAAACCATTGAGTTGCACCAACATGTTCACTTTTTTCAACGTTGATGTTATCATGGATGTTTTGTTAGAAAACATAGTTTTCAAATTCGGTTAAAACATGTTTTTATGTTAATATAGAATATTGATATATTTAAATGGGTTGAATAAACAACTAATCTAAAAATAAACTCTTATTTGACAAATTCTTACAAAGAATTTTTTGAAGTTTTTTAATAGGAAAAGAACACTTAATAATAATGTATTGGTATGGTACCAACTATTACAACAATACAAGCTAAAATCCTTCAAGTCCTTATTGATCTATTTCTGTATTGATTAGATTCCAAAGATCTGCATCAAAAGCAATGTCATCCCAACAATTTTTTCCATGTTCAGAGAACACATCCCCAATCATTATCCCTCCTCGTGGATTGTCCTCTACGAAAATATTTTTGATGGGCTCTTGGTTAGCCGCTGAACAAGAACCCAGACAACTGTTGCTGTTCGTTAGATTAATTTCCTTGTCATCTAACAGGCTTTCCCACCATACACTTTCAATTTCACTAATATCGGAAGGTGGAAATGCTGTGGTAGAATATGGTTTACAAAGATCGTCCCCATATTGAGAACCAACATTAATCAATGGAGTACCTTTTCCAGCCCTTAGCCAACATAAATTTTTGAAGTTCCGAGGTCGTGGCTTTATTATGTTGTGTTTTGTTATTGATTTTGCTTCTGGTTTTGTATGAGCGTCTCTAGTGCTGGAAACCACCTTCTTACTCAGGTTTGTGTTCCAATAGTTCTTTACATCGTTTGCTGTTCTTCCCGGAAGTCTACCGGCTATCAACGACCACCTGTGTAACAAAAAATCATGAATTTTCCGTCGAGTTTATTAAGAATTCATTCTACTTCTTCTTCCTTTCAAAACAAAACTGAAGTGGGATGGGTTATAGTGCGAGATCATTTGGGCTACGTTGTAAAATAAGATGGAAGACACTTGTCGAGCAACCAAAAAACAAATATTTGAATTTTGCTGAGTAATTTAAACTGTACTTCTCAGCATGTCAAATAAGGAAAGTAACTTTATAGAGACAAAGCTTGCCCTTTCGGCTTGCCTTTCAGCCTTGTACTTCTGTAATTTCGCAGAGTCACTTTCTTGTTGCCATCAGCTTTAATTAAAAAAAAGAAAAAAAAGAGAGTAAGGCTTCCATGATCAGTTCAGGTTTTCCTCTTGAATTTCTGACCTAAATAATGAGACATAGCGTTTTATTTAGATAAAAAAACGAATCCTCTCG
This sequence comes from Salix arbutifolia, assembly GCA_025169955.1. NCBI lineage: Eukaryota > Viridiplantae > Streptophyta > Magnoliopsida > Malpighiales > Salicaceae > Salix > Salix arbutifolia. Next base: position 8,735,614 of record CM045918.1, on the reverse strand, counting down.
AATCAGTTGAAGTCCCTCCCTCTCTTTTTGAGCCTAATTCCACTGGTGATTTTTCTTAAATCGATAGAAACAGTACAACTCCATTATCTTCAACAATCTCAGATCGATCGGGTTTTCAAGCTTACATGCATGGTTTTCTTTTCATCTCTATCCTTCGATTCCTTTTGTGCTGTTCTATCTTTCGTGTTTTTTTCTTTTCATCATTAACTGTGAGTTCTTTTTCTTATAAGGTGATTTAGTGAACACCCTGTCTTGTCAAAAATAAAATAAAATCTAGATTGGTTAAGACATTTCGATGACTTGCCTGTTGCCAAGCAACTTGTGTAGCCTCATAATCAAGTCTACTTCGCCAAATGAAAACTGTCCTCTCTTGATATTCGGCTTGAGATAGTTCAACCACCTCATTCTACAGCTTTTCCTGCATCGATTCAAACCTGCAGATTAAAATTAAGAGAGTCAGTGTATACTTTTTCAAGCGTCCAGAAAGTTGAATATTATTCTTTGCCTCTTGTGCAGCTGCTCTCAGACACGACAGAGACTATAGTCGATATCGACATATATATATAAACATGTATAGAAAAGAGAGACCATGATGTTTGTCCAAAAACTAGGGAAATACTTATACGTAGACTACAGGATAATTAAGCCTCTCCCGTGCCAAGGAACCGACACTTTTTTTAATTACAAGCATGGACGGAGATATTTATGTATATACCTGCTTTCAGAGGGATTTGACACCATCTTCCTTCACCATATTTCTCGACGCAATTTCTTAGAAGTATATCCTCCTCTTCCGTCCATGCACCTTTCCGTACACCAAACGAGCTTGCCATGGTGCCTGCCTCTCACGTAGTCTATGCCCACCTGATCAGAGCCAGCAAGTCTTCAATATTTATACAATCTCGTGAAGTGCACCTGCATGCTGATCACTGATGACTCCAAAATATCACACACACACAGATATATATTACTTTTCTCTGCTGAATTTTGTAGTTTCTAACTACAGCGACGTGCATGGTTTGTAACCACAGGAGGTTTTACTTCTGAAGGTGCACAGTTCAAAAGACGGAGTCACCAGCTACCAGTCCAACAATTCCAAATCGTTAGATAACGTTTTCACCCTCGTTGGAGTTTGCTTATCGGTTCTCAATAAACACTAGGTGACAAAATTTCATGATCTTTTGGGGGATAATCCACTCAACTTCCCTTGCGAATATGGAGAATTATTTCCTCAGGTTTTCAATAATCATTGTCTTAATGTCATTAGATTCCTTAATTTATTCCTGTAGGTACAGAAAATGTGCAAAAAGCTTTTCCCTTTTTTGCCCCTCAAGATTACTTAATTCCAACCATGGTTGTTAAAATCGCGATTTTGACACGACACGGAAGGGGCTTCGAAAACTCAGATCGTAAAATCATAAAATCGTACCTGAATTTTTCCGTACAAAAATCGTAAAATCACAGCTAAAATCGTGTAGGTAGAAAAATCGTAAAATCATAAGTAAAATATTTCTGAATACAACACAGCATAATTATGGCCATAAAATTTCATTAGTTAAGGTTCATGCATGATTCAAAATAACTTAAAAATATATTACAAAACAATTATGTCCATAGAATTTCATTAGGTAAAAACTAACAAATTTAAAATAAATGTTTAATTTTGTTGGTGTGCTATATAATAAAAAATTTATTTTTAAATCAGTACATGAAAATTATTTAAAAATATAAAAAAAATTAATTTAATTTAAAGTATCTTAATTTAATATAAATTTAATTTAATTCTTACTCTTTTGTATCTTAACAATAAACTAGTTTATTAACCAAACCATGATTCCTGTCACCCAAGCCACTACAATTAAAGCACCACGGAGAGATGAATCAACAAAAAGCCTCATGGTTTAATAAAAAAGAAGTAAGAGATAATTATGGAAAAAAAACAATTATTAAAATATTTTTAATAATACCCACACTCATCCTTTATTACTCTCTATGGGCAACCCGAACTCTCTGCTCTTTCTTTCTTTTTGTGAAGATATTTTTTTTCTATATCTTCTGGACTCTCTCTTCTGTCTCCATGATCAAGATCCACCAGTCCGCTCTTGACGCTTGTTTATTCAAGTTTTAGAGCCTGAAATCTCCAGATCTGCTCTCTCTGTGCTCAGATCTTCATTCCCGGTAGGCTTCACCTCTCTGATTATTTTCCTTGTGCTTTAACTTCTCTGCTTGTTTCGCGTCCTTTCAGGTTCGGTTCTATATGTTTTTTCTCTGAAAATGAGTTTTTCTGTTAATTTCTTGCTTACTTTTTTGCAGTTTTGCTCCGGGGAAATGCTTTCATTTTGAAATTTTGAAAGATTTGAGAGGATCGTAAAATCGGATCGATCCGGTCCGATTTTACGATTCCGTACACGTTTGACTCGAGTTTGACCCAAAACGATTTTTCTCCCCGAGTTGACACTATTTAATGAGTTGACTTGCAAAATCGTACGCTTTTGCGAGTCAACTCGCGATTTTGACAACACTGATTCCAACAATACTCAACCTTCCCAAGATAAACAATACGTGTTACATCATAAGAGTTGATATAACATGATTTAATCGACTTGATAAGTACAAAGACAACTTAAATAACTAGTAAAAATATGATTTTATTAAAAAAGATCAAGGTGATATATTTATAAAAAATATTAAACAATAAAATATTGGATTTACCTAAGTCAAACATAGATTAACCTTTTATATTCACGAAACAAATGATGAAACCATGATAACCTCGAATAATATAGAACAAGATAAATTATAAAATTCAATCACCAATAAACTCATAGTTGAATGGTGAAATTGAAAAAAAAATCAATCTAAAAAAATACATAATAAAAAGACTAAAGTCTAAGTCTACCTAGGTTAACTAACAAATTCGGCGAATCAGATCATGAGACTAAAATAATTTCATAAAATACCAACTCAAACAAATGATAAAGCTCAATTTGTAATTAATCAAACGTTAAATAATAAAACTAAAAGAAATTCAATTAAAAATAGACAAAAGAAATCTATGTCAACTATGTCAATCTGACAAACCAATGACATCGATAATGAGACTACAATAGCCACGAAAAATCACAATAAATTATAAAGGCAAATTTTTAATGTCATTACCAAAAAAAAAGAGGACATAATGAAGGATCAAATTGCAAGAGGAAATTAGTTTATGCAAAATCTAGGTGTTATTAAAAATAATTCAAGATTTGTGGATCAAATTTAAATCTAAAAAGTTAAGTTATTGACATGAAAGACTTAATTGCTTAAATTATAATTCAAAAAAAACCTCATACTTAAGTGAACATATTTAAGACTAATGACCGATATGGAAAATGTGCACGATTGTAGGAATTGAAATCAATGGTTTCAAGGGCTTAATTAAAAAAAACAAGGTTTTATTGACCGATCGAGGATTAAAATGGTCAAATCAAAAAACAAGGACTAAAGCAATATGTGCATTCAAATTCAAGGTTGAAATAAGATTTTGTGAGGGTGAAATCGGAAAATTAAGGGTGTAACTGAAACTTCCAAACCAAAGAACCTTAATTTTAAGGATTAGACAAAATGATGTCATTTTATATGTACTATAAACTTTCTTCTCTGATTTTGGCTAATAAAAAACACACCTTCAAGCGATTAAATTTAGAGTTTCCGACCACCCAGGTAAACTATCAGAAAACCTATACAGGTCTTCCAAATAATTCAGGTACAAGCCTATGATAAAGAAGTTCACCCGTCAGAAACTGAAATCATTTGCTGCTAAGGAACCTTCAAATCTCTAAATCATATTAAAGCAACCCAAAAGCAGATTATTTGTCTGTTTGTGGTAGATGATGTTTTTATAAATAATTTTTATTCAGAAATTATAAATAATTTTTATTTAGAAATACATCAAAATAATATATTTTTTATTTTTTAAAAATTATATTTGACATGAACATATAAAAATATCTAAAAAACCACTAATTTTTTAATTTAAAATATCAAATAGGGCGGACATCTTTAAGGTGTAACATCGCCAATTTTGACCCAAAAAAAAATGCATTCACAGTAGACGGAAGAACAAAAGCTTTTGAGCTGGACGGTGCAGAACCTATACTGCAAGTTGTCTACTAGCACTATTGCTTAACGAACAGTCAATCGTAGGATTATGAAACTAGTAAAGAATATTCTGAAGATATATATATATATATAATTGCCATAGAATAGGCTATTTATTACCAAGTTTAGATATGATTGTGTCATTATTATCAGCATATAGTTTCGGCGAAGATCGTGGGAAAGATATGATTTCTTTGCTTCATGATTTCTCTACTTTCTCTGCTCCATAAGTCTGAACAATAATGTGCCACTGAAAAATATGTGCTTCAAAAACATTGTTTTTATTATTTTTGTAAGACAATATATGATTTTAATGTATTTGTAATAAAAAAAATAAAAAATAATCTCAATGATATTTTGAAAATGACCGTTAATAGCATACGGTAACTACAGTTAAAACATAATTAGACAAAATTATGATCAGTATATGAACAAACAAACCCATGAATATCCAAGACTCACTTCAGAAAACTAACTTTAATGAGGCACTCAATCCAAGAACCCTAATGGTCAAACAAAGCACACCAAAACAAAATGTAATTTTAATGATTTTAACATAATGATTCAATTAAAAAATGTTTTCAAGAAAAACCTGGATGGTAAGGGATGATGGTCAAGATTTGAACACGACTTTTCCTTTTATTTTTTGTCCAGTGCTAGCAAAAAGTGTGACTTCGTAAACCTTCTACCACGTTCCTTTCATATCTTCTCCATCGAAGATGGAAATGGAAGACAGTGACAGTTCGATCATCGAAGCTCTATACTTCCAAAAATATGGATACTGTCGATCGCTTGCTTCGTTCTTGGAAGCTGCTGTGGACGTGGACTATTTATAGCCTGTATCGAAATTGAGGATGAGTTTATTTTCTAAAATGTTGCTTGTTTAGAATTATTTTGTAATATTAGTGTATTAAAATATCTGAGCTGCGATTTTATAATAATAGGAATTTGACAGTGTGTAAGATTAATTAATTTCATGTAGTTTTATAGTAGGAATCGGTGTCTGTTTTAGAGTATAATTACGGTTGTTTTTTTAAAATATATTTTATTTAAAAATATATTAAAATAATTTTTTATTTTTTAAAAATGATTTTTAACATCATCATATCATATGAAAATGATCTAAAATTTTAAAAAATTAATTTAAAATAAAAAAAATTATTTTAAATTTTTTCAAAAATATTTTTAAAACATCAAACACCACCCTTAGTTAAATTTCAACTCTAATTCGAATCTTATTAATTAATATGAAGTCATTGCGTGTCGAAATTGAGATGGGTATATTTAATATTTTATGTTTCTATTGATACTAGAGACAAAAAAAAAAAAAACAGATTTTTTTTTCTCGTTTAGTCTTGTCAAATTACAAATCAGTTCGAATGTCCTCTTTTATGACCGGTTCTATTCGTTGAACCGGAACACAAACAGGGCAAACACCCGAAATTATGTAAGCCATTACATATTTCATTTTGTTATCTTGTATGTCGGATGAAATTTCTATTTAGTTACTATTAACTTCTTCTTTTTGTAAAAATGATTTAATAAAAAACTCAGAAAGACATAATATTTGAGTTATTAACTTAATTGGATCCAACTCTAATATTTGTCCATACCGTTTCAGTTTATGCTTTTTTCAATTGCAACAGAATGTTTCAGTTTTGGTGTATTGTTTCGGGGTTATACTATTTATATATATAATTAAATATATTAATTTCAAAACAAAATTAGTTCAAATCCAAAAATAAAATTATTTAGAATATTTGAAAATAAACACTATTTGGCCGAAATTAAATAGGCAGAATGAAACCAAAACATTTCGACCGATATTTAACCTAAAAATCCAGAACAGATCGGAATTTAAACCAAAATAAAAATAATATTATTTTAACTGATACAAAACAATAAAGTTAAAATAGCAAAAACAGAACAAAAGATAACCATGATATGGACTGTTCTTGTAGTAAAAATAAAAATAAAAATGGTAGGTCCGCTTACTTTTCTCCCATAAATCATTGCCGTCTTCACTGTCTACTACGCATCAACGTCTTTCAAACCTCTTTTAAATTATTGTTTTTTAATCTATCAGTGTGCGGTTGCCTAACTGGGTCGAGTCCAAGTACTTTTGTTTTTCTCTGCTTTGTATTTTATGTGTGCAGTTGCCTAATTGGGTCTCGTCCAAGTACTTGTGTTTTTCTCTGCTTTTTTTATGCGTGTGGTTGTAGATGATGCCACGTGACCCTATGGGACCTAAATTACCAGGTTCACCACTTGGATATTTGTTTTTTATATTGGAAAATGAAACTCGAACAACCTATCATCTATCTATCAAGTACTTTTTGCAGCTGTATTTTAAAACTATTATTGAAAAAAATTAAAATTCAAACTAATTATATTTTTAAGATATGTGTTCATATTAAAATTAATTTTAAAATATAAAACAAAATTCTTTTTAATTTATTTTGTGTGAATATTAAGCTTGTTTGTTTCTGTACTTCAAACATGTTTTTAAAAAAATTATTTTTAATTAATTTATTTGTATATTTTTTTAAATTATTTTTATATACTAATATCAAAAATAATTTTTTAAAACTAAAAAATTATTATTTTAATAAAAAATAATTTCAATATTATAATTCTAACATGAGAAACGTCCGAAATCATCCACCAACGCACCGAGAAAGCAGAGAGCAAGAGAAAAAGTTGATTAACACTTTCAACCATTTAATAGATTGAAAAGTAGAGCTTAGAAATCCCATCCACCAGCGCGTTTTATTATATTTTTTTTTAAAAAAAAAGCACAAGAAGAAATTGATCAACACTACTAGAATGTAGAGTAAAAGAACTCTTAATCTTCACCAAATTGACTAATTTATTGATCCACCTTACCAATCATGCTTCATTTTTCTTGAATATATATAAAAAATATTTACATATTGCTATTTTTTTCTAGTAAAAAAACCATTTAGAAGTTTATAAGATACAACTAAGTTGACTTTATGAATTTAAAAACATCTTGAAAAATATCTTTTGACTCGAAAACAAACTCAAGATGATATTTTTTCAATATTAAAATGATAATATATTGTATTTACTTCGATAAATCCAAACTAACATATCAACGTACGAGACTTTAATAACTCTATAAAAAACAAATCAAAAAAATTATTAAACTTAATTCTCAATCATTTAATGTTAAAAAATAAAATTAAAGAGAATAAATAACAAAAAAAATAGTCTTGAACTAACCTATCAAACCTGAGAATCGGTTTTTTAAATCAAACTAATAACGAAGTTCAATTCTCAAAAAGTATCTTCACTTAGACTTTTGTTAGAAAGTATTTTAATAGTTTCAATTAATCTTATATAATCTACATGTGTTTATTTTCTTTAATAAAACCCTTTTCATTTATTTAATGTTCATTTTCATTTTTTATTTTAAAAATAAAATATAAAAAATAAATAAATAAGTAGATTGGATGGAAAGATTAGCGAGAAAGCATAATATTTTAGAATAGAATAATACTAAATTAACCAAGACCAACATTACTTAAAAATATATTTAATTATTTTTTATAATACATAAATTTATTTATTTATTATTATAAATTATAATGACTAAATTATAAAAAAAAAATTCTCCTTTGAGATTCACGAGAAATTTTATGGGAAACAATGATTAATCAATGAAATTCAAGTAGTTATTTTTTTGTGCCAACATTAAAAAAACATAAAGACAAAAAACAAAATATTACAACACAACAACAACAGTTACAATAACATCATCATCATCATCATCATCATCATCATCATCATCAAAAACAACAACCTAATAATAATAATAATAATAATAGCAACAACAACAACGCCAATATCTAATAAAATTAAAGGATTAAGATAATATCAGTCATTTTTTAAAAGAAAACAAAAAACTTGATAACACCTTATGTATACAAGAGATTGAAACTTTTTAAACCTAAAAATACACCATAATTTAAATTTTATTATCACAAATAAGTTGATTTTATTTCAATCTATTTCAATTATGTTAATTTAACCCAAATTGAAAACTAACTTTGCCAAGGCCTTTTACAAAATGATCATGGAGAGTAAATAAAAAAATATTAAAAGATTGTAGAATCAATATTTCATTAGTAATTTTAATTTGTATATTTTAAAGCATAATATTTAGAAATAAGGGTATTCTTTATCTTCATTCCCATTCGATTCAAACCAAATTTTGTTAATATTGACTTTTAATAAATTAGACCAGCATGAGTCAGTTTTCTACTAGCTCTAATTTTAAAACTATTCATGTATTTGAACTATTATCTAAGGTATTTTTTTTAATTTTACTTATTTATGATAGCTACTATTTATTTTTATTATTTGTTAAATAAATTTTATTTTTCATGAAAAAAAATATTTGTTATCAGTAACAAATAAATTAGCTAGCCATTGTAATTATATAGTCTTGTAAATAAAATCATAGTCTAATAATATTCAATGAAAGATAAGAATAGAAAAATTAATAATAATATAAAAACAAATCCAACATCATGCATACAATCATTAAACAACATAAAAATAAAAAAGATCCAACAACATTCATACATTCATATATGTATATATATAATGCAAAAACAAAAACAAAACGAAGAATCATACCTTAATGTCTTTGTGAGATTTCCTAAGCCTAATAATAAAAGAAAATAACATTATATTAAATAAAATAAAAAAAAGAATGAGAAGAAACGAGAATACATACCTGTGTATGGTGGAGAAAAAAAGAGAAAGAGAGAAGAAAAAGAAAAGGAGAGAAGAAAAAGAAAGATGTAGATATAGTAGAAGGAAAGAAGAAGGTGTAGAGGAAGAAAGAAAAAGGGAAATATGCTCGTTTATTGTGATTTCATGAATTCTAGTCTATTCAATTGGAAAATATTTACAAATTAGATTCTACATGGTAAATTAAATATTGAACATCAAATTTCCCTTACATTAAATAAAAATTGATCTGGTTCATGACAATGCACGAAATATCTTTCTAATTATAGACTAAAGTCCTTCGGGTCCTTCCTGGTATATTCTATAAAGATTAGATTCCAGAGTTCTTCTTCAAAAGAAATGTCACCCCAACAATTTTGTCCTTCAGAGAACACATCCCCAATCATTATCCCTCCTGGCGCGTCGTCATCTACAAAAAGACTTTTGATGGACTCTTTGCTAGCTGCTGAACCAGAACCTAGAAAACTGTTGTAGCTCGTTAGATTAATTTCTCTGTCATCTAACTGCAGGCTGCCCCGCCACATACTGTCAACTTCATTCATATCGGAAGAAGGCAATGATCTGGTAGAATATGGTTTACAAAAATCCTCCCCGTATTGAGAACCAACATCAATAAATGGAGTACCTTTTCCAGCTCTTAACCAACATAAATTTTTGAAGTTCTGAGGTCGAGGCTTTATTATGTTGTCTTTTTTAATTGGTTTTGCTTCTGGTTTTGTTTGAACATCTTCAATGCTGAAACTACCTTCTTACGTAGGTTTGTGTTCCAATACTTCTTTACATCGATCGTTTGTTGTTCTTCCTGGAAGTCTACAGACAATCAATTACCACCTGTGAAATTAATTGAGTTAATTGTAATTGAATAAAACATTTCTCTTTATTAACAAATAACTAAAACAAAACGAAAAATACTGTTCACATACACTCAGAGTCACTGTGGACTCGAAATTTATCTCAATCCTTCGCGGGTGCACGTCCACCCTTTTTTTTTTTCCTGATGTGAACAGTGTAATGACGTTCGGACCCCCGATAATAAGACAAAAACATGTTTTTGGCTGAGGGCTACGGTTGTAATTGCACCTGTACGGACCGGTCCGCCGGAACTCTTTTTTTTTAATATTTTTGAAAATGTGTTATGACGTTCGTAGCCCCCGAAACGACAAAATCCACAAATTTGGAGCAGGGATGGTTTAGTAATTGACCACTATGTTACTGTGCCCTTGCGTCAGCGCTGTCAGCAAGCCGTATGGGCGCGTCGGCGCGTTTCGTTACCTCGTTCAATTCAGGCGGCGCGTGCGCCGTCAAGCGGCGGTTAAAATTTTTCTTCCGCCCGTCAATACGAATCGGAACCCTTCCCTGAATCTCATGGGGTGGCGCGTGCGCTTAAAATACCGACGTGTAGGCTCATATAGTCGGTTGAACGTTTATGTCCTCTTTTCTCTCTCCTCGGCACCGGAATCAATATCAGTCCCCCGAGTTATTGTGCATGCATTTCAGTCCCTTGGCTTTTGTTTCATTGCTGTAATCCAAGTTTCGAATTCTTGCACTTTCGTCCTTTCATTCAAATTGATATATATGCAATTTGCATGTCAATCCTTCTTCTTTGAATTTTTCGGTTTTCTATTAGATCCCTTAATTTGTTTAGTGCAGCAGGTTATATTGTTTTCAATTTTGTCCCTCATTTCAAATTCATTATATATTGCACTTTAATTTCAGTCCCTCTTCTTTTAAATTTTTTTCCTTTTAAATCTTTGAATATTTTTGGTACAAAAGTATTAATTGTTGTCAAATTAATCCTTCATTTTAAATTAATTATAATATAATAATATAATTATTAATAATAATAATAATTTTTATTTTATTTTATTTTTTTGTTTTATCTTTTGTTAAAGTTTCTTGAATATTTTTAGTCTATCATTAATTATATGTTCTAATATTTATTAAATATTATCGCATAGGAATATATATAGGGAGACGAAAACATGACCTAGAATTTTTTTAATAAAAAAACCTTAATATCAGTATTCATAAATATATTTTATATAATAATATAACGAATTACTCAAATAACATAAAAAAATTTTTACTGAATATTGTCGCCTATAAATATATAGAGAGAGGAAAAAAATGACCTCGGATTTTTTCCTTAAAAAAAAATTCATATCAATATTCGTAAATACATTTAAAATAATAATATAATTAATAAATTTTATAAAAAAAATTGCCGTGTTTATTTCTTAAAAATGACTTAAGTTTATTTCTTGAAATAAATTTGCAGTGTTTTGACTTTTTAATTATATATTTGTGTATTTATATCAAATTAAAATATTTTAAACCGATTATATGTTCTAATATTCATTGAATATTATCGCCTAAGAATATATAGAGAGAGAACAAAATAGCCTAAGATTATCCTTTAAATATATTGTGGAAATTATGTCAAATTAATTATATATTTGTATATTTATGTCAAATAAAAATATGTAAAACTAATTATATGTTTGAATATTTATTCAATATTATCGCCTAAAAATATATTGAGAGAGAGGAAAAATGACTTAAGATTTTTTTAAGGACAGAAATTCATATCATGTTTTCTTAAATATATTTAATATAATAATATGATTAATAAATCTTATATAAAAAAAATATTGGCTTCAAAATTTAATTTTGTGCTCTTTTATTTAAGTTGATTTCTTTACAAGAATTTCCAATGTTTTCATTTTTAATATTTTAGATCTAATATTACTGGGGAAAAAAAACATCTAAAAAAAAAATGTTGACAAATTTACCTGCATTATCTACATGTCAAATTAAAAAATATACAAGTCACTTCTCGTTTCCATTAGACTGTTCTTTTTAGACGGCAAATAAATAATTATAGCACACAAAATAATTAAGTTTATGTTTTAAAAACAAATCACAATATTTTTATTTCTAATATGTCTGATATTTATTGAATATTATCGCCTAAAAATATATTGAGAGAGAGGGAAAATGACTTTGGATTTTTTGAAGAAAAAAATTCATATCAGTATTTTTAAATATAATTATACTAACTAAATATCAAAAAAATAAAATACAATACATATAAAAGCAATCAATTTTTAACATAGATAAAAAAAACCCGCCGCATCGCGATTTTCTTCAAATAATCAAAACATTGCAATTTTGCAATCTATGAGTTAATTAAATCAACACACAATTCAAATCCAAACTGTAACTAAATTATTCTCCAAGCCAGTAAAATAATGTTAACAACCAACCAGATCGATGCAAACAAAAAATAATCTATCTTTAATAGATTTCAGCGATTCTAATATTGCTATCAAGCAGTTAAATGCTTAGTAACTGTTAAAAAATATTTAACCATCAACACATTCAGTTCAAAACAACAAAAAATCATCTTTCATTCATTTTATTGATTACAGATTTACATCAACCAATTAAATAACCATCAAAACAATTAGTACATACTAAACAATTAATCAATTATGGTCTTGCAATACTCAAATTACAATTAGCTGATCTTTCATAAATTTTATCGCTAATAATTTTTAAATTTCGCAATTGAATTATTAGCTGAGTATTTAAGTTTATAACAATAATCAACTAATTCAATACATAAAAAAATATTATAGCATGATTTAAAATTTACAATTCTCTATCTATCAACTAAAAAATTCTTTACTTACCACATAAATAATCAGTTTGTTACATATAAAAAGTCCGGCGCAACGCGCGGGCTACCCAACTCGTATAACCTAATTGGCTTCATTTTAGCATAATTTGTATTATATATATAAAGTTTAATCTTAACTTTCTCGCCTCCCCCATCTGTTTTTTAGACTTTTCTTTGGTTTTGATATTGGCTTGGCATTTGTGATTTTTCTAAACAAACTGGCAGCAGTACCAGTTCTTCATTCCTTGCTGTTCTTACCTCTTTTCCTGGATAATGCCAGATTGAATATTTATATTTACATTGCATGGTTTGAAAGGCTGGTGCTCTTAATAGACTTCATCATCATCATCACCATCTCCATCCTAGGATTTCTTTATTTTAGATCTTGTGTATTTCTGTTTCCTCATTGTGAATTCCTTTTCTCATTAGATACTTCAAATGAATACTCTAGCTTGTCATAAAAAAATGCAGATATTGGTTTCAAAGCCACGCATAGAATATTTTAACTCGACTCTTGGGACAGACGAATGATATTTTAATCAGGGTTATTGATATGTTTTGTTTCGGCCAAAACATTTCATAAATAAAAAAACAAAACAAAACAGTACTATTTTTATCTTAATTTAAATATCGGCCGAAACACTCTAGAATCACCCGGCTGTTCCATTTCGGTCACTGTTCCCGCTTCTTCAATTTGCTATATATATATATATATATATATATAATATTATATACACATATATGTTCGCAGTGATGATATATATCTGTATATATATAATATTTATTATAATAATTCAACCACCTCACTCTACAGCTTTTTCTGCATCTATTCAAGCCTGCAAATGAAAATTAAGAGTCAATTATACATTTTTGAAACGTCCAGTTTGTTGAATATTGTTTGCCTCTTGTGTAGCAATTCTCAAACACGAGAGACTATACTCGATGCAGACATATAAACATGAGAAAATCTTTTCTTTCTACCATAATGCCTCCTACGTCGTTAATGCTCACCTAATTAAACCTAGCAAGTCTGCTGGATATAGAAGCTATTTGGAACAGCTTCTCAAAGTGCGTTTTAATTTTTTTTTTTTCATTTTAAAGAAATATGTTTTGGTGTTTTTAGATTATTTTGATGTGCTGATGTCAAAAATGATTTTTAAAAAATAAAAAAAATATTATTTTGATATATTTCGGCACGAAAAGCACTTTGAAAAGCTATGGCAACAGCTGTCCCAAACAGGCTCATATGCAAATACGTGAAGTACACTTGCATGTTGATCACTGACTCCAACCTATCATACATACATACATACATCACCTCAATTTTGTATTTTTTTCTTTTTATGGTAATATTCTAGAAAGTTTCTTGTTAGAGAATAATATAAATCATATTCTGGGACCTTATCTACAAGCTTAAGCTTATAGGTGAGATTGTTCTTTAACATGGTATCAGAGCCTTATTGACCCAGCGGTCATGAGTTCGAATCTCACCACACTCATTCTATTTGATAAAAATCAAACACAAGGCAGTGTGAGCCTGTGTGTAAGTTTTAAGCCCAAAGGATTTTCACTTGAAGGAGTATGTTAGAGAATAATATAAATTATATTTTGAAACCTCACCTATAAACTTGAGTTTTTAGATGAGATGATTCCTTAATATTTTTAACTATGACGACGATGCGCATGGTTTGGAACCACGAGGTTTCACTTGATAGTTTGCCGTGTGTGGTTCAAAAGATGGAGACGTATATTGGAGTCTTCCATCATAGGGAGACAAAATTACATGACTTTCCAAATTAGAAAAGAACTGTGTCCGCATAGGACAACACTGTTTAAAAGTTAAAACAGTGGACCAGCTCCTGTTTGCTTTATGAAATCCATCCAAAGAGAAAATCTTTTATATAAATATGCAGATCTTCGATATCCCACAATATTTAAAACATATACTAGTTAAATTGTCCCTGCTATGTTATGGACCGAACAAATAATTTTTATAACAATTAAAATTAAAATAATTAATAAATTTTACTAGTTTAAAAATAAAATATAACATCTATACATGCAAGGTTTGATATAATAAAATACATCAATATACTTTATTATAACAACAACAATATTGAAGGTTTAACATCTAAAACTATAATTACTATTATTGTTAAAATAATAAAAATTATTAAATTATCCCAGGGAAAAAACTCAAAAATATAAACAAAAGAGGAAGTAATTATTATTATTATTATTATTATTATTGCTGCGTGAATAATGAGAAAATAAATTAAATAAAAAAATTCAAAAACATTAACAAAAGAGCAAACAAACAAAATGATAAAAAAAATATTAGCTAAAAACTCATTTCACGTGAAGAGAAAACTAGTAAAAAAAACCAAACGAAAAGAAATAAGAAATATTAATTTTCAAATAATCATAAATACAAACTAAAATTTAATAATAAATTTTTGAAAAAAAAATGTTATCACAACAAAAGAGAAAATAATAAAATTTAAAAACAAAAACTAAGAGCACATATATATAAAAAGGGACAAAAAAGGGACTATTTAAGAAATATAAAAAACAAAGGAATTAAAATAAAAAAATTAAAAGTATAAGGACCGAAATAAAAACTAAATATAGTATCAATTTCAATCAAAGGACAAAATTGAAAAAATTAAATCTTTTATACCGAAAATATTAAAGGATTTAAAAACAATTCAAAAATTAAAAAAAATAAGAACTGAAATAAAAATTTAACCAAATAACTAGATAATGACTCTTAAACTCTAACATCATCACAATTTTTTTAAGATTCATTTGGTTCTTAAATGAAATACGAGTCATTTCTCATAACCACTAAAATGCCTTTTGCAGTATAGAATAAATAAATAGTATAAAGTTGAAAATAGATCATTGACCCTAAAAAAATTAAGTCTTTTAAATAAAATTTATTCTGAAATATTATTTTATACTATTGAATAGAGATATAAAATTATTTATCTATTTTTATATCAAAATTATTCTTTAAAATAGTATTATAATTTAATAATCAAACGATTACATATTATATATACATCATCTCTATTATTTGTGATTAAATTATTAAAATCAAGCACAATAAAACAGTCAACGGATTTTGTGTCTGTTGCAATAAAATAAAAGTTTATTTAAAAAAATATTTACTTAAAATCAATTATTTTTTTAATAATTTTATATCATTTTTATATAATAATATTAAAAATAAATATTTTTAAAAACAAATTCAATCCTTACCAACCGTGATCGTCCTTCCTCTCACCTATGCCCAGTACTGTTTCCTCTTTCAAGAGGAAAAGCCTCTTTCACACAAAAAAACACGTCTTCCAATGGACCAAAAAGGAAACCTTTGAGCTGTGTGGTGCAGAAACTACGGGGCAGATCGTCGGCTGGCGCTAGAGGATAAACTTGACTAATTGACAACAGCTAAACTTTTTATGGAAATTAAAAAATATTTTAAATTAAGTTATATATATATATTTTATTGCGGGTAAATTTTATTTTAGTCGGCTAACCTAAATCACGTGGGGAAATCAATGTAGAATCATCTATGACTGTTACAGTACTTTTTTAATAAAATAAAAATAAAATGACCATGAGTTTAGTGTGAAAAACAGGCATTAATTTTAATCCAAATATATAATAAAGTTCAAATTTTATAAATATAATTTATATGTCAAGAGTCAAGGAGTCAATTCTAAAATCTTCTTGGCTGATCTTTCTGTTGATTACGACATGTGAGACACTCATCAATGATTGTGTCCACTTGCCTCATGGATGGACACCGTGACTTTTTCTGTGTGGTTATAAAGAAAGGCCATGTTCAATTAATTTGCTCAAAGACTCGTATTGACATGACGTCCCAACTTCACATGCTGATGGTCATCGGCGTGGCCTTTTTACTTTTTATTTTTAGACACGTACCACTCTAAATTGTGACATTAAAATTATTATTTTATTTTAAGATAGAAAAAATTTAACCCCCAAGGCTATGGTCATTTTTTACTTTTTTTAGTAGACATTGATTGTATTTATGATTTTTTTTCACAATAAAACTATTATTTTACTCGTGGTGCTGAAAAAATGATGCGGAACAGTGGAATGATTTCGGTTTTTCATAAATTCATGCATACTAAAACTATGAAAAAATACCCCTGAAAAAGACAAAATATAACGTCTTGATCGAGGGGTATTGTGGTACTTTCACCACTGGTTTTTTCGTGGTTATCGTTGGGTACAAGGGTGTAAAGGTAATTTATCATTTTTCTATTTCTTTTTTTTAAACATTGCATGCGCTTCGTATAGACACGCCAACAGTGTTTCACGCATACACGCCGTTCAGGTGAATTTTCAAAAATATTTTATCATTTTTTTTAAACAAAAAATAGTTTATCAAACGTACTCTACGCGTCGTTTAGGTGAATTAAGAAATAGTTTATCAAAAATTAAGGTGAATTTTCATTGGCAATTATATTAGTGCAAATGCCATTTTAATAACTTAAGATTAATGAACATTTTTTCATGACTAGTAAAAAAATTAATTTGTTTAAGATAGAAGTTTATCAAGATTAGCTAGCATTATATTATCTATAATTATTTGATTAGTTTAGTTATAAAAGGTAAGTTCATATATAGAAATTTTTTTTATCTAATGATAACTTTATTAGTGTTTTTGTAAAACATGTTAGTTGTTTGTTACCAACCTATTAGAATAAAAAGCTTGAAGACTATCCTTATCTTTATATAAGGAAGGTTAAATCTAAAGAAGAAGAAAATGATTAAGAGGAGTGTTTCAAAATGTAAAAACTTTAAATATATTGAAACAAGTGTATCAACTAGCTAAGAAGTTTACATTGGATTTAGAGCACATACTCTTCACAGATGAGGATTATGTAGTCATTTCTCAAGAAGAGTTGGTTTTTAAAGGGTTGGAAAGCCTACAGACATCTAAAGAAAGTTCTTATATAGATTGTTAGCAACTAGATGTTTTAGGTTGAATCACAACAATTTGAATATTGTTATGTGTATTGACAAGCTACCATGGTTGAAGACATAACATGGTCCATTATCTTAAAAAGTAAGGTAGTATATACATAAAGGGTCATTATTAAAGATACTTTTCTTGTAATCTATCAAACTAGTAAAAAAATTTATCCTAGGTTTGGTTGCCCAAGAGGGTTTTTTTTTTAAAAAAAGTTCATCAAAAAAGTCTTCTCTCTGTAACAAAATATCTTGTGCATTTAAGTTCTTTATGTTCTTTATTTATTTGGATATTGATCGGTGTTTGCAAAGTATTATCAAATCATTCGTTAACAAGTAATAAACATGAAAAATGACTTTCAATTTACAAAATTCACTTTCATTTTGTAGGATAGTTACAAGGGTTTAGGAATTTTTTACAGAGTTAGTAACAAAATAGTCCATTAGAAATTAAGGTTTGTAACTTCCACCAACATGTTTTTGTTCATATTCGAATTGTTGACAATTGTTTTTAAAATACAAATAAAATATTTTATTGGTGTTTTTTAATTTTTTGATGATGAACTTCATAAGTAAAAAAACTATTCAAATTGAATAATCAATCCATAATATATTGTGAATGAGTAAAATGAAACTAAAGGATATGATGTCAAGCATACTATTTACTTTTTATTATTTTGTTGATGGGTACTTAGTTTTACTAAAACTAGATCTACTCATAATAAACGAATAATCTGTCTAATCTATTTAAAAGAGATGTAACTCCCTTAAAACAAAGATAGCAAAAGGGTTATACATTTAATACCTGTTTAACATTATGTTTCAAAAACACTTTTTAAAAATATTTTTTTATATTTTATTTAAATTGGATATTTTTTGTGTTTTTAGATTATTATGATGTACTAATATAAAAAATAATTTCTAAAAATAAATAAAACATCAACCACACTTTAAATGAAAAACAGTATTAAAAAAACATTAATCACACTTCCAAATACATATTTTTTTATTTAAAATTATTTTTTATATCATCGCATCAAAATGATTTAAAAACACTAAAAATAATATTATTTAAAGCAAAAAAAAAACACATTTTTTAAGTAATTTACAAATAGTGTTGGTGCATAACCATACCATAGCCTCCAAAGAAGCAGGCCACCATAACCACTTTCCCAAGCCCAACTTTTTTTTTGGTATAACCAGGGTATCCCAGGCGCTGGCCCAGACTAATCCTCTTCGTTCCGGGTGGCAAAGGCTCCCCAAGAGACCAGCTACAGATGAAGAGAGGAGTCGAACGTCAGACCTCATAAACGACGAGAGCACGCCTAACCGCTCCATGAATACCTCATGGTTTTCCCAAGCCCAACTGCCATCAACTAAGCAGCAATGACCTAAAAAAGAAAAAATAATAATATACTAACATGGCACCAATTATTACAGCATTATAGACTGAAGTTCTTCACGTCGTTGTTGATCTAGTTCTGTACTGATTAGATTCCAAGTGTGCATCAAAACAAATATCAGTACTCCAACAATTTTGTTCTTGTTCGAAGAACGCGTCGCCATTTTTCATCCCACCTGGTGCGTTGCTCTCTGCAAAAAGGCTTTCGTTGGATTCTAGGTTAGCTGCTGAAGCAGAACCCAGAAAACTGCTGTTGATCGTTAGATTCATTTCTCTGTCATCTAACAAGGTTTCCCACAGTAAACTTTCAAATTCATAATAATCGGCAGGTGGCGATGCGGTTGTGTAGCATGGCCTGCTAAGATCGTTCCCATGCCGAGAACCGACAGTAACAAGTGGAGTACTTTTTCCTCCTAACCAACATAAGTTTTTGAGCTTCCAAGGTTTAGGTTTTATTATGTTGTCTTTTGCTGTTGATTTTGCTTCTGGTTTTGATTGAGCTTCATCAGTGCTAGAAAACACCTTCTTACGCTGGTTTTTGTTCCAATAGTTCTTTACATCATTCGCTGTTCTTCCTGAAAGTCTACCGGCAATCAATGACCACCTGAATAACAAAAAACTAATAAATTTTATATGCATACATCGCGAACCCCACATGTAAAATAATTTATTTGACCATGATTGAATAAAACTTTCTTTTCATAACCTAATTAAATGGCTTCTTTTCAGCATTATTCGTGTTTTTAAAATTAAAAAAATTGATATTTGATTAAGAGATAATTAAGATCAAGATACTATGCACGATCTCATCCAACACCACTATATAGTTCTGAGATAAAGACATCATTTTCACTTGCCTGTTGCCAAGCAGCTTGTGTAGCCTGATAATCATGTCTACTTCGTCCACCGAAAACTGTCCTCTCTTGATGTTTGGCTTGAGATAATTCAACCACCTCATTCTACAGCTTTTCCTGCATCGATTCAAGCCTGCAGATGAAAATTAAGAATCAATTATTACTTTTTCGAAGCATCCAGCTTGTTGGATATTCTTTGCCTCTCTTGTGTAGCTATTCTCGAGAGACTATACTCGGTACAACATATAAACAAGAGAAACCTCTGGTGATCATTGTAGAAAATGTCAAAAAACCATCTTAACCTAAAAAATTAAAGTTTCAGCTGAAATTTCAGAATTTAATTTATATTATTTTTTAATAAATTTCGCAAGTGAACTTTTTTGAGTTTGAAACTTGCATAAACTCACACTATTTTGTGTTTAATTTTTAACAAATAGAATAGTATAATGAAATTTAAATTCATGACCGTTAAGTTAACACTCTGATATTATATGATGGAATCATCTTATCTTCTAAAAGTTTAAACTACCAGATAAAACTCTAGAATATAATTTATATTATTTCCAGAAAAAAAAACACAGGACCAAAATGGGATGGGTAAAACCCACGTTGAGTTAGAAGCATCAACGAAATCATTTAGTTACCTGCTCTGGAAGGAATTTGATGCCATCTTCCTTCACCATATTTCTCAACGCACCTCCTTAGAAGTATATCTTCCTCTTCCGTCCATGCACCTTTCCTTACTCCTAATGAGCCTACCATGGTGCCTACCTGCCTCTCGCGCAGTCTAGGCCCGGCAACCTAATTAAAGCTGGCACAAGATGAACGCAATCAAGTGTACATTTGCTTGTTCATCTCTGACTCCAATATTTTATATATATATATATATACACACACACACGCATCCATGTAGGGCTTTACTTTTCGCAGCTCAGTTTTGTAGTTTCTGACAACATCGACGTGCATGGCTTGTAACCACGAGGTTATACTTAAAAAATGTGTATGGTTCAAAAGATGGAAACGGCGGCTTTTGCAATCATCAACTACCAATCCAACAATTCCAAAACGTTAAATTAACGTTTTCCTACCTTCACTGGGAGTCCTCCATTTGGTTATTAGTGCTTGATAAAGCTATAAGACAAAATTCATGATGGATCCTTTTATGTCTAAATTTCCATATTTGATTTAATGTTATGATTTTATTAAATTTTTAAGTTTATTATATTCTATATATGGTTTTGTGTGATGTGTTTGAGTTTGTGGTTAAAGTTGTTTTTGAAAGTGTTTTTTATTCAGAAATACATTAAAATATTATTTAAAAAAAATTATTTTTAATATCAGCACATGAAAATGATCTAAAAACACCAAAAAAATTTAATTGAAAAAAAATAAATCAAAAACAATTTCCAAAATAATTCTCAAACACCACCTTACTTTTTATGTTATAATCTTTCAGAAATAATTTTTTATATGATTTCAAAAGATGGAAACGGTTTCGAATTCATCAGCTACCAGTCCAACTGTTCCACACCGTTAAATAACGTTTCTCACTTCTCGATCGGAGTCTTCCATTTGGTTATCAGTGCTCAATAAAGACAAGGTGAAGAAGAATTACAAGATCATTTGGGGGCAAAATACATCTAATCAATTCTATCTTATTAAATTAATTAATAAAACAATAACAATATAATATTGAACAAATTAAGTTTCAACTTTAAATATAAAATCATTTATTAGATTTCACCTAACAAATCTATAGCTTTTTATAAAAACTATCTTCCACTATAGAGTAATGAAATGTTAATTTCTTTATTATCAAACACTCATTTGATGTTTTCAATTGTTTTGTAGGTAAAATTTAAAAAAAAAAAAAAACAAGAAGCCAAACTAAATGATTCTCAGGGGAAATTACCAAACACTTTTTTAATGTTTTTAGGAACTATACTGTGTTTTAAAAATATTTTAAAAAAATTTGATTTTTTTATTTTATAATTTTTTGGTATTTTTAATTATTTTTATGTCTTGATATCAAAAATATTTTTTTAAAAAAATATATTATTTTAAAATAAAAATTATTTTCAAAAATCAACAAAAACCGATATCCGAATTGAGTAGTCTTTGTACCCTTTTGTTTCCTTTCTCCCAATTGTCTTCAATAATTTTGCACTGACTGCGAACCTCTTTCAGTAACTCGCCCAGGGTACTCTTGTTTCTTCTCCCAATGATTGCCTCATTGGATAGACACCATGTCGTTTTTTTCTGTGTGGTTATAAAAAAGGCCATTTGGAATTAATTTGCACAATCCCATCCAAACACTCAAATTGACATGACGTCCCAACTTCACATGCTGCTCGGCTTGGTTGGGCTTGGTAGAGCTCTGTTTTTCCAATTTTGTGAGTGCGCCCACCGAAAAAAAACAATCCACCTGTCCGTTAATGCAGCCCAAATAGACTGCTCAATTGAACCAACATGTCCTGTTCACGACTGGTCTATCTCCGAGCAAAGTTGTTATTACATCACATTTTATATATATATATATATAACACACACACACTAGCCTTGTCGCGACTGGAACCATATTTTTTTCAACATAAAAAAATATTAATTATGTATAATTTTTTTTTATAATATAAATTTGGGAAAAATAATAAATTTATGCATAAATCTAGTGAAGTGCAAGTTTTCCATAAAATATATGAATTTTAAATGGATATAAATTTATCTGTTTGGTAGGTTTTAATGAAATAACCAATATAAAATTATTATTATCATTAAAAAAAAAGATTGGGATATCTGAATTATTGAATACATTGCATTAGGATTAGTTCATTTTACAATTCATTTTAAATTAAACACAACAAATAAAATATAAATTGTGAAAGAACTTGCATTAATCAAATAACAAAAATAAATAGTTAATTTTTTATCTCTAAAAAAAAGAAAACATAAATTGAAAATTCATCCCTACATTACTGTCATTATCATTCCTAACAGTTAAAATTATTATCAACATTACTATCCAAATAGTGAAAATCATTAAATTGCCCTAAAAAATTAAAAAACAAATTTGTCAAAAAAACAATAAAAAAAACCACTGAAATTATCATTATTATTGTGTAAACAATAAAACCATAAAATCATCTTATCCGAAAATCAGATAAAAATAACAGAAAACAAAAAAAAAGAACAAAGAGAAAAATAGAGAAATATTAATTTTTAAATGATCACTAATATAAATTAAAATTTTAGAATTGAACCGAATAAAAATAAAACCAAAATAAAAAATAAAATGACAAAAATTTAAAACAAAAATCAAAAGTATAAATAAATGAAGACAGACAAAAAAGAAACATTGTCCAAGAAAGATTGAAAAAAAAGAAAGGAATTAATACTAAATAAAAAAAATAAAAAAATAAGTGCCAAAATAAAAACGTAATAAAAAATAAAATGACAAAAAATAAAAATAAAAAATCTAAAAGCACAAATGTATGAATATGGACAAAAAATAAAAAATTGTCCAAGAAGAAAAAAAAAAACCAAATGAATTAATAAAAAGAATTAAAAGAATAAGTGCCAAAATAAAAAACAAAATATATAATTAATTCTAATTGAAGGATAAAAATGAAACAAATCAAAATTTTGGGACCAAAAACAATAAAGGGATTTTAAAAAATCAATATAGTGCAATTACTGAACTAATTAAAAGAATAAAAACCGAAATGAAAAGTAATGTATATGACAAATTTTAATTTGGGGACCAATTTACAACAAATTCAAACTTGCATACCAAAATCATTAAAAGAACCATAAAGAAACCAAAAATCAAAAGATGAAGTACCAAAATGAAACTTACCGTATATAATCTATTTCAATTCAAGGGCATAATTGAAAATAATCGAAAAGTTCCATTGAAAAATCAGTAATGAATATGAAATCAAAAGATTAGGGACCGAAATGAACTTTAGACAATAATGAGGGACTGTCCCATACTTCAACTGCAGTAGGAGAGAGAAAAGAGAGGGAAGAAGAAAAACCGTCCACTGGAGATCACACAACCCTATTTTATGGACACGCGCCGCGCGTGATTGAAGAGAACATGGAGGTGAACCATATGAGATGGCGGAAGCACAATTTCTGATGATGGGGTACACCACACATGCCACCTGTAAGGCGCATGCGGGCGAAACACTACCAGCGCGTCCGTACGACGCGCCTGCAGTGTTCTGGATAAAAAATAATAAAAAATTAGGTCAATTACCATATAGCCCTTGACCCCAACCATATCTACGAAAAAACTGGGGGTGAAAATTCAGAAATACCCCCGGGGTCTGACGACATTTTTTGTCGTTTAGGGGGGTCATTTTTGTCGTTTCACTGAGCAATAAATCTGGAAATGTCATCTGTGTCCCCTAGAAAATTCAAAAATGCTCCCGATCCTGGGGGTTATAAAATTTATGTCTTGGGTGTAAAATGGTAATTACACTGTAGCAATGAATAGTAAATTGTGTCTGTATACACAGTACAAGAGGGACGTCGTTTATGTTTTAGGTAATATATATATATAAACTATTAAATTAAATCGAGTGGCAAAAATACTATATCAATAGACACAGATTACACACGGATTGTAATGGTGCAATTATCGTTTTGCCCTTCGGTGTGCTGAAATTTAAGTATTGGATTCACAAGTATTTTTTACTTTTCCATAGGACCGGTTGATATTCTCTGATTGTTGGGGGGGTATTAGTGTCTTTTCAGGGTATTTTGCACAGTAAAACTATGATTTTACCCCTACCAATAGGCAACTAACAGTTGACTACCCCGGGAGTATTTTTTATTTTTTCACTTCTGTGCACAGTAAATAACCATATTAACCCTTAAATAAGACAAAAACCAAGAGTTGCCGATTGGGGAGTTTTTCAGATTTTTCAAAACAGTACAAATACGAATATACCCTCATAAAAGACAAAATCCAAAAGTTGATTGTAGGGATGTATAGGTTATTTTATATTTTTTAATTTTTTCTGCAAAATATTGTTGGCGCGTTGGGAGGACGCATCGATGGTTTTCTTTCTTACGCTCCTTTCAGGTGGCGTGTGTAGTGTCTTGCGGTGGTAAGAAATCTCCATCTGGCGTCTCACCATATGCTGAAAAAGTCCGTATATTTTTTATTTGATTTTAATTCCTTTAATTTTTTCAATCATTCTGAAATAGTCCATATAGTTTTTTCCATATTTATATGTATATGCTCTTATTTTTTGTTTTGCATTTTTATTACTTTCTCTTTTGTTAAGGTTATGTTTTTATTAAATTTAGTCCTTAAATTTTAATTTGTATTGGTGATCAATTAAAAATTGACATTTCTTCATTTTCTCCCTTTGTTCTTTTTTTTAGTTATTATTTTTTTTTTATTTATTCTTCAATTCAAATGATTTTTTTAAGCTAATAATATTTTTTGTCATTTATTTTAATTTTTTGTTTGCTCTTTTGTTAAAGTTTTTAGTTTTCTTATTCTTCAAGGTAATTTTGTTATTTCCATTATTTATGCAATAATAATAATAATAATAATAATAGTTTTAGTTTTTTTTTCTTACTCACTCTTTTGTTAAAGTTTCTGAATTTTTTTTATTTTTCAGGGTAATTTAATAAGTTTTATTGTTTTAGCAGTAATAATAATAATAATAATTTTAAATTTATAATCATGGTAATAATAGTGACATTATTAATCATAATGATAATAGTAATTGTAATTTATTATAATGATTAAAGAGCTTATTGTATTAATAATTATAGCTTCAATCATGCTTGGGGGAAAAGTCTATTACCCATAAAATTGAAGTCTAATACCACCTAAAAGGGCTTGGATATGAACAAGGTTAAAAATCTAAGGCTAATACTCATTTAAATGGGGCTCGTCGAGTCAGGATCAATTTGTCCGGATCAATTTGTCCGAAAATCCAAGGCTAACACCCCCTCCAAAAACCAAGTGCAATCATGGTTGGGGGAAAAGTTTATTACCCATAAAATTGAAGTCTAATACCAACAAATAGGTCTTGGATATGAACAAGGTTAGAAATCTAAGGCTAATACTCATTTAAATGGGGCTCGTCGAGTCAGGATCAATTTGTCCGAAAATCCAAGGCTAACACCCCCTCCAAAATCCTAGTTCAATCATGCTTGGTGGAAAAGTCTATTACCCATAAAATTGAAGCCTAATACCAACCAAAAGGGCTTGGATATGAACAAGGTTAGAAATCTAAGGCTAATACTCATTTAAATAGGGCTCGTCGAGTCAGGATCAATTTGTCCGAAAATCCAAGGCTAACACCCCCTCCAAAAACCAAGTTCAATCATGGTTGGGGGAAAAGTCTATTACCCATAAAATTGAAGTCTAATACCAACTAAAAGGGCTTGGATATGAACAAGGTTAGAAATATAAGGCTAATACTTATTTAAATATCGCTCGTCGAGTCAGGATCAATTTCTCCGAAAATCCAAGGCTAACACCCCCTCCAAAAACCAAGTTCAATCATGCTTGGGGGAAAAGTCTATTACCCATAAAATTCAAGCCTAATACCAACTAAAAAAGGCTTGGATATCAACAAGGTTAGAAATATAAGGCTAATACTTATATTAAATGGGTCTGTTCGAGTCAGGATCAATTTGTCCGAAAATCCAAGGCTAACACCCCCTCCAAAAACCAAATTCAATCATGCTTGGGGGAAAAGTCTATTACCCATAAATTTGAAGTCTAATACCAACTAAAAGGGCTTGGATATGAACAAGGTTAGAAATATAAGGCTAATACTTATATTAAATGGGTCTGGTCGAGTCAGGATCAATTTGTCCGAAAATCCAAGGCTAACACCTCCTCCAAAAACCAAGTTCAATCATGCTTGGTGGAAAAGTCTATTACCCATAAAATTGAAGTCTAATACCAACTGAAAAGGGCTTGGATATGAACAAGGTTAGAAATCTAAGGCTAATACTCATTTAAATGGGGCTCGTCTAGTCAGGATCAATTTGTCCGAAAATCCAAGCCTAACACCCATTCCAAAAACAAAGTTCAATCATGGTTGGGGGAACAGTCTAGTACCCATAAAATTGAAGTCTAATACCAACTAAAAAGGTCTTGGATATGAACAAGGTTAGATATCTAAGGCTAATACTCATTTAAATATGGCTCGTCTAGTGAGGATCAATTTGTCCGAAAATCCAAGGCTAACACGCCCTCCAAAAACCAAGTTCAATCATGCTTAGGGGAAAAGTCTATTATCCATAGAATTGAAGACTAATACAAACTAATATGGCTTGGATATGAACAAGGTTAGAAATATAAGGCTAATACTCATTTAAATGGGGCTCGTCGAGTCAGGATCAATTTGTCCGAAAATCCAAGGATAACATCCCCTCCAAAAACCACGTTCAATCATGCTTGGGGGAAAAGTCTATTGCCCATAAAATTGAAGTCTAATACCAACTAAAAGGGTTGGATATGAACAAGGTTAGAAATATAAGGCTAATACTCATTTAAATATGGCTCGTTGAGTCAGGATCAATTTGTCCGAAAATCCAAGGCTAACACCCCCTCCAAAAACCAAGTTCAATCATGGTAGGGGAAAAGTCTATTACCCATAAAATTGAAGTCTAATACAAACTAATAGGGCTTGGATATGAAGAAGGTTAGAAATCTAAGGCTAATACTCATTTAAATAGGGCTCGTCCAGTTAGGATTAATTTGTCCGAAAATCCAAGCCTAACACCCATTCTAAAAACCAAGTTCAATCATGCTTGGGGGAAAAATCTATTACCCATAAAATTGAAGTCTAATACCAGCTAAAAAGGGCTTGGAGATTAACAAGGTTAAAAATCTAAGTCTAATACTCATTTAAATGGGGCTCGTCGAGTGAGGATCAATTTGTCCGAAAATCTAGGGCTATCAACCCCTCCAAAAACCAAGTTCAATCATGCTTGGGGGGAAGTCTATTACCCATAAAATTGAAGTCTATTACCATATAAAAAGGGCTTGGATATGAACAAGTTAGAAATCTAAGGCTAATAATCATTTAAATGGGGCTCGTCGAGTCAGGATCCAGTTGTCCGAAAATCCACGGCTAACTACCCCTCCAAAAACCAAGTTCAATGATGCTTGGGGGGAAAGTCTATTACCCATAAAATTGAAGTCTATTACCAAATAAAAAGGGCTTGGATATGAACAAGTTAGAAATCTAAGGCTAATACTCATTTAAATGGGGCTCGTCGAGTCAGGATCAATTTGTCCGAAAATCCAAGGCTAACACCCCTCCAAAAACCAAGTTCAATCATGCTTGGAGGAAAAGTCTATTACCTTAAAAATTGAAGTCTAATACCAACTCAAAAGGGCTTGGATATGAACAAGGTTAGAAATCTAAGGCTAATACTCATTTAAATGGGGCTGGTCGAGTGAGGATCAATTTGTCCGCAAATCCAAGGCTAACACCCCCTCCAAAAACCAAGTTTAATAATGCTCGGGGGAAAAGTCTATTACCCATAAAATTGAAGTCTAATACCAACTAAAGACGGCTTGGATATGAACAAGGTTAGAAATATAAGGCTAATACTCATTTAAATGAGGCTTGTCGAGTCAGGATCAATTTGTCCAAAAATCCAAGGTTAACACCCCCTCCAAAAACCAAGTTCAATCATGCTTGGGGGAAAAGTCTATTACCCATAAAATTGAAGTCTAATACCAACTAAAAAGGGCTTGGATATGAACAAGGTTAGAAATATAAGGCTAATACTCATTGAAATGGGGCTCGTCGAGTCAGGATCAATTTGTCCGAAAATCCAAGGCTAACACCCCCTCCAAAAACCAAGTTTAATCATGGTTGGGGGAAAAGTCTATTACCCATAAAATTGAAGTCTAATACCAACTAAACAGGACTTGGATATGAACAAGGTTAGAAATATAAGCCTAATACTCATTTAAATGGGGCTCGTCGAGTCAGGAAAAATTTGTCCGAAAATCCAAGGCAAACACCCCCTCCAAAAACCAAGTTCAATCATGCTTAGGGGAAAAGTCTATTACCCATAGAATTGAAGACTAATACCATCTAAAAAGGGCTTGGATATGAACAAGGTTAGAAATCTTAGGCTCATACTCATTTAAATGGGGCTCGTCGAGTCAGGATCAATTTGTCCGAAAATCCAAGGCTAACACCCCCTCCAAAAACCAAGTTCACTCATGCTTGGGGGAAAAGTCTATTACCCATAAAATTGAAGTCTAATACCAACTGAAGACGGCTTGGATATGAACAAGGTAAGAAATCTAAGACTTATGCTCATTTAAATGGGGTTCGTCGAGTCAGGATCAATTTGTCTGAAAATCTAAGGTTAACACCCCCTCCAAAAACCAAGTTCAATCATGTTTGGGAGAAAAGTCTATTACCCATAATATTGAAGTCTAATACCAACTAAAAAGGGCTTGGATATGAACAAGGTTAGAAATATAAGGCTAATACTCTTTTATATGGGGCTCGTCGAGTCAGGATCAATTTCTCCGAAAATCCAAGCCTAATACCCCCTCCAAAAACCAAGTTCAATCATGCTTGGGGGAAAAGTCTATTGTCCATAAAATTGAAGTCTAATACCACTAAAAAGGGCTTGGATATGAACAAGGTTAGAAATATAAGGCTAATACTCATTTAAATGGGACTCGTCGAGTCAGGATCAATTTGTCCGAAAATCCAAGGCTAACACCCTCTCTAAAAACCAAGTTCAATCATGCTTGGGGGAAAAGTCTATTACCCATAGAATTGAAGTCTAATACCATCTAAAATGGGCTTGGATATGAACAAGGTTAGAAATCTTAGCCTAATACTCATTTAAATGGGGCTCGTCGAGTCAGGATCAATTTGTCCGCAAATCCAAGGCTAACACCCCCTCCAAAAACCAAGTTCAATCATGCTTGGGGGAAAAGTCTATTGCCCATAAAATTGAAGTCTAATACCAACTAAAGACGGCTTGGATATGAACAAGGTTAGAAATATAAGGCTAATACTCATTTAAATGGGGCTCGTCGAGTCAGGATATATTTGTCCGAAAATCCAAGGCTAACACCCCCTCCAAAAACCAAGTTCAATCATGCTTGGGGGAAAACTCTATTACCCATAAAATTGAAGTCTATTACCAACTAAAAAGGACTTGGATATGAACATGGTTAGAAATCTAAGGCTAATACTCATTTAAATGGGGCTGGTCGAGTCAGGATCAATTTGTCCGAAAATCCAAGGCTAACAACCCCTCCAAAAACCAAGTTCAATCATGCTTGGTGGAAAAGTCTATTACCCATAAAATTGAAGTCTAATAACAATTAAAAAGGGCTTGGATACGAAAAAGGTTAGAAATCTAAGGCTAATACTCATTTAAATGGGGCTCGTCGCGTTAGGATCAATTTGTCCGAAAATCCAAGGCTAACAACCCCTCCAAAAACCAAGTTCAATCATGCTTGGGGGAAAAGTTTATTACCCATAAAATTGAAGTCTAATACAAACTAAAAAGGGCTTGGATATGAAAAGATGAACAAGGTTAGAAATCTAAGGCTAATACTCATTTAAATGGGGCTCGTCGAGTGAGGATCAATTTATCCGAAAATCCAAGGCTAACACCCCCTCCAAAAGCAAAGTTCAATCATGCTTGGGGGAAAAGTCTAATACCCATAAAATTAAAGTCTAATACAAACTAAAAAGGGCTTGGATATGAAAAGACGAACAAGGTTAGAAATGTAAGGCTAATACTCTTTTAAATGGGGCTCCTCGAGTCATGATCAATTTGTCCGAAAATCCAAGGCTAACACCCGCTCCAAAAACCAAGTTCAATCATGCTTGGGGAAAAAGTCTATTACCCATAGAATTGAAGTCTGATACAATCTAAAAAGGGCTTGGATATGAACAAGGTTAGAAATTTTAGGCTAATACTCATTTAAATGGGGCTCGTCGAGTCAGGATCAATTTGTCCGAAAATCGAAGTTCACTCATGCTTGAGGGAAAAGTCTATTACCCATAAAATTGAAGTCTAATACCAACTAAAGACGGCTTGGATATGAACAAGGTTAGAAATGTAAGGCTAATGCTCATTTAAATGGGGCTCGTCGAGTCAGGATCAATTTGTCCGAAAATCCAAGGCTAACACCCCCTCCAAAAACCAAGTTCAATCATGTTTGGGGGAAAAGTCTATTACCCATAAAATTGAAGTCTAATACAAACTAAAAAGGGCTTGGATATGAACAAGGTTAAAAATCTAAGGCTAATACTCATTTAAATGGGGCTCGTCGAGTCAAGATCAATTTGTCCGAAAATCCAAGGCTCCCCCTCCAAAAACCAAGTTCAATCATGCTTGGGGGAAAAGTCTATTACCCATAGAATTGAAGTCTAATACCAACTAAAAAGGGCTTGGATATGAACAAGGTTAGAAATCTAAGGCTAATACTCATTTAAATGGGGCTCGTCGAGTCAGGATTTATTTTTCCGAAAATCCAAGGCTAACACCCCCTCCAAAATACATATTCTACAAAAACATGTAATAAAAATTAACATTTCAAAATTGAGTTGAAATATAAAAAAAGAAAGATAGTTTTGCTTATTTGAAGTAGATAAGTCTTTTATAAAACTTGACTAATAAAAAAGGATGTTAGGAGGACGAGGGGCTTATTTGTTGCAGAGAAAAATGGAGAAAGAAAAGAGGAAGGGAGGAGGAGGGTCGCTCAACAAATCATAAATTAAATATTATTGATGAATTTCATGATGAATATAAATTCATCTATAATTATGTCTGTAAAAATAACGTGTCATCATACTCTTTGCTTCTTCTTTTTCACTCCTTGTTTTCACACTGTTATTCCCTCTGTATATAATGAGAGAATATTCTTGTCATTGCTTAATAATTGATACAACAAAGCATAAAACATGTCAAAATTGAGCGTCAAAATAAAAAATAATATATATTTAATTAATTCCAATTGAATGACAAAACCGTAACAAATCAAAATCTTGGAAACGAAAACAATAAATAATTTTTAAAAATAAAATGCAGTGTAACCAACATAAATTAAAATTTCAAACAAAATGTAATAAAAATAAAACCCCGAAGAAAAATAAAATGAGAACAAATAAAAACAAAATATAAAAGCCCAAATGCATAAATATGGATAAAAAACAAACACTGTCCAAGAAAGATAAAAAAAGAAGAAAAGAAATCAATACTAAATAAAAAAATTAAAAGAATAAGTGCCAAAATAAAAAAAAAAAAATATATACATATAATTACTTCCAATTGAATGACAAACCGCGACAAATCAAAACCTTGGGAATGAAAAACAATAAAAGAATTTTTAAAAATAAAATTCAGTGTAACCAATATAAATTAAAATTTCAAAACGGAACATAATATAAATAAAACCCTGACAAAAAAAAAAAGCACAAATACATAAATATGGACAAAAAATAAACATTGTCCAAGAAGGACAAAAAAAATCAAAGAAATTAATAGAAAAAAATAAAGAATAAGTGTCAAAATGAAAAACAAAATATATAATTAATTACAATTGAAGGATTAAAAGGAAACAAATAAAAACTTTGGGACCAAAAAACAATAAAGGAATTTTAAAAAATCAATAAAGTGCAATTATTGAACAAATTAAAAGAATAAGAATCGAAATGAAAAGCAGCATATATTACCAATTTCAATTGGGGGATAAAATTAGAACAAAATCAAACTTGCATACCAAAATCATTAAAGGAACCAAAAAAAACAAAAAATTAAAAATTGAAGGACCAAAATGAAACTTGTCGTATATGATCAATTTCAATTAAAGGGCGTATTTGAAAATAATTGAAAATTCAGTAATAAAATTGAAATCAAAAGATAAAGAACTGAAATGAAATGTATACAAATATAAGGGATTGCACCGTACATGCGGCAGCAGGAGAGAGAAAAGGGGGGAGGGAAGAAAAACCATTCACCGGAGATCACACGGTCATCTGTGACGAACACGCGCCGTGTGTGGAGGCGTAGCGAATGGCGGCTAACAAAATGATACGGCAGACGGAAATCACCGCATGCACCTCCTGAAGGACGCGTGCGACCGGAACACTGCAGGCGCGTTCGTACCACACGCCTTCAGTGTCTGGATAAAGAAATAATAAAAAAGGGGGTCAATTACCCATATAGCCTTGTAACCATCCATATTTACGAAAAAACCGGGGGGGGAAATGCAGAAATACCCCCGGTTCCATGTGGCATTTTTTGTCATTTAGGGAGGCTAATTGCATCGTTTTACTGTGCAATAAATTCGGAAATATCATCCGTGTCCCGTGAAAAAATAAAAAATACCCCCGGTCTCGGAGGCTAAAAATTTTTTAGTCTGGGATAAAATGGTCATTTTACTGTAGCAATAAATAATAAACTGTGTCTAGGTGAACAGTGAAAAATTGCACAATAAAACACCCATGGGATTTATCTTTTAGGTAACTTTCGCTGTAATTTTCACTACCACTTAAAATAGAACTAGCAATCCCGATTTGAGAACAAAGATAACTGTCAATGCAACTATTGATGTAATCCAACTATATTTATTATCATACATAGAATAATCATAGTGGGAATCGTCACTCCTAGACCCCTTATTTAAATAACTAGAATTTCAATAACTAGAAAATTCCTTTTCTAATTCACTCAAAAAAGAATGATTATTATCAATCCCAAGAACTTGATTTTCAATCTACAAAGAATATCGAGACTTTTTACATGCAAAGCATTTACTTGTTACTAATAGAGTTTAGCCTCGGTCATTCTTTAGATCCCTTGTTTCACTCCGATAGTATCATAAATCAGTTCAATGCAGAGGAAATGGATGCATTTCCATACTATTAAGTATGGAGTAAATGAAATAGTGTGTATGAATACACACTATTTCATTTATATATATATATATATATATATATATATATATATGTTTACAATATATTATATAATACCCTAAAGTAAAAGTATTTTAAATTATTTTATATATCAACTTAGGCTATTTTTTTAATTACATTTGGTGACTATTAAAATAACTCTAAATTTTTTTAGATCAGTCACTAATATTTTTAATATTATCCTAATTTTAGATCCAATATTTTAACAAAATATTTTTAATAGACATTGCTCAAATTTTCATGGATTTAATAAAGTTGTTATTAAAATTCTAGGATGAATGTCAAAACCTAAATAAAACGAAATAATTTAGATCAAAACATTAATTCATTGTTGAGAGATTTGACTGAATGCAACACACAAAAACTTTTTATTTTTATTTTTTTATAATTTTTGAAAGGTCATGTTTGGTAAAATCATATTTTATCCAAAAACAAAATTATCTAACACATGCTTAAGAGAGTGTTTGTCATGCACACTCTTAAACCCAAAAACTTGGCACAAAATAAAGGATAAAAAAAACATACCCTTAACATGGGGTTAGCTTGTTTGTGTTGGCTTTGCTAAGTCAACTCAACCGGTTGACTTGATTAATTGACTTAATTAGGTTTATTCTTATGGAGTTGACTTGGTAGGGTTAACTTGGAAACTAACAAAAAACTGAATCAAAAATCAAAATAAGTTAAACTTGAAGAAAAAAAACATCAAACTTATTTTTTTTTAAATCAAAACATATCAAACACAAACAAAATGAAGCATACAAAGAAGATTCATCATGAATCCCATATATATAAGGATTAATTCAGACCAGTTTTCAAAAAAAAGGGTAGCAAATGACCTAAGAAGATCCCAGGCGCCGAGAAGCCACCCAAGAAGCTCGGCCTAGCACGCAAGAACCAAGGGGAGGGGCAATACAAAGATCAACGCTGTCAAAATCCAAAGCGCATGCTCTCTGGGCGCACAGAGCATTTAACGTTCTTTTTCATTTCATTTTAAAAAATAGAAAATGTAAGAAAAATGAAAGAAAAGGAGTCAAGTGAATTGAAAATTTAACGAGAAAAGATAATATTTTAGAGTAAAATATTATTAAATTATCCATGATCAACATTATTTGAAATACTATTTAATTGTTTTTTATACTACAAGAATTAATGAATTTATTTTCATAAAATAGAAGGTATAAATTATAATTAACTCTTTCCTTTTTCTCCTCCTTTATCAACTTGCATTTGGAATCCACAAGTTTTTTTTATGGTATACTAGGTGTTGTTGGGAGTGTGGTTACTGTTGTTTTTTAAAGTGATTTTCATTCAAAAATATATTAAAATAATATTTTTTTTATTTTTTAAAAATTATTTTTGACATATGAAAATGATCTAAAAACATCAAAAAAATTTAATCTAAAATAAAAAAATATTTTTTAAAAAAAATCATTTTTAAAACGCAATTTTAAACACCTTCTAAAACAACGAGTGCTATTATTAGTTACTTTTTTATGTTTTAAACATCTAAAAAAGAAAAAATAATAATATATTAAAATGGCTAAAGTCCTTCACGTCGTTATTGATCTAGTTCTGTACTGATTAGATTCCAAGTGTCTGCATCAAAAGAAATATCACTCCAACAATTTTGTGCTTGTTCGAAGAACTCGTCACCAATTTTCATCCCACCTCCTGGTACGTTGTTCTCTACAAAAAGGCTTTCGTTGGATTCTAGGTTAGCTGCTGAAGCAGAACCCAGAAAACTGCAGTTGATCGTTAGATTAATTTCTTTGTCATCTAACAAGCTTTCCCACAGTAAACTTTCAACTTCATAATAATCGGCAGGTGGCGATGGCGATGCTGTTGTGTAGCATGGCTTGCCAAGATCGTTCCCATGCCGAGAACCGACATTAACAAGTGGAGTACTTTCTCCTCCTAACCAACATAAGTTTTTGAGCTTCCAAGGTTTAGGCTTTATTATGTTGTCTTTTGCTGTTGATTTTGCTTCTGGTTTTGATTGAGCTTCATCAGTGCTAGAAAACACCTTCTTACGCTGGTTTTTGTTCCAATAGTTCTTTACATCATTCGCTGTTCTTCCTGAGAGTTTACCGGCAATCAATGACCACCTGAGTAACAAAAAACTAATAAATTTTATATGCATACATCTGTGCACCCATATGTAAAATAATTTATTTGACCATGATTGAATAAAAATTTCTTTTCATAACCTAATCAATTGGCTTCATTTCAGCATTATTCGTTTTTTAACATTAAAAAAATTGACTTTTGATTAAGAGATAATTAAGTTATTTGATCTCACAACACGAACGAGTTATGTATTAAATTGTGTTTAATATCTTTGTTTTTTTTTTTAAATATCATTCAATTAAATGATTATTCATCCCAATATGCTTCTGCGACTGACCCAAATTTTAACTATTTTGACCCAAAACAAAGCATGTCATGAACATCTAGGCCATGCTTTTTTTAGGGCAAAATACATTATAATTATCCTAAAAACCCAAATCAATTCAAAAAAAAAAAAAAATTGAACTCCGATGTGTTTTTCTCCGGCATCATTAAAGGTTGAGTTTCTTTTAAGAAAATACATCTAAATTGAAGTTATTTATGATTGAAATGTACACACATGAGAGCTTGAATTCTACCCACCCGAAAGCTTTCTCTCCCCTAAAATCTAGATCCTCTCTTAGAATTTAGGAATTAAAAAGCAAAAAAAAAGTTTGGTACTGAATCAAATAATCCAAAATAGAAGGGATCGGACCAAATATTAAGAAAAACAATTGGGACTAAAGTGTAATTTATATGTCTCTTGAATAGCATACGTTGGAAAAGACTTATGTTTAATGAATGTGAATTTCAATTCGTATTCTTTCAATTTTATTTTTTAAGAGAAGGAAAAAATAAATTGTGGGAAATTGACCAACCCGGATACATAGCATGGAATTTGATGAGAATAACATGTTAAAGAGCAACGCAAATATAGCTTTTGAGGACTCAATTGAAAGAAAATAAAGTTTGATAACCAGAATAAAATAGACCAGAAATTCAAGGGGCCTAGGAATAGTAAAATATGTTAACTTGTTAATA
This sequence comes from Salix arbutifolia, assembly GCA_025169955.1. Lineage (NCBI taxonomy): Eukaryota > Viridiplantae > Streptophyta > Magnoliopsida > Malpighiales > Salicaceae > Salix > Salix arbutifolia. Next base: position 8,698,702 of record CM045918.1, on the reverse strand, counting down.
ATGTTACAGCACAATAAATCACCACTCTCTTTTAGTTTATTTTTTAATAATGTTAATACTCCAATATATTTAGGCTGCCTCTTTTTACGTGTGCAAGTAATGCAATATTTTTAATTAATTTGTAAAACTCTGGACAAATTATCTTCTTCTCTTTTTCTGATTTTTAATTTCTTTATTTTTTAATATTTATCTGCTCATCGTTTTGTGAAATGTGCATGCCGTACAGAGTGCACCATCTCATCCAGCACCACTATATAGTTCTGAGATAAAGACATCATTTTCACTTGCCTGTTGCCAAGCAGCTTGTGTAGCCTGATGATCATGTCTACTTCGTCCACCGAAAACCGTCCTCTCTTGATGTTTGGCTTGAGATAATTCAACCACCTCACTCTGCAGCTTTTCCTGCATCGATTCAAGCCTGCAGATGAAAACCTCTCGTGATCAGAATGATCTCGATCTAAAACCTCAAAATATAATTTATATTATTTTTTAACATATTTCTTAAATAACAAGCTTTTTGAGTTTGAAGCTTTTACAAACCCAGACTATCTTATATTTAATTTTTATCAAATAGAATGAGGTTGAAAGATTCGAACTCGTGACCGTTGGGTCAACAAGACTCTCATACTACGTCATGAAACCATCTCACCAAGAACTTAAACTTTTAATAAAACCCTAGAATTATTATCTTGTAACATAAAAGAAAAACCACAATGTTTGTCCCAAAGATCAGGGGGATACTTATAAACCTAGAAAACAACAGGATGATGAGGATAGCCCTCTCCTGTCCCTGGCTAGAAACCCACGTTGATTTAGAAGCATCAACGAAGTCATTTAGTTACCTGCTTTGGAAGGAATTTGATGCCATCTTCCTTCACCATATTTCTCAACGCCCTTCTTCAGAAGTGTATCTTCCTCCTCCGTCCATGCACCTTTCCTTACTCCTAATGAGAAGCCTACCATGGTGCCTGCCTCTCACGCAGTCTAAGCCCGGCAACCTAATTAAAGCTAGCAAGTATCTGCAAGATAAACGCAACCACGTGTGCATTTGCAGGTTGTATATGGAGTGCTTTTCTCAGCTTAATTTTGTAGTTTCTGACAACATCGACGTGTATGGTTTGTAACCACGAGGTTTTACTTAAAAAGGTGTATGGTTCAAAAGATGGAAACGGCGGCTTTTGCAATCATCAACTACCAATCCAACAATTCAAAAACGTTAAATTAACGTTTTCCTACCTTCACTGGGAGTCCTCCATTTGGTAATTAGTGCTTGATAAAGCTATGAGACAAAATTACATGATGGATCCTTTTATGTCTAAATTTCCATATTTGATTTAATGTTATGATTTTATTAAATTTTCAAGTTTATTATATTCTATATATGGTTTTTTTATTTACTTTTTATGCTATAATCTTTCAGAAATAAGTTTTTATATGATTTCAAAAGATGAAAACGATTTCGTGCCTGTTTAGTAGTGTGGTTGAGATTGTTTTTTAAAATATTTTTCATTCAGAAATATATCAAAATAATTTATTTTTATTTTTAAAAAATTATTTTTGATATCAATATATTAAAATAATCTAAAAACACCAAAAAAAACTTAATCTAAAATTTAAAATAAAAAATTTAATTTTTTAAAAAATATTTTTGAAATGTTATGTAAAATACCGCATACCTACCGGTCCTAACTATTTCACACCGTTAAATAGCGTTTCTCACTTCTCGATTGGAGTCTTCCATCAATAAAGACAAGGTGAAGAATTACAAGATCATTTGGGATCACCATACTTCTAATCAATTCTATCTTATTAAATTAATTAACAAAATCAAGAACAAAACAATGTTAAATATATACAAGTTTTAAATTTAAATATAAAATTATTTATTATATTTCACCTAACAACTTAAATTTTATAGCTTTTAAAAAAACTATCTTCCACTTTTATAGTAATGAAATTTTAATTTCTTTTTTACCAAACACTCGTTTGATGTTTTTAATTGTTTTGTAGGTAAAATTACAAAAAAAACAAGAAGCCAAACTAACTGATTCTTAGGGAAAATTACCAAACACTTATTTAATGTTTTTAGTATCTGTATGGTAGTGGTTGCAGTTGCTTTTGAAAGTGTTTTTCATTCAAAAATATATCAATATAATATTTTTTATTTTAAAAAAATAAATTTTCACATCAACACATAAAAATAATTTAAAAACACTAAAAAATATTAATTTAAAATAAAAAATAAAAAAAATCAATTTTTTTCAAAAATATTTTTAAAAATCAATGACAAACACTCGTACGCTTTGTCCCCTTTTGTTTCATTTCTCCCAATTGTCTTGGCCTATTCTTGGCCATAATTTTGCACTGAATGTGACCCTCTTTCAGTAACACTCTCAACTGAGAAAGAAAAAAGGACAGCAAATTGTGCCAGAGTACTATTGTTTCTTCTCCCAAGTGGATCAGCCCCAGTTGACACAAAAAAACACTCATTCATGATTGACGGACGAGGAAAGCTTGCAGAACCTACGGTGCAAATTATGTGCTCGTGCTAGTTGTCTTCAAATTAATGAGCTTTGAACTTTGGTAAATTTTTACTACTATTTTATTTTATTATCTATACAGCTAAACCAAAACGCGATATTACTGTGCAAATAATCACTGTTCACCTAGACTCATAAGTACTGTGGATTTGAATAGTGCGTTTATTAAATAATATAAGTATCATTTCTATACAAAAACAGCACAATCAAGTCCTTCAGCCGAGTGGTTAACGCGCGCAACGCGCGCGCCATTTCCCCAACAGACGAGGGTTCGAGTCTTTCAGGCAACAAATTGGTTTTCGAATATTGCTTTTAAAATACTTAATCATATACGTATTGTTTCTATCCTACAATAGCACAACCAAGTCGCTTGGTCGAGCGGTAAGACCGCGCCCCCGCGAAGCGGGGCGCGGGAGTTCGAATCTTCATGCCAGCAAAAAAGGATTTTTGAGATGAATAATGGTTTTTTTTTTTTTAATTTTCTGTGTTTTTCAATGGCTTTTTTCTTAATATTTTTAGGTGTTAAAAATTCTAATTATTATAGATAAGACATTCTAAATAATGATAATGATTATTTGTAAGTTTTTTTCTTATAAATATGTTAGAATAATTATGTATTTTGATATTTATTTAATATTAACATCTTAAAATATATATAATATATATAAATAAATAAATTCCCTAGGTTTTTTTTAAAAACAATATATAATTAATATCAATATTCTGAAATTCATGTCATCGATAGTATGAACAATAATAGTCATAATATAAATTATTTATAATAATATTTATAATGACAGCTACAATAATTGTGACAATTTAACAATCATGATAATAATAATGACAATTATAATTGAAATAATCCATCAGTTGATATTATTTTTATTTAAGGTTGACTTCTGCGGTTTTCTTATGTATAATATTTCATATCTAACATCACATAAACAAAAAAATATACGAAGTGATGCGTAGACGAAACGGGTAGAAAATTAGGGCAATTTATCTACCGTGAAAAAATATACAAGCCATTTGCCATCCACTTCACCGTACCTATAAACAATTTTTTTAACATGCAAAAATATATTAATAGTCTTAGATTTTTTTATAATGCTATATATCTAAGCAAAACAATCAGCCTACTAATACAAATAAAAATTCTAATTCAGAACTAATAGTATAGATAAATAAATACAAATAAATTATTTAAAATTATACAAAAATTACTGAAAAAATAAAGGCATCAAAACTAAATCAAGAAATAAAATAATTATTTATTTTTTCGTTATCGCACTTTTAATTATAATGATTATTTTTAGGTTTTTTTTCTTATAAATACGTGAAACTAATTATATATTTTAATATTTATTTAATATTAGTGCCTGAAAATATATAGAGAGAGAAAAAATCATTTCTAACATATTTTATATATTATAATTTTACCAATTGAATATTAAAATAACTACTTATAGCACACAAAAAATTTAAGTTTATTTCTTAAAAAAAAATATTTCTAATATTTCAGATCTAATATTAATAGGAAAAAAAAACTAAAAAAAAATTATACGAACCACTTCCCATTTCGATCACACTGTTCTTTTTAGACAGAAAAAAACGTATTTCTAATATATTTTATCTATTACAATTTTATTTATTATATATGAAAATAATTAATTATAATATTTAAAAAATCAATTAATTTTCTACATAGAAAAAAGCCTAGCGCAACGCGCCGGCAAATCAGCTTGTTTACAATCTAAATCTAAATGTAGAAGCAAAGCCTAGTCGATGCCTATAATGATTGGATGATTTGGATCCAAAATGGAAAGAGTTGGATCATCATTCCATTCAGGATTGATGTTTCGTTTTATAACACGAGTCTTCAGTTTCTGAAGAGAATAACCTTGAACTTGTTGAAATATTAGACTGTAGACTGCAAGAACTTTTCATTAATTTAAAGCCAGTTTGATGAATCCCGTCAAAGAAATTGATGAGGGCGAGTCTAACAACAAGAACCCTACCTAGTACCCGATCGGGTGGCGCAGTGGCTGGCGCTTGGGGTCTGCCAGCGCAGCTCTAGATTCAAGCCTCTGCTCTGCAAAGTCTTTTCGTAAGAACCTGGGACAGTCGGAGGTTTTACTCACTCTCTGGGCCCACAAAGTGCGCTTTCCGGGTAGTGAGGTTTCCCCGTTCTCTAGAAGATATCTAAAAAAAAAAAACAAGAACCCTACCTGTCTGGAGAGAATTTAGCTTTACAAATCAGTTTGAATTTTGAAGGTGTGAAAACAGGACTTACAAATTAGGGTGAGCAGAGTCGACGACTAGAAGACCTTTCCATTTTTGGTTTCAAAAGTTAGATGTACCCTAGACTGAGTTCCTTGCTGGTTGAACAGCAACAGGAGTAGTTCGTGAGTTTTAAATACTGATTAATCCTAATAACAATCGATAAACCAATAATTAATACCATCACACCACCACCGCAGACAGGGGGAGAAACTTTTTTTTGGATACGAGGAAATTTTATTTCCGGAAAACATATTTTGTGGATAGATGGACGAGTAAAACCCTGATCCTAAACTTTTACAAAAAATATACGCTCTGACTCGAATTTGAAACCTAATGCTCAGATCGAAAACTTTTTGTAGGAAGACACTTTATACAGCGACACCTAAGTAACTCATAACATAAAAAAATCACAGCAACTAAACTCCAAGCCAACCCCAAAACAAGAAACAAAACTAAACAGAACCAAGAAGTCAAAATGGTGCAAGAAATGAAACAAAGATGCATAAGAACCAGTACAAGAGAAGATGTGTAATACCTGTTTGCCCATCTTGACCACAACATAAGGGTCACTACTGCGGATAGCAAAGTCGATCCCTCTGGTCACATTGTTTTGAAATTTTAATATAATATATAAAAATATATCAAAATATTTTTTATAAAATTTCATTTTAATGTGAGATTAAAAAATATAATTGATATTATAAATTTATTTATTATTTAAAAAATATTATTTGGACAAAATGGAAACAGAATGTTTCGGCCGGTATTGGACAAAAAAATTTAGAATGAACTTGAATTTAAACCGATATAAAAACAACAATATATCTTGTTTTTTTTAAGTGATACAAAATATTTCAATTATTTCGACCAAAACAAAACAAAATTGACAATCTTTAATGAAGTGGATGGTCCGAAATGACAATTGGTCTTGGAATTATCATGCCCAAATCACGAAGGTCTCATTCTAGGAAGTCGCCATGCGACGTTAGATTATATTTCTTTATGGGGTTATAAAGTACAAAATGTGAACAAGATGTCAAATATTGTCTTGGTCTTCGTCTACTTGCTTACATTTATTCAGTAGATCATTAAATGTCACTCGCTATTTTAGAATCATTCATTCAAATTTTCCCATTTATCATGTCAAATTCTTAAATGGTCGTCTTAAATAATCATCATGGAGAGGTTGACTTGGCCACTCAGGAGTTTTGGGGATTGGACCTTCCCATCCCGATGTTGTTCAAGTTATAAAACTTTTATATGGCCACTCCCTTCTTTGTAAAAACAGGGTTTACTTTGATGGTGTATATATATATATATATATATAAGATTAATTTTTAAAATGAATAATCCTAATTTATGAAATTTACTTATTAACTCATAATTCATAAGATCCTTCTCCTAGCAAATTGAAATTATATCGAGATATAGATATCCCTGAATCATTTCAAAATTCTCATCTCTTTCCTAATCTTCATATATGTCCATTCTTCTAGAACTTTCCATACCCAGCAATGCCTGATCTTTTTCTTTTTTTCTCTTTTTAAGAAAACAAATTATGCTTTTTATATGTATTTTTTAAATAATGTTTTAAATTATACTTAATTTAATATTCCATCTCTCTATTTTTTTTTTATTTAGCTTGTTTAAAACAGTAGTTGTTTGTTAATTTTTATATGTATTTCATTTTTATGATTTTATTTCAATACATTTTTTTAAAAGATATTGCGAGTTGAAATCATTTTGAATGAACGATGGAGGTTCTTTTTAATGTCAATCTGAAAAAGAAAATAGGCAACAAAATTCTCAACCTTGAAATCATCTAAATAATTTTTTATTTTTATTTTAAATATAATTTTTACTTGAAAAATATTAACATAAAAAATATATTTTGATGTTTTTTCTAAATAAAAATATTTTTAAAAATCAACTATCATAATATAAAATACATATAAAAAATGGTTACTTTTTAAATTATATTTTAATCGGAAATGCATGAAGGTAATATATTTTTTAGTTTTTTAAAATTAATTTTTATATTCATATATTAAAAAATAAAAATACTTTTAAATAATTAGTTTTAATTCATATTGTTTCAATCAGCAAAACAAACCACGATTAAATATGTCAAAAACTATACGAAAAAAACCCATAAAAAAATCCAAATGGCCTCACCTAACTAGTGATTTGTGAATCAAAACCTCCAAACTTTTTCGAGTTGAAACGTGGACTAGTCTATTCTTAACACGTGTCAAGATGCATAGTTTCCCTTCTCTCTCTGCCACCCAAAAATCCACATTTTGAGACTGCCTCTTCAAATTATTCTGCTTTCTATCTTCAAGACCGCTTTGACTCGTGAGTCGTGAGCAGCCAACACTCTCTCTTTTTTTTCTCTACTTAACTCACTGCAATGCATTCATGTATTAATGTAAACCCATGATTATTCTGCTGAAATGTTGAATCTTTATGCAAATTTTTACTATGTTTCTATTGTTATGTTCGCTTGATGTTTCCACTCTATACGTTTTGTTTGAAATTTACAACTCTGTAAATAGACTTGCTAGTTCATTCTAGTATTTTTGCGGTGTAGCAATGCGTATCATTTCTTGGATTTTGGAAAGTGGGTTTTTCTGCTCCTTTTCTGTTATGGAAGATGGATAATTGTAGTCTTGAAATCCCTTTTGCTTCTCTTTGTGTCGGGCATTAGTTATATTTAATGAAATGTTTTGAAGGGCGCCGTGAGGATTCAAATGTTATGAGCGAATCCAATGAATGTACCAAAGCATGGGGGGTTCATGATATCAAAATGGGTTTTGTCTTGATGAGTTCAATTGAGTTTTTGAGGGTTTTCATCAAATAAAAATAGGTGCATATCCAGATGTAGAAATGAATGTGTGTCCGTGCATCTTAGTTTTTTATAGGTAATCGTTTCTTGTATGATTAAATAATGGGAAGCAGAATTTATTTCATTGCTTGTGTTATGACTTAATAATCTTTCAAGAAGAATGAAGTTCTCCTAATGTTAGACTTTCTGTTCCCTTTCCTTACCACAGGACCCTTTAACATGGAGATTGGAACTACAAAGTAAGCATTCCTGACCAACCTTTTAGAGTTATTTTACCTTTTCCTTTTCAGAAAAACTGATTTCATAAATTAAGCTGGGTTTATGATCATGATATGATGGACTTATAGTTTCTCGATAAGATGCTTTCTGCGATGCCCTTAGCAAGATTACAATAGCATATTGAAGCTGATACGGCACATAAAGGAGACAATGCCAGCTGTTATGGGTGGATAGGATCTTCCAATTCAAAAAGTTGAAACTGATTTCATAAATTAAGCTGGGTTTATGATCATGATATGATGGACTTATAGTTTCTCGATAAGATGCTTTCTGCGATGCCCTTAGCACGATTACAATAGCATATTTAAGCTGATACGGCAAATAGAGGAGACAATGCCAGCTGTTATGGGTGGATAGGATCTTCCAATTCAAAAAGTTGAAACTGTTGGGTGTTGACATAAAGGATATTTCAGATTGCCATTCCGAGAATGTTTTTCATCAGCCACCTCTTCTCTTTGCTTTTAAACTGCAGAAAAGGACTAAGTTTTTCTCCCAGTTACCATTGTTTTTGTTCGCACCCCCTTTTGTTTGATTTTTCTGTAGCTGTCACCTCATTTCCCTGTTGATTAATGCTTTTCAGAGTAGTTAACCTCTTCCTGACCATGCTTAGCATTCTTATAATTGGTGATAGGTTCTGTATTGGCAAACAAGTACCATGGTTTTCATGGAATTCACGAATGTTAGATGTGGAAAGTATCCATAAGCTTCCTTATCATGTGTTTGGCTGCACCATTAAGCCAAACAACCTAAGGTTCACTCATTCTTATCGGGGCTCTGCTAGGAAAAATTGGATGACCAATGTATTGTGGAGAACATTAACCATGCATGTTAGTTTGGAGGAATCGTCGTCAATACAGCCAGAAGACTATTCAGCTGATGAAGAGAATTCATCCGAGGATTTACCAGAAGAGCCTCTTGATCAACCATTGAGCAGTGATGAGGTGAGCTCACATTTTCACATTTGTTTGGTACAGTATTATAGTATCAGTTACAGAGTTTCATCATTGCTGAAAAAGCAAACAGACATGGAGCAATTAGCATTCTCTTCCAATTGAGACCTTCGCGTTATACACCCCTAGAATTCAATGATCAATGCATTGAACCACAGATAAATAGATTAATAAATAAATTGAGAGCAAATATCTTTCAAGGCTGGACTGGCATCTGGTCCTTGAAGACTTTAATCGCATACTGCATAGCAATGCAACAAATAAATGAAAACACGATAAGCATATAAACGAGTATCACACACTTGCTTTGCTGGCATCCTCATAAACATCGAGTGGAGTAAACTGCTTTTAATTATGTTCAGCATGTAATTATGTGTTGACCTCAAATGGATTAGTGGCTTCCATTTTGATGTTCCTTTCTTTGGTTGGATAAATATATATTTGTATATTTGAGATGAGCATTGATATTATTATTCTGTTGTTTTGTCTCATTTACCATACACTTGAATTTACATGTGAAGTTCAATTTCTTCCTATAGCTCTGCTTCATTTGAAATTGGAAGTTAGTTTTCATTAGGATGTTCTGGACATCAACCCCATTCCTGAAATCTTTGTGCTGCTGAAATTGAATGTGCCTGCTAAGGTCGTAGCTATAATATTTAGTATAACAATGAATTTGCCAAGTGTGGACTCTAGTTAGGCCAACTGACATGCACTATAAGAAAAAAAATGTCTGGGTTGTTGTCTATCCTTTGAGAAAGATACGTGTACTGATATTCTATAGTTTTTGACAGTTGAAGGCACTACTGCTCGATTCTCAGAGAAAAAACCTTACTAAAAAACTAAGTGAAGCCAATCAGCAAAACCGGTTTCTCAAACGACAGGTTTGTATTTGTGGAAACTTGGGTATGTTCTGGAGGAAAACCTGATGTTGTTATATACAAAAACTCCTTATGCATTTTGTTGGTGGTTGTGCTTGCATTCTAGCTGCATAAGATTCATATCTGATATCAGGACTATTGCACATTCATGCTTTGACTTTGATTGATGCTTTGCCTTCTTGTTGCAATAGTCATGTACTTTTTTTATCATGCCCCAACACTCAACAAATGAACACTTTCTCCAAGTTTTTGCTTAAAAAAGGAAAACTGAAAATAGAAAAGGAAAATGGTTTTTTATTAATGAAGCTCATATTACATGACTTGCTCGTTGAAACAATATCACTATCAGATGCATTTAACTGGTTTGGAGTGTTTACATGGAAGATGTTGGCAATGAAAAGATATGCATAAAGATTACGATGCAGCGGCTCAATTTTGAAAGAGCCAACTCATCGAATTCTGAAAGCTACATAAATGAATTTCATTGTATGAAGCCTTTGGTCTAACATCCTCTGTTTGTTTTTTTGGTTTTTTTTTTTGGAAAATAAAAATTGCAGCTGCATGTAATGGAGGATGCACTGGTGAACTTCAAAAGTGAACTTGCTGTGGTGGAACTTGAATTTCAGGTTAACAGTACACTATTTGCACAATTGTCTCGTTTTCTGAATCTCCCATTTTTCTTATGAGAAATGTCTCCTTTTTCTTCATCTGAAGCTTATTGAAGAACTGCTGATGTTTTATTACCATGTATAGCATGAGTCAGTGTCCCCAGTAATAAAAAAGTGTTGTCCTCCTCCAACTGTGGATTGACATAAATGTCCCTCAAACCACTCTTGTATGGATGGCTCTTTTCCAGGCAATTCAACAATCAGTGGTTAGGGATATGGCCTAGTCTTGGGTTAGCATTATGTTTAGTGTGCGACTAATCTAAAGCCTCTATGGACATTATTGCTCCAAAGCTCTATTATACACGTATTCTGTTAGTAATTCAAGCGGGAATTCTTTAGGATCTTCTTTTGTGGACTTTGGAACATGGGCTTATTTTTGTAGTTTGGTTATTTATATTTGCAGAACCATAATTGTTTGCATTTTGATGAATACAAATCAAAGCACCTAAATTGTTGATCTAAAAGCTTTGTTGATTGGATTTAGGCGGAATTAGTTGCACGAGCTCCCTCCATAAATCAGATATTGTAAATTATAAAAGGCTCCATGTACCTTTCCATATCTTGGTGTTGTCAACCAAATCTAGAAGTACTCTAATTTTTTCTTTTGATAGGCAGGCTTTGGTCATGCTGGCAGAAGAAATAGCTCAATATGAAATTCCAGAAGGGTCAAGAAAGATAAACGGGAAATACGTACAATCTCACCTGCATTCACGCCTAAAAGGTACTAAGCTTTTTGCATGCATGTTTTATGATGGTAATTTTAGTCCCTTTGAACAAGTAAATTTTGTGGCTTCTCCAAATGCATGACAAGTGCAATGCAGCAGTCTTGCAGGCAAGGTCAAAATGCAAATCTTAAAAATTTATGGTTTTCCTTTTATAATTTCCTCAGTTTCTTGTGGCTTGAACAAATGGTGCTAGGTGCATGCTTGTTTTAAGGTCAACTTTATTGTGTTGCTTAGTAATGTGAACCAGCATATAATTACATCTCAAAAAAACCATCTTGGCTGTTTTTTTTTAACACTATGAATGTAGTTCTACTATTTCTTTTGATTCTTTTGCTACCAACTAAAATGGCTAGGATACGACAAGACAAACAAGGTCAGAATCTAAGGCTAATACCCATTGAAATGGGGCTAGTCGAGACGGTCATTATTGCCGAAAATCCAGGCTAATGCCCCACCTAACAAGCATTCCATCATGTTTGGGGGGAAAGTCTAGTACATAAAATGTAAGTCATAATACCAACTTAAATGGGCTAGGATACTACAAGACCAAAAAGTCAGAAATTAAGGCTAATACCTCATTGAAACGGGGCTAGTCGTAGTCCGGATCAATATGTCCGCAAAATCCAACGCTAATGCCCCTCCAACAAGAGTTCCATCATGTTTGGGGGGAAAGTGTATTAACTTTAATTGTAAGTCTATACCATAACTAAAATGGGCTAGGATTCGACATGACAACAAGGTCAGAAATCTAAGGCTAATACCCATTGAAATGGGGCTAGTCGAGTCTGGGTCAATATGTCCGAAAATCCAACGCTAATGCCCCTCCAACAAGCCAGTTCCATCATGTTTGGGGGGAAAGTGCATTACCCATAAAATGTAAGTCTAATACCAACAAAAATGGGCTTGGATATGACAAGACCAACAAGGTCAGAAATCTAAGGCTAATACCCATTGAAATGGGGCTAGTCGAGTCCGGATCAATATGGCCAAAAATCCAAGGCTAATGCCCCTCCAACAAGCCAGTTCCATCATGTTTGGGGGGAAAGTCTATTACCCATAAAATGTAAGTCTAATACCAACTAAAATGGGCTAGGATACGACAAGACCAACAAGGTCAGAAATCTAAGGCTAATACCCATTGAAATGGGGCTAGTCGAGACCGGATCAATATGTCCGAAAATCCAACGCTAATGCCCCTCCACCAAGCCAGTTCCATCATGTTTGGGGGGAAAGTGTATTACCCATAAAATGTAAGTCTAATACCAACTAAAATGGCCTAGGATACGACAACACCAACACGGTCAGAAATCTAAGGCTAATACCCATTGAAATGGGGCTAGTCGAGACCGGATCAATATGGCCGAAAATCCAAGGCTAATGCCCCTCCACCAAGCCAGTTCCAACATGTGTGGGGGAAAAGTCTATTACCCATCAAATCTAAGTCTAGAACCAACTAAAATGGGCTTGGATATGACAAGACAACAAGGTCAGAAATCTAAGGCTATTACCCATTGAAATGGGGCTAGTCGAGTCCGGATCAATATGTCCACAAATCCAACGCTAATGCCCCTCCAACAAGCCAGTTGCATCATGCTTGGGGGAAAGTGTATTACCCAGAAAATGTCAGTCTAATACCAACGAAAATGGGCTAGGATACGACAAGACCAACAAGGTCAGAAATCTAAGGCTAATACCCATTATAATGGGGCTAGTCGAGACCGGATCAATATGCCGAAAATCCAAGGCTAATGCCCCTCCAACAAGCCAGTTCCATCATGTTTGGGGGAAAAGTGTATTACCCATAAAATGTAAGTCTAATACCAACTAAAATGGGCTAGGATACGACAACACCAACACGGTCAGAAATCTAAGGCTAATACCCGTTGAAATGGGGCTAGTCGAGACCGGATCAAGATGGCCGAAAATCCAAGGCTAATGCCCCTCCAACAAGCCAGTTCCATCATGTGTGGGGGAAAAGTCTATTACCCATAAAATGTAAGTCTAATACCAACTAAAATGGGCTTGGATTTGACAAGACCAACAAGGTCAGAAATCTAAGGGTAATAACCATTGAAATGGGGCTAGTCGAGACCGGATCAATATTGCCGAAAATCCAAGGCTAATGCCCCTCCAACAAGCCAGGTCCATCATGTTTGGGGGGAAAGTCTAGTACCCATAAAATGTAAGTCTAATACCAACAAAAATGGGCTTGGATATGACAAGACCAACAAGGTCAGAAATCTAAGGATAATACCCATTGAAATGGGGCTAGTCGAGACCGGATCAAGATGGCCGAAAAACCAAGGCTAATGCCCCTCCAACAAACCACTTCCATCATGTGTTGGGGAAAAGTCCATTACCCATAAAATGTAAGTCTAATACCAACTAAATTGGGCTTGGATATGACAAGACCAACAAGGTGAGAAATATAAGGTTAATACCCAATGAAATGGGGCTAGTCGAGTCCGGATCAATATGTCTGAAAATCCAACGCTAATGCCCCTCCAACAAGCCAGTTGCATCATGTTTGGGGGGAAAGTGTATTACCCATAAAATGTCAGTATAATACCAACTAAAATGGGCTAGGATACGACAAGACCAACAAGGTCAGAAATCTAAGGCTAATACCCATTGAAATGGGGCTAGTCGAGACCGGATCAATATTGCCGAAAATCCAACGCTAATGCCCCTCCAACAAGCCAGTTCCATCATGTTTGGGGGGAAAGTCTAGTACCCATAAAATGTAAGTCTAATACCAACTAAAATGGGCTAGGATACTACAAGACCAAGAAAGTCAGAAATCTAAGGCTAATACCCATTGAAACGGGGCTAGTCGAGTCCGGATCAATATGTCCGAAAATCCAACGCTAATGCCCCTCCAACAAGCCAGTTCCATCATGTTTGGGGGGAAAGTGTATTACACATAAAATGTAAGTCTAATACCAACTAAAATGGGCTAGGATACGACAAGACCAACAAGGTCAGAAATCTAAGGCTAATACCCATTGAAATGGGGCTAGTCGAGTCGGGGTCAATATGTCCGAAAATCCAACGCTAATGCCCCTCCAACAAGCCAGTTCCATCATGTTTGGGGGGAAAGTGCATTACCCATAAAATGTAAGTCTAATACCAACAAAAATGGGCTTGGATATGACAAGACCAACAAGTTCAGAAATCTAAGGCTAATACCCATTGAAATGGGGCTAGTCGAGACCGGATCAAGATGGCCAAAAATCCAAGGCTAATGCCCCTCCAACAAGCCAGTTCCATCATGTTTGGGGGGAAAGTCTAGTACCCATAAAATGTAAGTCTAATACCAACTAAAATGGGCTAGGATACGACAAGACCAACAAGGTCAGAAATCTAAGGCTAATACCCATTAAAATGGGGCTAGTTGAGACCGGATCAATATGTCCGAAAATCCAACGCTAATGCCCCTCCACCAAGCCAGTTCCATCATGTTTGGGGGGAAAGTGTATTACCCATAAAATGTAAGTCTAATACCAACTAAAATGGCCTAGGATACGACAACACCAACACGGTCAGAAATCTAAGGCTAATACCCATTGAAATGGGGCTAGTCGAGACCGGATCAAGATGGCCGAAAATCCAAGGCTAATGCCCCTCCACCAAGCCAGTTCCAACATGTGTGGGGGAAAAGTCTATTACCCATCAAATCTAAGTCTAGAACCAACTAAAATGGGCTTGGATATGACAAGACAACAAGGTCAGAAATCTAAGGCTAATACCCATTGAAATGGGGCTAGTCGAGTCCGGATCAATATGTCCACAAATCCAACGCTAATGCCCCTCCAACAAGCCAGTTGCATCATGCTTGGGGGGAAAGTGTATTACCCAGAAAATGTCAGTCTAATACCAACGAAAATGGGCTAGGATACGACAAGACCAACAAGGTCAGAAATCTAAGGCTAATACCCATTGAAATGGGGCTAGTCGAGACCGGATCAATATGGCCGAAAATCCAAGGCTAATGCCCCTCCAACAAGCCAGTTCCATCATGTTTGGGGGGAAAGTGTATTACCCATAAAATGTAAGTCTAATACCAACTAAAATGGGCTAGGATACGACAACACCAACACGGTCAGAAATCTAAGGCTAATACCCGTTGAAATGGGGCTAGTCGAGACCGGATCAAGATGGCCGAAAATCCAAGGCTAATGCCCCTCCAACAAGCCAGTTCCATCATGTGTGGGGGAAAAGTCTATTACCCATAAAATGTAAGTCTAATACCAACTAAAATGGGCTTGGATTTGACAAGACCAACAAGGTCAGAAATCTAAGGGTAATAACCATTGAAATGGGGCTAGTCGAGACCGGATCAATATTGCCGAAAATCCAAGGCTAATGCCCCTCCAACAAGCCAGGTCCATCATGTTTGGGGGGAAAGTCTAGTACCCATAAAATGTAAGTCTAATACCAACAAAAATGGGCTTGGATATGACAAGACCAACAAGGTCAGAAATCTAAGGATAATACCCATTGAAATGGGGCTAGTCGAGACCGGATCAAGATGGCCGAAAAACCAAGGCTAATGCCCCTCCAACAAACCACTTCCATCATGTGTTGGGGAAAAGTCCATTACCCATAAAATGTAAGTCTAATACCAACTAAATTGGGCTTGGATATGACAAGACCAACAAGGTGAGAAATATAAGGTTAATACCCAATGAAATGGGGCTAGTCGAGTCCGGATCAATATGTCTGAAAATCCAACGCTAATGCCCCTCCAACAAGCCAGTTGCATCATGTTTGGGGGGAAAGTGTATTACCCATAAAATGTCAGTATAATACCAACTAAAATGGGCTAGGATACGACAAGACCAACAAGGTCAGAAATCTAAGGCTAATACCCATTGAAATGGGGCTAGTCGAGACCGGATCAATATTGCCGAAAATCCAAGGCTAATGCCCCTCCAACAAGCCAGTTCCATCATGTTTGGGGGGAAAGTCTAGTACCCATAAAATGTAAGTCTAATACCAACTAAAATGGGCTAGGATACTACAAGACCAAGAAAGTCAGAAATCTAAGGCTAATACCCATTGAAACGGGGCTAGTCGAGTCCGGATCAATATGTCCGCAAATCCAACGCTAATGCCCCTCCAACAAGCCAGTTCCATCATGTTTGGGGGGAAAGTGTATTACACATAAAATGTAAGTCTAATACCAACTAAAATGGGCTAGGATACGACAAGACCAACAAGGTCAGAAATCTAAGGCTAATACCCATTGAAATGGGGCTAGTCGAGTCGGGGTCAATATGTCCGAAAATCCAACGCTAATGCCCCTCCAACAAGCCAGTTCCATCATGTTTGGGGGGAAAGTGCATTACCCATAAAATGTAAGTCTAATACCAACAAAAATGGGCTTGGATATGACAAGACCAACAAGTTCAGAAATCTAAGGCTAATACCCATTGAAATGGGGCTAGTCGAGACCGGATCAAGATGGCCAAAAATCCAAGGCTAATGCCCCTCCAACAAGCCAGTTCCATCATGTTTGGGGGGAAAGTCTAGTACCCATAAAATGTAAGTCTAATACCAACTAAAATGGGCTAGGATACGACAAGACCAACAAGGTCAGAAATCTAAGGCTAATACCCATTAAAATGGGGCTAGTTGAGACCGGATCAATATGTCCGAAAATCCAACGCTAATGCCCCTCCACCAAGCCAGTTCCATCATGTTTGGGGGGAAAGTGTATTACCCATAAAATGTAAGTCTAATACCAACTAAAATGGCCTAGGATACGACAACACCAACACGGTCAGAAATCTAAGGCTAATACCCATTGAAATGGGGCTAGTCGAGACCGGATCAATATGGCCGAAAATCCAAGGCTAATGCCCCTCCAACAAGCCAGTTCCATCATGTGTGGGGGAAAAGTGTATTACCCATAAAATGTAAGTCTAATACCAACTAAAATGGGCTAGGATACGAAAAGACCAACAAGGTCAGAAATCTAAGGCTAATACCCATTGAAATGGGGTAGTCGAGACTGGATCAATACTGCCGAAAATCCAAGGCTAATGCCCCTCCAACAAGCCAGTTCCATCATGCTTGGGGGGAAAGTGTATTACCCATAAAATGTAAGTCTAATACCAACTAAAATGGGCTAGGATACGACAAGACCAACAAGGTCAGAAATCTAAGGCTAATACCCATTGAAATGGGGCTAGTCGAGACCGGATCAATATGGCCGAAAATCCAAGGCTAATGCCCCTCCAACAAGCCAGTTCCATCATGTTTGGGGGGAAAAGTCTATTACCCATAAAATGTAAGTCTAATACCAACTAAAATGGGCTTGGATATGACAAGACCAACAAGGTCAGAAATCTAAGGCTAATACCCATTGAAATGGGGCTAGTCGAGACCGGATCAAGATGGCCGAAAATCCAAGGCTAATGCCCCTCCAACAAGCCAGTTCCATCATGTGTGGGGGAAAAGTCTATTACCCATAAAATGTAAGTCTAATACCAACTAAAATGGGCTTGGATATGACAAGACCAACAAGGTCAGAAATCTAAGGTAATACCCATTGAAATGGGGCTAGTCGAGACCGGATCAATATGCCGAAAATCCAAGGCTAATGCCCCTCCAACAAGCCAGGTCCATCATGTTTGGGGGGAAAGTCTAGTACCCATAAAATGTAAGTCTAATACCAACGAAAATGGGCTTGGATATGACAAGACCAACAAGGTGAGAAATATAAGGTTAATACCCAATGAAATGGGGCTAGTCGAGTCCGGATCAATATGTCTGAAAATCCAACGCTAATGCCCCTCCAACAAGCCAGTTGCATCATGTTTGGGGGGAAAGTGTATTACCCATAAAATGTCAGTCTAATACCAACTAAAATGGGCTAGGATACGACAAGACCAACAAGGTCAGAAATCTAAGGCTAATACCCATTGAAATGGGGCTAGTCGAGACCGGATCAATATGGCCGAAAATCCAAGGCTAATGCCCCTCCAACAAGCCAGTTCCATCATGTTTGGGGGGAAAGTGTATTACCCATAAAATGTAAGTCTAATACCAACTAAAATGGCCTAGGATACGACAACACCAACACGGTCAGAAATCTAAGGCTAATACCCGTTGAAATGGGGCTAGTCGAGACCGGATCAATATTCCGAAAATCCAAGGCTAATGCCCCTCCAACAAGCCAGTTCCATCATGTTTGGGGGGAAAGTCATTACCCATAAAATGTAAGTCTAATACCAACTAAAATGGGCTGGATATGACAAGACCAACAAGTCAGAAATCTAAGGCTAATACCCATTGAAATGGGGCTAGTCGAGCCGGATCAATACCGAAAATCCAAGGCTAATGCCCCTCCAACAAGCCAGTTCCATCATGTTTGGGGGGAAAGTCTAGTACCCATAAAATGTAAGTCTAATACCAACTAAAATGGGCTAGGATACGACAAGACCAACAAGGTCAGAAATCTAAGGCTAATACCCATTGAAATGGGGCTAGTCGAGACCGGATCAATATGTCCGAAAATCCAACGCTAATGCCCCTCCAACAAGCCAGTTCCATCATGTTTGGGGGGAAAGTGTATTACCCATAAAATGTAAGTCTAATACCAACTAAAATGGGCTAGGATACGACAAGACCAACAAGGTCAGAAATCTAAGGCTAATACCCATTGAAATGGGGCTAGTCGAGACCGGATCAATATGGCCGAAAATCCAAGGCTAATGCCCCTCCAACAAGCCAGTTCCATCATGTTTGGGGGAAAAGTCTATTACCCATAAAATGTAAGTCTAATACCAACTAAAATGGGCTTGGATATGACAAGACCAACAAGGTCAGAAATCTAAGGCTAATACCCATTGAAATGGGGCTAGTCGAGACCGGATCAATATGTCCGAAAATCCAAGGCTAATGCCCCTCCAACAAGCCAGTTCCATCATGTTTGGGGGGAAAGTGTATTACCCAGAAAATGTAAGTCTAATACCAACGAAAATGGGCTAGGATACGACAAGACCAACAAGGTCAGAAATCTAAGGCTAATACCCATTGAAATGGGGCTAGTCGAGACCGGATCAATATGGCCGAAAATCCAAGGCTAATGCCCCTCCAACAAGCCAGTTCCATCATGTTTGGGGGGAAAGTGTATTACCCATAAAATGTAAGTCTAATACCAACTAAAATGGGCTAGGATACGACAAGACCAACAAGGTCAGAAATCTAAGGCTAATACCCATTGAAATGGGGCTAGTCGAGACCGGATCAAGATGGCCGAAAATCCAAGGCTAATGCCCCTCCAACAAGCCAGTTCCATCATGTGTGGGGGAAAAGTGTATTACCCATAAAATGTAAGTCTAATACCAACTAAAATGGGCTAGGATACGACAAGACCAACAAGGTCAGAAATCTAAGGCTAATACCCATTGAAATGGGGCTAGTCGAGACCGGATCAATATGGCCGAAAATCCAAGGCTAATGCCCCTCCAACAAGCCAGTTCCATCATGTTTGGGGGGAAAGTCTATTACCCATAAAATGTAAGTCTAATACCAACTAAAATGGGCTTGGATATGACAAGACCAACAAGGTCAGAAATCTAAGGCTAATACCCATTGAAATGGGGCTAGTCGAGTCCGGATCAATATGTCCACAAATCCAACACTAATGCCCCTCCAACAAGCCAGTTGCATCATGTTTGGGGGGAAAGTGTATTACCCATAAAATGTCAGTCTAATACCAACGAAAATGGGCTAGGATACGACAAGACCAACAAGGTCAGAAATCTAAGGCTAATACCCATTGAAATGGGGCTAGTCGAGTCCGGATCAATATGTTCGAAAATCCAACGCTAATGCCCCTCCAACAAGCCAGTTGCATCATGTTTGGGGGGAACGTGTATTACCCATAAAATGTCAGTCTAATACCAACTAAAATGGGCTAGGATACGACAAGACCAACAAGGTCAGAAATCTAAGGCTAATACCCATTGAAATGGGGCTAGTCGAGACCGGATCAATATGGCCGAAAATCCAAGGCTAATGCCCCTCCAACAAGCCAGTTCCATCATGTTTGGGGGGAAAGTGTATTACCCATAAAATGTAAGTCTAATACCAACTAAAATGGGCTTGGATATGACAAGACCAACAAGGTCAGAAATCTAAGGCTAATACCCATTGAAATGGGGCTAGTCGAGACCGGATCAATATGCCGAAAATCCAAGGCTAATGCCCCTCCAACAAGCCAGTTCCATCATGTGTGGGGGAAAAGTCTATTACCCATAAAATGTAAGTCTAAAACCAACTAAAATGGGCTTGGATATGACAAGACCAACAAGGTCAGAAATCTAAGGCTAATACCCATTGAAATGGGGCTAGTCGAGACCGGATCAATATGCCGAAAATCCAAGGCTAATGCCCCTCCAACAAGCCAGTTCCATCATGTTTGGGGGGAAAGTCTATTACCCATAAAATGTAAGTCTAATACCAACTAAAATGGGCTTGGATATGACAAGACCAACAAGGTCAGAAATCTAAGGCTAATACCCATTGAAATGGGGCTAGTCGAGACCGGATCAATATGCCGAAAATCCAAGGCTAATGCCCCTCCAACAAGCCAGTTCCATCATGTTTGGGGGGAAAGTGTATTACCCATAAAATGTAAGTCTAATACCAACTAAAATGGGCTAGGATACGACAAGACCAACAAGGTCAGAAATCTAAGGCTAATACCCATTGAAATGGGGCTAGTCGAGACCGGATCAATATGGCCGAAAATCCAAGGCTAATGCCCCTCCAACAAGCCAGTTCCATCATGTTTGGGGGGAAAGTGTATTACCCATAAAATGTAAGTCTAATACCAACTAAAATGGGCTTGGATATGACAAGACCAACAAGGTCAGAAATCTAAGGCTAATACCCATTGAAATGGGGCTAGTCGAGACCGGATCAATATGGCCGAAAATCCAAGGCTAATGCCCCTCCAACAAGCCAGTTCCATCATGTGTGGGGGAAAAGTCTATTACCCATAAAATGTAAGTCTAATACCAACTAAATGGGCTTGGATTGACAAGACCAACAAGGTCAGAAATCTAAGGCTAATACCCATTGAAATGGGGCTAGTCGAGACCGGATCAATATGGCCGAAAATCCAAGGCTAATGCCCCTCCAACAAGCCAGTTCCATCATGTTTGGGGGGAAAGTGTATTACCCATAAAATGTAAGTCTAATACCAACTAAAATGGGCTAGGATACGACAAGACCAACAAGGTCAGAAATCTAAGGCTAATACCCATTGAAATGGGGCTAGTCGAGACCGGATCAATATGGCCGAAAATCCAAGGCTAATGCCCCTCCAACAAGCCAGTTCCATCATGTTTGGGGGGAAAGTGTATTACCCATAAAATGTAAGTCTAATACCAACTAAAATGGGCTTAGGATATGACAAGACCAACAAGGTCAGAAATCTAAGGCTAATACCCATTGAAATGGGGCTAGTCGAGACCGGATCAATATGGCCGAAAATCCAAGGCTAATGCCCCTCCAACAAGCCAGTTCCATCATGTTTGGGGGGAAAGTGTATTACCCATAAAATGTAAGTCTAATACCAACTAAAATGGGCTTGGATACGACAAGACCAACAAGGTCAGAAATCTAAGGCTAATACCCATTGAAATGGGGCTAGTCGAGACCGGATCAATATGCCGAAAATCCAAGGCTAATGCCCCTCCAACAAGGCAGTTCCATCATGTTTGGGGGGAAAGTCTATTACCCATAAAATGTAAGTCTAATACCAACTAAATGGGCTTGGATATGACAAGACCAACAAGGTCAGAAATCTAAGGCTAATACCCATTGAAATGGGGCTAGTCGAGTCCGGATCAATATGTCCGAAAATCCAAGGCTAATGCCCCTCCAACAAGCCAGTTCCATCATGTTTGGGGGGAAAGTGTATTACCCATAAAATGTAAGTCTAATACCAACTAAAATGGGCTAGGATACGACAAGACCAACAAGGTCAGAAATCTAAGGCTAATACCCATTGAAATGGGGCTAGTCGAGACCGGATCAATATGGCCGAAAATCCAAGGCTAATGCCCCTCCAACAAGCCAGTTCCATCATGTTTGGGGGGAAAGTGTATTACCCATAAAATGTAAGTCTAATACCAACTAAAATTGGCTTGCATATGACAAGACCAACAAGGTCAGAAATCTAAGGCTAATACCCATTGAAATGGGGCTAGTCGAGACCGGATCAATATGCCGAAAATCCAAGGCTAATGCCCCTCCAACAAGCCAGTTCCATCATGTTTGGGGGGAAAGTCTATTACCCATAAAATGTAAGTCTAATACCAACTAAATGGGCTTGGATACGACAAGACCAACAAGGTCAGAAATCTAAGGCTAATACCCATTGAAATGGGGCTAGTCGAGTCCGGATCAATATGGCCGAAAATCCAAGGCTAATGCCCCTCCAACAAGCCAGTTCCATCATGTTTGGGGGGAAAGTCTATTACCCATAAAATGTAAGTCTAATACCAACTAAAATGGGCTTGGATATGACAAGACCAACAAGGTCAGAAATCTAAGGCTAATACCCATTGAAATGGGGCTAGTCGAGACCGGATCAATATGGCCGAAAATCCAAGGCTAATGCCCCTCCAACAAGCCAGTTCCATCATGTTTGGGGGGAAAGTGTATTACC
Organism: Salix arbutifolia; assembly: GCA_025169955.1. Lineage (NCBI taxonomy): Eukaryota > Viridiplantae > Streptophyta > Magnoliopsida > Malpighiales > Salicaceae > Salix > Salix arbutifolia. The sequence continues at coordinate 8,675,839 of CM045918.1, read as the reverse complement.
CATAAAATGTAAGTCTAATACCAACTAAAATGGGCTAGGATACGACAAGACCAACAAGGTCAGAAATCTAAGGCTAATACCCATTGAAATGGGGCTAGTCGAGACCGGATCAAGATGGCCGAAAATCCAAGGCTAATGCCCCTCCAACAAGCCAGTTCCATCATGTGTGGGGGAAAAGTCTATTACCCATAAAATGTAAGTCTAATACCAACTAAAATGGGCTTGGATATGACAAGACCAACAAGGTCAGAAATCTAAGGCTAATACCCATTGAAATGGGGCTAGTCGAGACCGGATCAATATGTCCGAAAATCCAAGGCTAATGCCCCTCCAACAAGCCAGTACCATCATGTTTGGTGGCAAAGTCTATTACCCATAAAATATAAGTCTAATACCAACTAAATTGGGCTTGGATATGACAAGACCAACAAGGTCAGAAATCTAAGGCTAATACCCATTGAAATGGGGCTAGTCGAGTCCGGATCAATATGTCCGAAAATCCAAGGCTAATGCCCCTCCAACAAGCCAGTTCCATCATGTTTGGGGGGAAAGTGTATTACCCATAAAATGTAAGTCTAATACCAACTAAAATGGGCTAGGATACGACAAGACCAACAAGGTCAGAAATCTAAGGCTAATACCCATTGAAATGGGGCTAGTCGAGACCGGATCAATATGGCCGAAAATCCAAGGCTAATGCCCCTCCAACAAGCCAGTTCCATCATGTTTGGGGGGAAAGTGTATTACCCATAAAATGTAAGTCTAATACCAACTAAAATGGGCTAGGATACGACAAGACCAACAAGGTCAGAAATCTAAGGCTAATACCCATTGAAATGGGGCTAGTCGAGACCGGATCAATATGGCCGAAAATCCAAGGCTAATGCCCCTCCAACAAGCCAGTTCCATCATGTGTGGGGGAAAAGTCTATTACCCATAAAATGTAAGTCTAATACCAACTAAAATGGGCTTGGATATGACAAGACCAACAAGGTCAGAAATCTAAGGCTAATACCCATTGAAATGGGGCTAGTCGAGACCGGATCAATATGGCCGAAAATCCAAGGCTAATGCCCCTCCAACAAGCCAGTTCCATCATGTTTGGGGGGAAAGTCTATTACCCATAAAATGTAAGTCTAATACCAACTAAAATGGGCTTGGATATGACAAGACCAACAAGGTCAGAAATCTAAGGCTAATACCCATTGAAATGGGGCTAGTCGAGACCGGATCAATATGGCCGAAAATCCAAGGCTAATGCCCCTCCAACAAGCCAGTTCCATCATGTTTGGGGGGAAAGTGTATTACCCATAAAATGTAAGTCTAATACCAACTAAAATGGGCTTAGGATATGACAAGACCAACAAGGTCAGAAATCTAAGGCTAATACCCATTGAAATGGGGCTAGTCGAGACCGGATCAATATGGCCGAAAATCCAAGGCTAATGCCCCTCCAACAAGCCAGTTCCATCATGTTTGGGGGGAAAGTGTATTACCCATAAAATGTAAGTCTAATACCAACTAAAATGGGCTTGGATACGACAAGACCAACAAGGTCAGAAATCTAAGGCTAATACCCATTGAAATGGGGCTAGTCGAGACCGGATCAATATGGCCGAAAATCCAAGGCTAATGCCCCTCCAACAAGCCAGTTCCATCATGTTTGGGGGAAAAGTCTATTACCCATAAAATGTAAGTCTAATACCAACTAAATTGGGCTTGGATATGACAAGACCAACAAGGTCAGAAATCTAAGGCTAATACCCATTGAAATGGGGCTAGTCGAGTCCGGATCAATATGGCCGAAAATCCAAGGCTAATGCCCCTCCAACAAGCCAGTTCCATCATGTTTGGGGGGAAAGTCTATTACCCATAAAATGTAAGTCTAATACCAACTAAAATGGGCTTGGATACGACAAGACCAACAAGGTCAGAAATCTAAGGCTAATACCCATTGAAATGGGGCTAGTCGAGACCGGATCAATATGGCCGAAAATCCAAGGCTAATGCCCCTCCAACAAGCCAGTTCCATCATGTTTGGGGGGAAAGTGTATTACCCATAAAATGTAAGTCTAATACCAACTAAAATGGGCTTGGATATGACAAGACCAACAAGGTCAGAAATCTAAGGCTAATACCCATTGAAATGGGGCTAGTCGAGACCGGATCAATATGGCCGAAAATCCAAGGCTAATGCCCCTCCAACAAGCCAGTTCCATCATGTTTGGGGGGAAAGTGTATTACCCATAAAATGTAAGTCTAATACCAACTAAAATGGGCTTGGATGACAAGACCAACAAGGTCAGAAATCTAAGGCTAATACCCATTGAAATGGGGCTAGTCGAGACCGGATCAATATGGCCGAAAATCCAAGGCTAATGCCCCTCCAACAAGCCAGTTCCATCATGTGTGGGGGAAAGTCTATTACCCATAAAATGTAAGTCTAATACCAACTAAATGGGCTTGGATATGACAAGACCAACAAGGTCAGAAATCTAAGGCTAATACCCATTGAAATGGGGCTAGTCGAGACCGGATCAATATGCCGAAAATCCAAGGCTAATGCCCCTCCAACAAGCCAGTTCCATCATGTTTGGGGGGAAAGTGTATTACCCATAAAATGTAAGTCTAATACCAACTAAAATGGGTTAGGATACGACAAGACCAACAAGGTCAGAAATCTAAGGCTAATACCCATTGAAATGGGGCTAGTCGAGACCGGATCAAGATGGCCGAAAATCCAAGGCTAATGCCCCTCCAACAAGCCAGTTCCATCATGTTTGGGGGGAAAAGTCTATTACCCATAAAATGTAAGTCTAATACCAACTAAAATTGGGCTTGGATATGACAAGACCAACAAGGTCAGAAATCTAAGGCTAATACCCATTGAAATGGGGCTAGTCGAGACCGGATCAATATGGCCGAAAATCCAAGGCTAATGCCCCTCCAACAAGCCAGTTCCATCATGTTTGGGGGGAAAGTCTATTACCCATAAAATGTAAGTCTAATACCAACTAAAATGGGCTTGGATATGACAAGACCAACAAGGTCAGAAATCTAAGGCTAATACCCATTGAAATGGGGCTAGTCGAGACCGGATCAATATGCCGAAAATCCAAGGCTAATGCCCCTCCAACAAGCCAGTTCCATCATGTTTGGGGGGAAAGTCTATTACCCATAAAATGTAAGTCTAATACCAACTAAAATGGGCTTAGGATACGACAAGACCAACAAGGTCAGAAATCTAAGGCTAATACCCATTGAAATGGGGCTAGTCGAGTCCGGATCAATATGTCCGAAAATCCAAGGCTAATGCCCCTCCAACAAGCCAGTTCCATCATGTTTGGGGGGAAAGTGTATTACCCATAAAATGTAAGTCTAATACCAACTAAAATGGGCTGGATACGACAAGACCAACAAGGTCAGAAATCTAAGGCTAATACCCATTGAAATGGGGCTAGTCGAGACCGGATCAATATGGCCGAAAATCCAAGGCTAATGCCCCTCCAACAAGCCAGTTCCATCATGTTTGGGGGGAAAGTGTATTACCCATAAAATGTAAGTCTAATACCAACTAAAATGGGCTTGGATATGACAAGACCAACAAGGTCAGAAATCTAAGGCTAATACCCATTGAAATGGGGCTAGTCGAGACCGGATCAATATGGCCGAAAATCCAAGGCTAATGCCCCTCCAACAAGCAGTTCCATCATGTTTGGGGGGAAAGTCTATTACCCATAAAATGTAAGTCTAATACCAACTAAATTGGGCTTGGATATGACAAGACCAACAAGGTCAGAAATCTAAGGCTAATACCCATTGAAATGGGGCTAGTCGAGACCGGATCATATGTGGCCGAAAATCCAAGGCTAATGCCCCTCCAACAAGCCAGTTCCATCATGTTTGGGGGGAAAGTCTATTACCCATAAAATGTAAGTCTAATACCAACTAAAATGGGCTTGGATATGACAAGACCAACAAGGTCAGAAATCTAAGGCTAATACCCATTGAAATGGGGCTAGTCGAGACCGGATCAATATGGCCGAAAATCCAAGGCTAATGCCCCTCCAACAAGCCAGTTCCATCATGTTTGGGGGGAAAGTGTATTACCCATAAAATGTAAGTCTAATACCAACTAAAATGGGTTAGGATACGACAAGACCAACAAGGTCAGAAATCTAAGGCTAATACCCATTGAAATGGGGCTAGTCGAGACCGGATCAATATGGCCGAAAATCCAAGGCTAATGCCCCTCCAACAAGCCAGTTCCATCATGTTGGGGGAAAGTCTATTACCCATAAAATGTAAGTCTAATACCAACTAAATTGGGCTTGGATATGACAAGACCAACAAGGTCAGAAATCTAAGGCTAATACCCATTGAAATGGGGCTAGTCGAGACCGGATCAATATGGCCGAAAATCCAAGGCTAATGCCCCTCCAACAAGCCAGTTCCATCATGTTGGGGGGAAAGTCTATTACCCATAAAATGTAAGTCTAATACCAACTAAATGGGCTTGGATACGACAAGACCAACAAGGTCAGAAATCTAAGGCTAATACCCATTGAAATGGGGCTAGTCGAGACCGGATCAATATGCCGAAAATCCAAGGCTAATGCCCCTCCAACAAGCCAGTTCCATCATGTTTGGGGGGAAAGTGTATTACCCATAAAATGTAAGTCTAATACCAACTAAAATGGGCTTGGATATGACAAGACCAACAAGGTCAGAAATCTAAGGCTAATACCCATTGAAATGGGGCTAGTCGAGACCGGATCAATATGCCGAAAATCCAAGGCTAATGCCCCTCCAACAAGCCAGTTCCATCATGTTTGGGGGGAAAGTGTATTACCCATAAAATGTAAGTCTAATACCAACTAAAATGGGCTTGGATACGACAAGACCAACAAGGTCAGAAATCTAAGGCTAATACCCATTGAAATGGGGCTAGTCGAGACCGGATCAATATGGCCAAAAATCCAAGGCTAATGCCCCTCCAACAAGCTAGTTCCATCATGTTTGGGGGAAAGTCTATTACCCATAAAATGTAAGTCTAATACCAACTAAATTGGGCTTGGATATGACAAGACCAACAAGGTCAGAAATCTAAGGCTAATACCCATTGAAATGGGGCTAGTCGAGACCGGATCAATATGGCCGAAAATCCAAGGCTAATGCCCCTCCAACAAGCCAGTTCCATCATGTGGGGGGAAAGTCTATTACCCATAAAATGTAAGTCTAATACCAACTAAAATGGGCTTGGATATGACAAGACCAACAAGGTCAGAAATCTAAGGCTAATACCCATTGAAATGGGGCTAGTCGAGACCGGATCAATATGGCCGAAAATCCAAGGCTAATGCCCCTCCAACAAGCCAGTTCCATCATGTTTGGGGGGAAAGTGTATTACCCATAAAATGTAAGTCTAATACCAACTAAAATGGGCTTGGATATGACAAGACCAACAAGGTCAGAAATCTAAGGCTAATACCCATTGAAATGGGGCTAGTCGAGACCGGATCAATATGTCCGAAAATCCAAGGCTAATGCCCCTCCAACAAGCCAGTTCCATCATGTTTGGGGGGAAAGTGTATTACCCATAAAATGTAAGTCTAATACCAACTAAAATGGGCTGGATGACAAGACCAACAAGGTCAGAAATCTAAGGCTAATACCCATTGAAATGGGGCTAGTCGAGTCCGGATCAATATGTCCGAAAATCCAAGGCTAATGCCCCTCCAACAAGCCAGTTCCATCATGTTTGGGGGGAAAGTCTATTACCCATAAAATATAAGTCTAATACCAACTAAATTGGGCTTGGATAGGACAAGACCAACAAGGTCAGAAATCTAAGGCTAATACCCATTGAAATGGGGCTAGTCGAGTGGATCAATATGTCCGAAAATCCAAGGCTAATGCCCCTCCAACAAGCCAGTTCCATCATGTTTGGGGGGAAAGTGTATTACCCATAAAATGTAAGTCTAATACCAACTAAAATGGGCTTGGATATGACAAGACCAACAAGGTCAGAAATCTAAGGCTAATACCCATTGAAATGGGGCTAGTCGAGACCGGATCAATATGTCCGAAAATCCAAGGCTAATGCCCCTCCAACAAGCCAGTTCCATCATGTTTGGGGGGAAAGTGTATTACCCATAAAATGTAAGTCTAATACCAACTAAAATTGGGCTTGGATATGACAAGACCAACAAGGTCAGAAATCTAAGGCTAATACCCATTGAAATGGGGCTAGTCGAGACCGGATCAATATGTCCGAAAATCCAAGGCTAATGCCCCTCCAACAAGCTAGTTCCATCATGTTTGGGGGGAAAGTCTATTACCCATAAAATGTAAGTCTAATACCAACTAAATTGGGCTTGGATATGACAAGACCAACAAGGTCAGAAATCTAAGGCTAATACCCATTGAAATGGGGCTAGTCGAGTCCGGATCAATATCGCCGAAAATCCAAGGCTAATGCCCCTCCAACAAGCCAGTTCCATCATGTTTGGGGGAAAGTCTATTACCCATAAAATGTAAGTCTAATACCAACTAAATGGGCTTGGATATGACAAGACCAACAAGGTCAGAAATCTAAGGCTAATACCCATTGAAATGGGGCTAGTCGAGTCGGGATCAATATGTCCGAAAATCCAAGGCTAATGCCCCTCCAACAAGCCAGTTCCATCATGTTTGGGGGGAAAGTGTATTACCCATAAAATGTAAGTCTAATACCAACTAAAATGGGCTTGGATATGACAAGACCAACAAGGTCAGAAATCTAAGGCTAATACCCATTGAAATGGGGCTAGTCGAGACCGGATCAATATGCCGAAAATCCAAGGCTAATGCCCCTCCAACAAGCCAGTTCCATCATGTTTGGGGGAAAAGTCTATTACCCATAAAATGTAAGTCTAATACCAACTAAAATGGGCTAGGATATGACAAGACCAAGAAGGTCAGAAATCTAAGGCTAATACACATTGAAATGGGGCTAGTCGAGTCCGGGTCAATATGTCCGAAAATCCAAAGCTAATGCCCCTCCAACAAGCAGTTCCATCATGTTTGGGGGAAAGTCTATTACCCATAAAATATAAGTCTAATACCAACTAAATTGGGCTTGGATATGACAAGACCAACAAGGTCAGAAATCTAAGGCTAATACCCATTGAAATGGGGCTAGTCGAGAGGATCAATATGTCCGAAAATCCAAGGCTAATGCCCCTCCAACAAGCCAGTTCCATCATGTTTGGGGGGAAAGTCTATTACCCATAAAATGTAAGTCTAATACCAACTAAAATGGGCTTGGATATGACAAGACCAACAAGGTCAGAAATCTAAGGCTAATACCCATTGAAATGGGGCTAGTCGAGTCCGGATCAATATGTCCGAAAATCCAAGGCTAATGCCCCTCCAACAAGCCAGTTCCATCATGTTTGGGGGGAAAGTGTATTACCCATAAAATGTAAGTCTAATACCAACTAAAATGGGCTTGGATATGACAAGACCAACAAGGTCAGAAATCTAAGGCTAATACCCATTGAAATGGGGCTAGTCGAGCGGATCAATATGTCCGAAAATCCAAGGCTAATGCCCCTCCAACAAGCCAGTTCCATCATGTTGGGGGGAAAGTCTATTACCCATAAAATGTAAGTCTAATACCAACTAAATTGGGCTTGGATATGACAAGACCAACAAGGTCAGAAATCTAAGGCTAATACCCATTGAAATGGGGCTAGTCGAGTCCGGATCAATATGCCGAAAATCCAAGGCTAATGCCCCTCCAACAAGCAGTTCCATCATGTTTGGGGGAAAGTCTATTACCCATAAAATGTAAGTCTAATACCACCTAAAATGGGCTTGGATTTGACAAGACCAACAAGGTCAGAAATCTAAGGCTAATACCCATTGAAATGGGGCTAGTCGAGTCCGGATCAATATGTCCGAAAATCCAAGGCTAATGCCCCTCCAACAAGCCAGTTCCATCATGTTTGGGGGGAAAGTGTATTACCCATAAAATGTAAGTCTAATACCAACTAAATGGGCTTGGATATGACAAGACCAACAAGGTCAGAAATCTAAGGCTAATACCCATTGAAATGGGGCTAGTCGAGTGCGGATCAATATGTCCGAAAATCCAAGGCTAATGCCCCTCCAACAAGCCAGTTCCATCATGTTTGGGGGGAAAGTGTATTACCCATAAAATGTAAGTCTAATACCAACTAAAATGGGCTTGGATACGACAAGACCAACAAGGTCAGAAATCTAAGGCTAATACCCATTGAAATGGGGCTAGTCGAGTCCGGATCAATATGTCCGAAAATCCAAGGCTAATGCCCCTCCAACAAGCCAGTTCCATCATGTTTGGGGGCAAAGTCTATTACCCATAAAATATAAGTCTAATACCAACTAAATTGGGCTTGGATATGACAAGACCAACAAGGTCAGAAATCTAAGGTTAATAGCAATTGAAATGGGGTAGTCGAGTTAGGATGAATATGTCCGAAAATCCAAGGCTAATGCCCCTCCAACAAGCCAGTTCCATCATGTGGGGGGGAAAGTCTATTACCCATAAAATGTAAGTCTAATACCAACTAAATTGGGCTTGGATATGACAAGACCAACAAGGTCAGAAATCTAAGGCTAATACCCATTGAAATGGGGCTAGTCGAGTCCGGGTCAATATGTCCGAAAATCCAAGGCTAATGCCCCTCCAACAAGCCAGTTCCATCATGTTTGGGGGGAAAGTGTATTACCCATAAAATGTAAGTCTAATACCAACTAAAATGGGCTAGGATACGACAAGACCAACAAGGTCAGAAATCTAAGGCTAATACCCATTGAAATGGGGCTAGTCGAGTGCGGATCAATATGTCCGAAAATCCAAGGCTAATGCCCCTCCAACAAGCCAGTTCCATCATGTTTGGGGGGAAAGTGTATTACCCATAAAATGTAAGTCTAATACCAACTAAAATGGGCTTGGATATGACAAGACCAACAAGGTCAGAAATCTAAGGCTAATACCCATTGAAATGGGGCTAGTCGAGTCCGGATCAATATGTCCGAAAATCCAAGGCTAATGCCCCTCCAACAAGCCAGTTCCATCATGTTTGGGGGAAAGTCTATTACCCATAAAATATAAGTCTAATACCAACTAAAATGGGCTTGGATTTGACAAGACCAACAAGGTCAGAAATCTAAGGCTAATACCCATTGAAATGGGGCTAGTCGAGTCCGGATCAATATGTCCGAAAATCCAAGGCTAATGCCCCTCCAACAAGCCAGTTCCATCATGTTTGGGGGGAAAGTGTATTACCCATAAAATATAAGTCTAATACCACCTAAAATGGGCTTGGATTTGACAAGACCAACAAGGTCAGAAATGTAAGGCTAATACCCATTGAAATGGGGCTAGTCGAGTGCGGATCAATATGTCCGAAAATCCAACGATAATGCCCCTCCAACAAGCCAGTTCCATCATGTTTAGGGGAAAAGCCTATTACCCATAAAATGTAAGTCTAATACCAACTAAATTGGGCTTGGATATGACAAGACCAACAAGGTCAGAAATCTAAGGCTAATACCCATTGAAATGGGACTAGTCGAGTCCGGGTCAATATGTCCGAAAATCGAAGTCTAATGCGCCCCCTCCAACAACCAAGTTCCATCATGTTTGGGGGGAAAGTCTATTACCCATAAAATGTAAGTCTAATACCAACTAAATTGGGCTTGGATATGACAAGACCAACAAGGTCAGAAATCTAAGGCTAATACCCATTGAAATGGGGCTAGTCGAGTCCGGATCAATATGTCCGAAAATCCAAGGCTAATGCCCCTCCAACAAGCCAGTTCCATCATGTTTGGGGGGAAAGTCTATTACCCATAAAATGTAAGTCTAATACCAACTAGAATGGGCTTGGATATGACAAGACCAACAAGGTCAGAAATCTAAGGCTAATACCCATTGAAATGGGGCTAGTCGAGTCCGGGTCAATATGTCCGAAAATCCAAGGCTAATGCCCCTCCAACAAGCCAGTTCCATCATGTTTGGGGGGAAAGTGTATTACCCATAAAATGTAAGTCTAATACCAACTAAAATGGGCTTGGATATGACAAGACCAACAAGGTCAGAAATCTAAGGCTAATACCCATTGAAATGGGGCTAGTCGAGTCGGATCAATATGTCCGAAAATCCAAGGCTAATGCCCCTCCAACAAGCCAGTTCCATCATGTTTGGGGGGAAAGTGTATTACCCATAAAATGTAAGTCTAATACCAACTAAATTGGGCTTGGATATGACAAGACCAACAAGGTCAGAAATCTAAGGCTAATACCCATTGAAATGGGGCTAGTCGAGTCCGGGTCAATATGTCCGAAAATCCAAGGCTAATGCCCCTCCAACAAGCCAGTTCCATCATGTTTGGCGGGAAAGTCTATTACCCATAAAATATAAGTCTAATACCAACTAAATTGGGCTTGGATATGACAAGACCAACAAGGTCAGAAATCTAACGCTAATGCCCCTCCAACAAGCAAGTTCCATCATGTTTGGGGGGAAAGTGTATTACCCATAAAATATAAGTCTAATACCACCTAAAATGGGCTTGGATTTGACAAGACCAACAAGGTCAGAAATCTAAGGCTAATACCCATTGAAATGGGGCTAGTCGAGTCCGGATCAATATGTCCGAAAATCCAAGGCTAATGCCCCTCCAACAAGCCAGTTCCATCATGTTTGGGGGGAAAGTCTATTACCCATAAAATGTAAGTCTAATACCAACTAAATTGGGCTTGGATATGACAAGACCAACAAGGTCAGAAATCTAAGGCTAATACCCATTGAAATGGGGCTAGTCGAGTGCGGATCAATATGTCCGAAAATCCAACGCTAATGCCCCTCCAACAAGCCAGTTCCATCATGTTTGGGGGGAAAGTCTATTACCCATAAAATGTAAGTCTAATACCAACTAAATTGGGCTTGGATATGACAAGACCAACAAGGTCAGAAATCTAAGGCTAATACCCATTGAAATGGGCCTAGTCGAGTCCGGGTCAATATGTCCGAAAATCCAAGGCTAATGCCCCTCCAACAATATAGTTCCATCATGTTTGCGGGGAAAGTGTATTACCCATAAAATGTAAGTCTAATACCAACTAAAATGGGCTAGGATACGACAAGACCAACAAGGTCAGAAATCTAAGGCTAATGCCCATTGAAATGGGGCTAGTCGAGTTCGGATCAATATGTCTTAAAATCCAACGATAATGCCCCTCCAACAAGCCAGTTCCATCATGTTTGAGGGAAAAGTCTATTACCCATAAAATGTAAGTCTAATACCAACTAAATTGGGCTTGGATATGACAAGACCAACAAGGTCAGAAATCTAAGGCTAATACCCATTGAAATGGGGCTAGTCGAGCCCTGTTCAATATGTCCAAAAATCCAAGGCTAATGCGCCCCCTCCAACAACCCGGTTCCATCATGTTTGGGGGAAAGTGTATTACCCATAAAATGTAAGTCTAATACCAAATAAATTGGGCTTGGATATGACAAGACCAACAAGGTCACAAATCGAAGGCTAATACCCACTGAAATGGGGCTAGTCGAGTCCGGATCAATATGTCCGAAAATCCAAGGCTAATGCCCCTCCAACAAGCCAGTTCCATCATGTTTGGGGGGAAAGTCTATTACCCATAAAATGTAAGTCTAATACCAACTAAATTGGGCTTGGATATGACAAGACCAACAAGGTCAGAAATCTAAGGCTAATACCCATTGAAATGGGCCTAGTCGAGTTCGGGTCAATATGTCCGAAAATCGAAGGGTAATGCCCCTCCAACAACCCAGTTCCATCATGTTTGGGGGGGAAGTGTATTACCCATAAAATGTAAGTCTAATACCAACTAAATTGGGCTTGGATATGACAAGACCAACAAGGTCAGAAATCTAAGGCTAATACCCATTGAAATGGGGCTAGTCGAGTCGGGATCAATATGTCCGAAAATCCAAGGCTAATGCCCCTCCAACAAGCCAGTTCCATCATGTTTGGGGGGAAAGTGTATTACCCATAAAATGTAAGTCTAATACCAACTAAATTGGGCTTGGATATGACAAGACCAACAAGGTCAGAAATCTAAGGCTAATACCCATTGAAATGGGGCTAGTCGAGTCAGGATCAATATGTCCGAAAATCCAAGGCTAATGCCCCTCCAACAAGCCAGTTCCATCATGTTTGGGGGAAAAGTCTATTACCCATAAAATGTAAGTCTAATACCAACTAAATTGGGCTTGGATATGACAAGACCAACAAGGTCAGAAATCTAAGGCTAATACCCATTGAAATGGGGCTAGTCGAGTCCGGATCAATATGTCCGAAAATCCAAGGCTAATGCCCCTCCAACAAGCCAGTTCCATCATGTTTGGGGGAAAGTCTATTACCCATAAAATGTAAGTCTAATACCAACTAAAATGGGCTTGGATTGACAAGACCAACAAGGTCAGAAATCTAAGGCTAATACCCATTGAAATGGGGCTAGTCGAGTCCGGATCAATATGTCCGAAAATCCAAGGCTAATGCCCCTCCAACAAGCCAGTTCCATCATGTTTGGGGGGAAAGTCTATTACCCATAAAATGTAAGTCTAATACCAACTAAATTGGGCTTGGATATGACAAGACCAACAAGGTCAGAAATCTAAGGCTAATACCCATTGAAATGTGGCTAGTCGAGTCGGATCAATATGTCCGAAAATCCAAGGCTAATGCCCCTCCAACAAGCCAGTTCCATCATGTTTGGGGGAAAGTCTATTACCCATAAAATGTAAGTCTAATACCAACTAAATTGGGCTTGGATATGACAAGACCAACAAGGTCAGAAATCTAAGGCTAATACCCATTGAAATGGGGCTAGTCGAGTCGGGATCAATATGTCCGAAAATCCAAGGCTAATGCCCCTCCAACAACCAGTTCCATCATGTTTGGGGGGAAAGTCTATTACCCATAAAATGTAAGTCTAATACCAACTAAATTGGGCTTGGATATGACAAGACCAACAAGGTCAGAAATCTAAGGCTAATACCCATTGAAATGGGGCTAGTCGAGTCGGATCAATATGTCCGAAAATCCAAGGCTAATGCCCCTCCAACAACCAGTTCCATCATGTTTGGGGGGAAAGTCTATTACCCATAAAATGTAAGTCTAATACCAACTAAATGGGCTTGGATATGACAAGACCAACAAGGTCAGAAATCTAAGGCTAATACCCATTGAAATGGGGCTAGTCGAGTTCGGATCAATATGTCCGAAAATCCAAGGCTAATGCCCCTCCAACAAGCCAGTTCCATCATGTGTGGGGGGAAAGTCTATTACCCATAAAATGTAAGTCTAATACCAACTAAAATGGGCTTGGATATGACAAGACCAACAAGGTCAGAAATGTAAGACTAATACCCATTGAAATGGGGCTAGTCGAGTTCGGATCAATATGTCCGAAAATCCAAGGCTAATGCCCCTCCAACAAGCCAGTTCCATCATGTTTGGGGGAAAGTCTATTACCCATAAAATGTAAGTCTAATACCAACTAAATTGGGCTTGGATATGACAAGACTAACAAGGTCAAAAATCTAAGGCTAATACCCATTGAAATGGGGCTAGTCGAGTCCGGGTCAACATGTCCGAAAATCCAAGGCTAATGCCCCTCCAACAAGCTAGTTCCATCATGTTTGGCGGGAAAGTCTATTACCCATAAAATATAAGTCTAATACCAACTAAATTGGGCTTGGATATGACAAGACCAACAAGGTCAGAAATCTAACGCTAATGCCCCTCCAACAAGCAAGTTCCATCATGTTTGGGGGGAAAGTCTATTACCCATAAAATGTAAGTCTAATACCAACTAAAATGGGCTTGGATTTGACAAGACCAACAAGGTCAGAAATGTAAGACTAATACCCATTGAAATGGGGCTAGTCGAGTTCGGATCAATATGTCCGAAAATCCAAGGCTAATGCCCCTCCAACAAGCCAGTTCCATCATGTGGGGGGGAAAAGTCTATTACCCATAAAATGTAAGTCTAATACCAAATAAATTGGGCTTGGATATGACAAGACCAACAAGGTCACAAATTGAAGGCTAATACCCACTGAAATGGGGCTAGTCGAGTGCGGATCAATATGTCCGAAAATTCAACGCTAATTCCCCTCCAACAAGCCAGTTCCATCATGTTTGGGGGGAAAGTCTATTACCCATAAAATGTAAGTCTAATACCAACTAAATTGGGCTTGGATATGACAAGACCAACAAGGTCAGAAATCTAAGGCTAATACCCATTGAAATGGGGCTAGTCGAGTCCGGGTCAATATGTCCGAAAATCCAAGGCTAATGCCCCTCCAACAAAGTTCCATCATGTTTGGGGGAAAGTCTATTACCCATAAAATGTAAGTCTAATACCAACTAAATTGGGCTTGGATATGACAAGACCAACAAGGTCAGAAATCTAAGGCTAATACCCATTGAAATGGGGCTAGTCGAGTCGGATCAATATGTCCGAAAATCCAAGGCTAATGCCCCTCCAACAAGCCAGTTCCATCATGTTTGGGGGAAAGTCTATTACCCATAAAATGTAAGTCTAATACCAACTAAATTGGGCTTGGATATGACAAGACCAACAAGGTCAGAAATCTAAGGCTAATACCCATTGAAATGGGGCTAGTCGAGTGATCAATATGTCCGAAAATCCAAGGCTAATGCCCCTCCAACAACCAGTTCCATCATGTTTGGGGGAAAGTCTATTACCCATAAAATGTAAGTCTAATACCAACTAAAATGGGCTTGGATATGACAAGACCAACAAGGTCAGAAATCTAAGGCTAATACCCATTGAAATGGGGCTAGTCGAGTCGGATCAATATGTCCGAAAATTCCAAGGCTAATGCCCCTCCAACAAGCCAGTTCCATCATGTTGGGGGGAAAAGTCTATTACCCATAAAATGTAAGTCTAATACCAACTAAATTGGGCTTGGATATGACAAGACCAACAAGGTCAGAAATCTAAGGCTAATACCCATTGAAATGGGGCTACTCGAGTCTGGATCAATATGTCCGAAAATGCAAGGCTAATGCCCCTCCAACAACCAGTTCCATCATGTTTGGGGGAAAAGTCTATTACCCATAAAATGTAAGTCTAATACCAACTAAATGGGCTTGGATATGACAAGACAACAAGGTCAGAAATCTAAGGCTAATACCCATTGAAATGGGGCTAGTCGAGTCAGGATCAATATGTCCGGAAATCCAAGGCTAATGCCCCTCCAACAACCAGTTCCATCATGTGTGGGGGAAAAGTCTATTACCCATAAAATGTAAGTATAATACCAACTAAATTGGGCTTGGATATGACAAGACCAACAAGGTCAGAAATCTAAGGCTAATACCCATTGAAATGGGTCTAGTCGAGTCAGGATCAATATGTCCGAAAATCCAAGGCTAATGCCCCTCCAACAACCAGTTCCATCATGTTTGGGGGAAAAGTCTATTACCCATAAAATGTAAGTCTAATATCAACTAAATTGGGCTTGGATATGACAAGACCAACAAGGTCAGAAATCTAAGGCTAATACCCATTGAAATGAGGCTAGTCCAGTCTGGATCAATATGGCCGAAAATCCAAGGCTAATGCCCCTCCAACAACCAAGTTCCATCATGTTTGGGGGAAAGTCTATTACCCATAAAATGTAAGTCTAATACCAACTAAAATGGGCTTGGATATGACAAGACCAACAAGGTCAGAAATCTAAGGCTAATACCCATTGAAATGGGGCTAGTCGAGTCGGATCAATATGTCCGAAAATCCAAGGCTAATGCCCCTCCAACAAGCCAGTTCCATCATGTTGGGGGAAAAGTCTATTACCCATAAAATGTAAGTCTAATACCAACTAAATGGGCTTGGATATAACAAGGTAGAAATCTAAGGCTAATACCCATTGAAATGGGGCTAGTCGAGTCAGGATCAATATGTCCGAAAATCCAAGGCTAATGCCCCTCCAACAACCAAGTTCCATCATGTTTGGGGGAAAAGTCTATTACCCATAAAATGAAGTCTAATACCAACTAAATTGGGCTTGGATATGAACAAGGTTAGAAATCTAAGGCTAATACCCATTGAAATGGGGCTAGTCGAGTCAGGATCAATTGTCCGAAAATCCAAGGCTAAACCCCCTCCAACAACCAAGTTCCATCATGTTTGGGGGAAAAGTCTATTACCCATAAAATTGAAGTCTAATACCAACTAAAATTGGGCTTGGATATGAACAAGGTAGAAATCTAAGGCTAATACCCATTGAAATGGGGCTAGTCGAGTCAGGATCAATTTGTCCGAAAATCCAAGGCTAAATGCCCCTCCAAAAACCAGTTCCATCATGCTTGGGGGAAAAGTCTATTACCCATAAAATGTAAGTCTAATACCAACTAAAGGGCTTGGATATGACAAGACCAACAAGGTCAGAAATCTAAGGCTAATACCATTGAAATGGGGCTAGTCGAGTCAGGATCAATTGTCCGAAAATCCAAGGCTAAACCCCTCCAAAAACAAGTTCCATCATGTTTGGGGGAAAAGTCTATTACCCATAAAATTGAAGTCTAATACCAACTAAAAGGGCTTGGATATGACAAGACCAACAAGGTTAGAAATCTAAGGCTAATACCATTTGAAATGGGGCTAGTCGAGTCAGGATCAATTTGTCCGAAAATCCAAGGCTAAATGCCCCTCCAAAACCAAGTTCAATCATGCTTGGGGGAAAAGTCTATTACCCATAAAATTGAAGTCTAATACCAACTAAAAGGGCTTGGATATGACAAGGTTAGAAATCTAAGGCTAATACCATTAAATGGGGCTAGTCGAGTCAGGATCAATTTGTCCGAAAATCCAAGGCTAACACCCCTCCAAAACCAAGTTCAATCATGCTTGGGGGAAAAGTCTATTACCCATAAAATTGAAGTCTAATACCAACTAAAAAGGGCTTGGATATGAACAAGGTTAGAAATCTAAGGCTAATACCATTTAAATGGGGCTCGTCGAGTCAGGATCAATTTGTCCGAAAATCCAAGGCTAATACCCCTCCAAAACCAAGTTCAATCATGCTTGGGGGAAAAGTCTATTACCCATAAAATTGAAGTCTAATACCAACTAAAAGGGCTTGGATATGACCAACAAGGTTAGAAATCTAAGGCTAATACTCATTTAAATGGGGCTCGTCGAGTCAGGATCAATTTGTCCGAAAATCCAAGGCTAAACCCCCTCCAAAAACCAAGTTCAATCATGCTTGGGGGAAAAGTCTATTACCCATAAAATTGAAGTCTAATACCAACTAAAAAGGGCTTGGATATGAACAAGGTTAGAAATCTAAGGCTAATACTCATTTAAATGGGGCTCGTCGAGTCAGGATCAATTTGTCCGAAAATCCAAGGCTAACCCCTCCAAAAACCAAGTTCAATCATGCTTGGGGGAAAAGTCTATTACCCATAAAATTGAAGTCTAATACCAACTAAAAAGGGCTTGGATATGAACAAGGTTAGAAATCTAAGGCTAATACTCATTTAAATGGGGCTCGTCGAGTCAGGATCAATTTGTCCGAAAATCCAAGGCTAACACCCCTCCAAAAACCAAGTTCAATCATGCTTGGGGGAAAAGTCTATTACCCATAAAATTGAAGTCTAATACCAACTAAAAAGGGCTTGGATATGAACAAGGTTAGAAATCTAAGGCTAATACTCATTTAAATGGGGCTCGTCGAGTCAGGATCAATTTGTCCGAAAATCCAAGGCTAACACCCCTCCAAAAACCAAGTTCAATCATGCTTGGGGGAAAAGTCTATTACCCATAAAATTGAAGTCTAATACCAAAAAAAGGGCTTGGATATGAACAAGGTTAGAAATCTAAGGCTAATACTCATTTAAATGGGGCTAGTCGAGTCAGGATCAATTTGTCTGAAAATCCAAGGCTCAGTCCCCCTCCAAAAACCAAGTTCAATCATGGTTGGGGGAAAAGTCTATTACCCATAAAATTGAAGTCTAATACCAACTAAAAGGGCTTGGATATGAGTAAGGTTAGAAATCTAAGGCTAATACTCATTTAAATGAGGCTCGTCGAGTCAGGATCAATTTGTCCGAAAATCCAAGGCTAACACCCCTCCAAAAACCAAGTTCAATCATGCTTGGGGGAAAAGTCTATTACCCATAAAATTGAAGTCTAATACCAACTAAAAAGGGCTTGGATATGAACAAGGTTAGAAATCTAAGGCTAATACTCATTTAAATGGGGCTCGTCGAGTCAGGATCAATTTGTCCGAAAATCCAAGGCTAACACCCCCTCCAAAAACCAAGTTCAATCATGCTTGGGGGAAAAGTCTATTACCCATAAAATTGAAGTCTAATACCAACTAAAAAGGGCTTGGATATGAACAAGGTTAGAAATCTAAGGCTAATACCATTTAAATGGGGCTCGTCGAGTCAGGATCAATTTGTCCGAAAATCCAAGGCTAATACCCCCTCCAAAAACCAAGTTCAATCATGCTTGGGGGAAAAGTCTATTACCCATAAAATTGAAGTCTAATACCAACTAAAAAGGGCTTGGATATGAACAAGGTTAGAAATCTAAGGCTAATACTCATTTAAATGGGGCTCGTCGAGTCAGGATCAATTTGTCCGAAAATCCAAGGCTAAACCCCCTCCAAAAACCAAGTTCAATCATGCTTGGGGGAAAAGTCTATTACCCATAAAATTGAAGTCTAATACCAACTAAAAAGGGCTTGGATATGAACAAGGTTAGAAATCTAAGGCTAATACTCATTTAAATGGGGCTCGTCGAGTCAGGATCAATTTGTCCGAAAATCCAAGGCTAACACCCCCTCCAAAAACCAAGTTCAATCATGCTTGGGGGAAAAGTCTATTACCCATAAAATTGAAGTCTAATACCAACTAAAAAGGGCTTGGATATGAACAAGGTTAGAAATCTAAGGCTAATACTCATTTAAATGGGGCTCGTTGAGTCAGGATCAATTTGTCCGAAAATCCAAGGCTAACACCCCTGAAAAAACCAAGTTCAATCATGCTTGGGGGAAAAGTCTATTACCCATAAAATTGAAGTCTAATACCAACTAAAAAGGGCTTGGATATGAACAAGGTTAGAAATCTAAGGCTAATACTCATTTAAATGGGGCTCGTCGAGTCAGGATCAATTTGTCCGAAAATCCAAGGCTAACACCCCCTCCAAAAACCAAGTTCAATCATGCTTGGGGGAAAAGTCTATTACCCATAAAATTGAAGTCTAATACCAACTAAAAAGGGCTTGGATATGAACAAAGTTAGAAATCTAAGGCTAATACTCATTTAAATGGGGCTCGTCGAGTCAGGATCAATTTGTCCGAAAATCCAAGGCTAATACCCCCTCCAAAAACCAAGTTCAATCATGCTTGGGGGAAAAGTCTATTACCCATAAAATTGAAGTCTAATACCAACTAAAAGGGCTTGGATATGAACAAGGTTAGAAATCTAAGGCTAATACTCATTTAAATGGGGCTCGTCGAGTCAGGATCAATTTGTCCGAAAATCCAAGGCTAACACCCCCTCCAAAAACCAAGTTCAATCATGCTTGGGGGAAAAGTCTATTACCCATAAAATTGAAGTCTAATACCAACTAAAAAGGGCTTGGATATGAACAAGGTTAGAAATCTAAGGCTAATACTCATTTAAATGGGGCTCGTCGAGTCAGGATCAATTTGTCCGAAAATCCAAGGCTAAACCCCCTCCAAAAACCAAGTTCAATCATGCTTGGGGGAAAAGTCTATTACCCATAAAATTGAAGTCTAATACCAACTAAAAAGGGCTTGGATATGAACAAGGTTAGAAATCTAAGGCTAATACTCATTTAAATGGGGCTCGTCGAGTCAGGATCAATTTGTCCGAAAATCCAAGGCTAACACCCCCTCCAAAAACCAAGTTCAATCATGCTTGGGGGAAAAGTCTATTACCCATAAAATTGAAGTCTAATACCAACTAAAAAGGGCTTGGATATGAACAAGGTTAGAAATCTAAGGCTAATACTCATTTAAATGGGGCTCGTCGAGTCAGGATCAATTTGTCCGAAAATCCAAGGCTAACACCCCTCCAAAAACCAAGTTCAATCATGCTTGGGGGAAAAGTCTATTACCCATAAAATTGAAGTCTAATACCAACTAAAAAGGGCTTGGATATGAACAAGGTTAGAAATCTAAGGCTAATACTCATTTAAATGGGGCTCGTCGAGTCAGGATCAATTTGTCCGAAAATCCAAGGCTAAACCCCCTCCAAAAACCAAGTTCAATCATGCTTGGGGGAAAAGTCTATTACCCATAAAATTGAAGTCTAATACCAACTAAAAGGGCTTGGATATGAACAAGGTTAGAAATCTAAGGCTAATACTCATTTAAATGGGGCTCGTCGAGTCAGGATCAATTTGTCCGAAAATCCAAGGCTAACACCCCCTCCAAAAACCAAGTTCAATCATGCTTGGGGGAAAAGTCTATTACCCATAAAATTGAAGTCTAATACCAACTAAAAAGGGCTTGGATATGAACAAGGTTAGAAATCTAAGGCTAATACTCATTTAAATGGGGCTCGTCGAGTCAGGATCAATTTGTCCGAAAATCCAAGGCTAACACCCCCTCCAAAAACCAAGTTCAATCATGCTTGGGGGAAAAGTCTATTACCCATAAAATTGAAGTCTAATACCAACTAAAAAGGGCTTGGATATGAACAAGGTTAGAAATCTAAGGCTAATACTCATTTAAATGGGGCTCGTCGAGTCAGGATCAATTTGTCCGAAAATCCAAGGCTAACACCCCCTCCAAAAACCAAGTTCAATCATGCTTGGGGGAAAAGTCTATTACCCATAAAATTGAAGTCTAATACCAACTAAAAAGGGCTTGGATATGAACAAGGTTAGAAATCTAAGGCTAATACTCATTTAAATGGGGCTCGTCGAGTCAGGATCAATTTGTCCGAAAATCCAAGGCTAAACCCCCTCCAAAAACCAAGTTCAATCATGCTTGGGGGAAAAGTCTATTACCCATAAAATTGAAGTCTAATACCAACTAAAAAGGGCTTGGATATGAACAAGGTTAGAAATCTAAGGCTAATACTCATTTAAATGGGGCTCGTCGAGTCAGGATCAATTTGTCCGAAAATCCAAGGCTAACACCCCCTCCAAAAACCAAGTTCAATCATGCTTGGGGGAAAAGTCTATTACCCATAAAATTGAAGTCTAATACCAACTAAAAAGGGCTTGGATATGAACAAGGTTAGAAATCTAAGGCTAATACTCATTTAAATGGGGCTCGTCGAGTCAGGATCAATTTGTCCGAAAATCCAAGGCTAACACCCCCTCCAAAAACCAAGTTCAATCATGCTTGGGGGAAAAGTCTATTACCCATAAAATTGAAGTCTAATACCAACTAAAAAGGGCTTGGATATGAACAAGGTTAGAAATCTAAGGCTAATACTCATTTAAATGGGGCTCGTCGAGTCAGGATCAATTTGTCCGAAAATCCAAGGCTAACACCCCCTCCAAAAACCAAGTTCAATCATGCTTGGGGGAAAAGTCTATTACCCATAAAATTGAAGTCTAATACCAACTAAAAAGGGCTTGGATATGAACAAGGTTAGAAATCTAAGGCTAATACTCATTTAAATGGGGCTCGTCGAGTCAGGATCAATTTGTCCGAAAATCCAAGGCTAACACCCCCTCCAAAAACCAAGTTCAATCATGCTTGGGGGAAAAGTCTATTACCCATAAAATTGAAGTCTAATACCAATAAAAAGGGCTTGGATATGAACAAGGTTAGAAATCTAAGGCTAATACTCATTTAAATGGGGCTCGTCGAGTCAGGATCAATTTGTCCGAAAATCCAAGGCTAACACCCCCTCCAAAAACCAAGTTCAATCATGCTTGGGGGAAAAGTCTATTACCCATAAAATTGAAGTCTAATACCAACTAAAAAGGGCTTGGATATGAACAAGGTTAGAAATCTAAGGCTAATACTCTTTAAATGGGGCTCGTCGAGTCAGGATCAATTTGTCCGAAAATCCAAGGCTAACACCCCCTCCAAAAACCAAGTTCAATCATGCTTGGGGGAAAAGTCTATTACCCATAAAATTGAAGTCTAATACCAACTAAAAAGGGCTTGGATATGAACAAGGTTAGAAATCTAAGGCTAATACTCATTTAAATGGGGCTCGTCGAGTCAGGATCAATTTGTCCGAAAATCCAAGGCTAACACCCCCTCCAAAAACCAAGTTCAATCATGCTTGGGGGAAAAGTCTATTACCCATAAAATTGAAGTCTAATACCAACTAAAAAGGGCTTGGATATGAACAAGGTTAGAAATCTAAGGCTAATACTCATTTAAATGGGGCTCGTCGAGTCAGGATCAATTTGTCCGAAAATCCAAGGCTAACACCCCCTCCAAAAACCAAGTTCAATCATGCTTGGGGGAAAAGTCTATTACCCATAAAATTGAAGTCTAATACCAACTAAAAAGGGCTTGGATATGAACAAGGTTAGAAATCTAAGGCTAATACTCATTTAAATGGGGCTCGTCGAGTCAGGATCAATTTGTCCGAAAATCCAAGGCTAAACCCCCTCCAAAAACCAAGTTCAATCATGCTTGGGGGAAAAGTCTATTACCCATAAAATTGAAGTCTAATACAACTAAAAGGGCTTGGATATGAACAAGGTTAGAAATCTAAGGCTAATACTCATTTAAATGGGGCTCGTCGAGTCAGGATCAATTTGTCCGAAAATCCAAGGCTAACACCCCCTCCAAAAACCAAGTTCAATCATGCTTGGGGGAAAAGTCTATTACCCATAAAATTGAAGTCTAATACCAACTAAAAAGGGCTTGGATATGAACAAGGTTAGAAATCTAAGGCTAATACTCATTTAAATGGGGCTCGTCGAGTCAGGATCAATTTGTCCGAAAATCCAAGGCTAACACCCCCTCCAAAAACCAAGTTCAATCATGCTTGGGGGAAAAGTCTATTACCCATAAAATTGAAGTCTAATACCAACTAAAAGGGCTTGGATATGAACAAGGTTAGAAATCTAAGGCTAATACTCATTTAAATGGGGCTCGTCGAGTCAGGATCAATTTGTCCGAAAATCCAAGGCTAACACCCCCTCCAAAAACCAAGTTCAATCATGCTTGGGGGAAAAGTCTATTACCCATAAAATTGAAGTCTAATACCAACTAAAAAGGGCTTGGATATGAACAAGGTTAGAAATCTAAGGCTAATACTCATTTAAATGGGGCTCGTCGAGTCAGGATCAATTTGTCCGAAAATCCAAGGCTAACACCCCCTCCAAAAACCAAGTTCAATCATGCTTGGGGGAAAAGTCTATTACCCATAAAATTGAAGTCTAATACCAACTAAAAAGGGCTTGGATATGAACAAGGTTAGAAATCTAAGGCTAATACTCATTTAAATGGGGCTCGTCGAGTCAGGATCAATTTGTCCGAAAATCCAAGGCTAACACCCCCTCCAAAAACCAAGTTCAATCATGCTTGGGGGAAAAGTCTATTACCCATAAAATTGAAGTCTAATACCAACTAAAAAGGGCTTGGATATGAACAAGGTTAGAAATCTAAGGCTAATACTCATTTAAATGGGGCTCGTCGAGTCAGGATCAATTTGTCCGAAAATCCAAGGCTAACACCCCCTCCAAAAACCAAGTTCAATCATGCTTGGGGGAAAAGTCTATTACCCATAAAATTGAAGTCTAATACCAACTAAAAAGGGCTTGGATATGAACAAGGTTAGAAATCTAAGGCTAATACTCATTTAAATGGGGCTCGTCGAGTCAGGATCAATTTGTCCGAAAATCCAAGGCTAACACCCCCTCCAAAAACCAAGTTCAATCATGCTTGGGGGAAAAGTCTATTACCCATAAAATTGAAGTCTAATACCAACTAAAAAGGGCTTGGATATGAACAAGGTTAGAAATCTAAGGCTAATACTCATTTAAATGGGGCTCGTCGAGTCAGGATCAATTTGTCCGAAAATCCAAGGCTAACACCCCCTCCAAAAACCAAGTTCAATCATGCTTGGGGGAAAAGTCTATTACCCATAAAATTGAAGTCTAATACCAACTAAAAAGGGCTTGGATATGAACAAGGTTAGAAATCTAAGGCTAATACTCATTTAAATGGGGCTCGTCGAGTCAGGATCAATTTGTCCGAAAATCCAAGGCTAACACCCCCTCCAAAAACCAAGTTCAATCATGCTTGGGGGAAAAGTCTATTACCCATAAAATTGAAGTCTAATACCAACTAAAAAGGGCTTGGATATGAACAAGGTTAGAAATCTAAGGCTAATACTCATTTAAATGGGGCTCGTCGAGTCAGGATCAATTTGTCCGAAAATCCAAGGCTAACACCCCCTCCAAAAACCAAGTTCAATCATGCTTGGGGGAAAAGTCTATTACCCATAAAATTGAAGTCTAATACCAACTAAAAAGGGCTTGGATATGAACAAGGTTAGAAATCTAAGGCTAATACTCATTTAAATGGGGCTCGTCGAGTCAGGATCAATTTGTCCGAAAATCCAAGGCTAACACCCCCTCCAAAAACCAAGTTCAATCATGCTTGGGGGAAAAGTCTATTACCCATAAAATTGAAGTCTAATACCAACTAAAAAGGGCTTGGATATGAACAAGGTTAGAAATCTAAGGCTAATACTTTAAATGGGGCTCGTCGAGTCAGGATCAATTTGTCCGAAAATCCAAGGCTAACACCCCCTCCAAAAACCAAGTTCAATCATGCTTGGGGGAAAAGTCTATTACCCATAAAATTGAAGTCTAATACCAACTAAAAAGGGCTTGGATATGAACAAGGTTAGAAATCTAAGGCTAATACTCATTTAAATGGGGCTCGTCGAGTCAGGATCAATTTGTCCGAAAATCCAAGGCTAACACCCCCTCCAAAAACCAAGTTCAATCATGCTTGGGGGAAAAGTCTATTACCCATAAAATTGAAGTCTAATACCAACTAAAAAGGGCTTGGATATGAACAAGGTTAGAAATCTAAGGCTAATACTCATTTAAATGGGGCTCGTCGAGTCAGGATCAATTTGTCCGAAAATCCAAGGCTAACACCCCCTCCAAAAACCAAGTTCAATCATGCTTGGGGGAAAAGTCTATTACCCATAAAATTGAAGTCTAATACCAACTAAAAAGGGCTTGGATATGAACAAGGTTAGAAATCTAAGGCTAATACTCATTTAAATGGGGCTCGTCGAGTCAGGATCAATTTGTCCGAAAATCCAAGGCTAACACCCCCTCCAAAAACCAAGTTCAATCATGCTTGGGGGAAAAGTCTATTACCCATAAAATTGAAGTCTAATACCAACTAAAAGGGCTTGGATATGAACAAGGTTAGAAATCTAAGGCTAATACTCATTTAAATGGGGCTCGTCGAGTCAGGATCAATTTGTCCGAAAATCCAAGGCTAACACCCCCTCCAAAAACCAAGTTCAATCATGCTTGGGGGAAAAGTCTATTACCCATAAAATTGAAGTCTAATACCAACTAAAAAGGGCTTGGATATGAACAAGGTTAGAAATCTAAGGCTAATACTCCTTTAAATGGGGCTCGTCGAGTCAGGATCAATTTGTCCGAAAATCCAAGGCTAACACCCCCTCCAAAAACCAAGTTCAATCATGCTTGGGGGAAAAGTCTATTACCCATAAAATTGAAGTCTAATACCAACTAAAAAGGGCTTGGATATGAACAAGGTTAGAAATCTAAGGCTAATACTCATTTAAATGGGGCTCGTCGAGTCAGGATCAATTTGTCCGAAAATCCAAGGCTAACACCCCCTCCAAAAACCAAGTTCAATCATGCTTGGGGGAAAAGTCTATTACCCATAAAATTGAAGTCTAATACCAACTAACAAGGGCTTGGATATGAACAAGGTTAGAAATCTAAGGCTTATACTAATTTAAAAGGGGCTCGTCGAGTCACGATCAATTTGTCCGAAAATCCAAGGCTAACACCCCCTCCAAAAACCAAGTTCAATCATGCTTGGGGGAAAAGTCTATTACCCATAAAATTGAAGTCTAATACCAACTAAAAAGGGCTTGGATATGAACAAGGTTAGAAATCTAAGGCTAATACTCATTTAAATGGGGCTCGTCGAGTCAGGATCAATTTGTCCGAAAATCCAAGGCTAACACCCCCTCCAAAAACCAAGTTCAATCATGCTTGGGGGAAAAGTCTATTACCCATAAAATTGAAGTCTAATACCAACTAAAAAGGGCTTGGATATGAACAAGGTTAGAAATCTAAGGCTAATACTCATTTAAATGGGGCTCGTCGAGTCAGGATCAATTTGTCCGAAAATCCAAGGCTAACACCCCCTCCAAAAACCAAGTTCAATCATGCTTGGGGGAAAAGTCTATTACCCATAAAATTGAAGTCTAATACCAACTAAAAAGGGCTTGGATATGAACAAGGTTAGAAATCTAAGGCTAATACTCATTTAAATGGGGCTCGTCGAGTCAGGATCAATTTGTCCGAAAATCCAAGGCTAACACCCCCTCCAAAAACCAAGTTCAATCATGCTTGGGGGAAAAGTCTATTACCCATAAAATTGAAGTCTAATACCAACTAAAAAGGGCTTGGATATGAACAAGGTTAGAAATCTAAGGCTAATACTCATTTAAATGGGGCTCGTCGAGTCAGGATCAATTTGTCCGAAAATCCAAGGCTAACACCCCCTCCAAAAACCAAGTTCAATCATGCTTGGGGGAAAAGTCTATTACCCATAAAATTGAAGTCTAATACCAACTAAAAAGGGCTTGGATATGAACAAGGTTAGAAATCTAAGGCTAATACTCATTAAATGGGGCTCGTCGAGTCAGGATCAATTTGTCCGAAAATCCAAGGCTAACACCCCCTCCAAAAACCAAGTTCAATCATGCTTGGGGGAAAAGTCTATTACCCATAAAATTGAAGTCTAATACCAACTAAAAAGGGCTTGGATATGAACAAGGTTAGAAATCTAAGGCTAATACTCTTTAAATGGGGCTCGTCGAGTCAGGATCAATTTGTCCGAAAATCCAAGGCTAACACCCCCTCCAAAAACCAAGTTCAATCATGCTTGGGGGAAAAGTCTATTACCCATAAAATTGAAGTCTAATACCAACTAAAAAGGGCTTGGATATGAACAAGGTTAGAAATCTAAGGCTAATACTCATTTAAATGGGGCTCGTCGAGTCAGGATCAATTTGTCCGAAAATCCAAGGCTAACACCCCCTCCAAAAACCAAGTTCAATCATGCTTGGGGGAAAAGTCTATTACCCATAAAATTGAAGTCTAATACCAACTAAAAAGGGCTTGGATATGAACAAGGTTAGAAATCTAAGGCTAATACTCATTTAAATGGGGCTCGTCGAGTCAGGATCAATTTGTCCGAAAATCCAAGGCTAACACCCCCTCCAAAAACCAAGTTCAATCATGCTTGGGGGAAAAGTCTATTACCCATAAAATTGAAGTCTAATACCAACTAAAAAGGGCTTGGATATGAACAAGGTTAGAAATCTAAGGCTAATACTCATTTAAATGGGGCTCGTCGAGTCAGGATCAATTTGTCCGAAAATCCAAGGCTAACACCCCCTCCAAAAACCAAGTTCAATCATGCTTGGGGGAAAAGTCTATTACCCATAAAATTGAAGTCTAATACCAACTAAAAAGGGCTTGGATATGAACAAGGTTAGAAATCTAAGGCTAATACTCATTTAAATGGGGCTCGTCGAGTCAGGATCAATTTGTCCGAAAATCCAAGGCTAACACCCCCTCCAAAAACCAAGTTCAATCATGCTTGGGGGAAAAGTCTATTACCCATAAAATTGAAGTCTAATACCAACTAAAAAGGGCTTGGATATGAACAAGGTTAGAAATCTAAGGCTAATACTCATTTAAATGGGGCTCGTCGAGTCAGGATCAATTTGTCCGAAAATCCAAGGCTAACACCCCCTCCAAAAACCAAGTTCAATCATGCTTGGGGGAAAAGTCTATTACCCATAAAATTGAAGTCTAATACCAACTAAAAAGGGCTTGGATATGAACAAGGTTAGAAATCTAAGGCTAATACCATTTAAATGGGGCTCGTCGAGTCAGGATCAATTTGTCCGAAAATCCAAGGCTAACACCCCCTCCAAAAACCAAGTTCAATCATGCTTGGGGGAAAAGTCTATTACCCATAAAATTGAAGTCTAATACCAACTAAAAAGGGCTTGGATATGAACAAGGTTAGAAATCTAAGGCTAATACTCATTTAAATGGGGCTCGTCGAGTCAGGATCAATTTGTCCGAAAATCCAAGGCTAACACCCCCTCCAAAAACCAAGTTCAATCATGCTTGGGGGAAAAGTCTATTACCCATAAAATTGAAGTCTAATACCAACTAAAAAGGGCTTGGATATGAACAAGGTTAGAAATCTAAGGCTAATACTCATTTAAATGGGGCTCGTCGAGTCAGGATCAATTTGTCCGAAAATCCAAGGCTAACACCCCCTCCAAAAACCAAGTTCAATCATGCTTGGGGGAAAAGTCTATTACCCATAAAATTGAAGTCTAATACCAACTAAAAAGGGCTTGGATATGAACAAGGTTAGAAATCTAAGGCTAATACTCATTTAAATGGGGCTCGTCGAGTCAGGATCAATTTGTCCGAAAATCCAAGGCTAACACCCCCTCCAAAAACCAAGTTCAATCATGCTTGGGGGAAAAGTCTATTACCCATAAAATTGAAGTCTAATACCAACTAAAAAGGGCTTGGATATGAACAAGGTTAGAAATCTAAGGCTAATACCATTTAAATGGGGCTCGTCGAGTCAGGATCAATTTGTCCGAAAATCCAAGGCTAACACCCCCTCCAAAAACCAAGTTCAATCATGCTTGGGGGAAAAGTCTATTACCCATAAAATTGAAGTCTAATACCAACTAAAAAGGGCTTGGATATGAACAAGGTTAGAAATCTAAGGCTAATACTCATTTAAATGGGGCTAGTCGAGTCAGGATCAATTTGTCCGAAAATCCAAGGCTAACACCCCCTCCAAAAACCAAGTTCAATCATGCTTGGGGGAAAAGTCTATTACCCATAAAATTGAAGTCTAATACCAACTAAAAAGGGCTTGGATATGAACAAGGTTAGAAATCTAAGGCTAATACTCATTTAAATGGGGCTCGTCGAGTCAGGATCAATTTGTCCGAAAATCCAAGGCTAACACCCCCTCCAAAAACCAAGTTCAATCATGCTTGGGGGAAAAGTCTATTACCCATAAAATTGAAGTCTAATACCAACTAAAAAGGGCTTGGATATGAACAAGGTTAGAAATCTAAGGCTAATACTCATTTAAATGGGGCTCGTCGAGTCAGGATCAATTTGTCCGAAAATCCAAGGCTAACACCCCCTCCAAAAACCAAGTTCAATCATGCTTGGGGGAAAAGTCTATTACCCATAAAATTGAAGTCTAATACCAACTAAAAAGGGCTTGGATATGAACAAGGTTAGAAATCTAAGGCTAATACTCATTTAAATGGGGCTCGTCGAGTCAGGATCAATTTGTCCGAAAATCCAAGGCTAACACCCCCTCCAAAAACCAAGTTCAATCATGCTTGGGGGAAAAGTCTATTACCCATAAAATTGAAGTCTAATACCAACTAAAAAGGGCTTGGATATGAACAAGGTTAGAAATCTAAGGCTAATACTCATTTAAATGGGGCTCGTCGAGTCAGGATCAATTTGTCCGAAAATCCAAGGCTAACACCCCCTCCAAAAACCAAGTTCAATCATGCTTGGGGAAAAGTCTATTACCCATAAAATTGAAGTCTAATACCAACTAAAAAGGGCTTGGATATGAACAAGGTTAGAAATCTAAGGCTAATACCATTTAAATGGGGCTCGTCGAGTCAGGATCAATTTGTCCGAAAATCCAAGGCTAACACCCCCTCCAAAAACCAAGTTCAATCATGCTTGGGGGAAAAGTCTATTACCCATAAAATTGAAGTCTAATACCAACTAAAAAGGGCTTGGATATGAACAAGGTTAGAAATCTAAGGCTAATACTCATTTAAATGGGGCTAGTCGAGTCAGGATCAATTTGTCCGAAAATCCAAGGCTAACACCCCCTCCAAAAACCAAGTTCAATCATGCTTGGGGGAAAAGTCTATTACCCATAAAATTGAAGTCTAATACCAACTAAAAAGGGCTTGGATATGAACAAGGTTAGAAATCTAAGGCTAATACTCATTTAAATGGGGCTAGTCGAGTCAGGATCAATTTGTCCGAAAATCCAAGGCTAACACCCCCTCCAAAAACCAAGTTCAATCATGCTTGGGGAAAAGTCTATTACCCATAAAATTGAAGTCTAATACCAACTAAAAAGGGCTTGGATATGAACAAGGTTAGAAATCTAAGGCTAATACCATTTAAATGGGGCGTCGAGTCAGGATCAATTTGTCCGAAAATCCAAGGCTAACACCCCCTCCAAAAACCAAGTTCAATCATGCTTGGGGGAAAAGTCTATTACCCATGAAATTGAAGTCTAATACCAACTAAAAAGGGCTTGGATATGAACAAGGTTAGAAATCTAAGGCTTATACCCATTTAAATCGGGCTTGTCGAGTCAGGATCAATTTGTCCGAAAATCCAAGGCTAACACCCCCTCCAAAAACCAAGTTCAATCATGCTTGGGGGAAAAGTCTATTACCCATAAAATTGAAGTCTAATACCAACTAAAAAGGGCTTGGATATGAACAAGGTTAGAAATCTAAGGCTAATACTCATTTAAATGGGGCTGTCGAGTCAGGATCAATTTGTCCGAAAATCCAAGGCTAACACCCCCTCCAAAAACCAAGTTCAATCATGCTTGGGGAAAAGTCTATTACCCATAAAATTGAAGTCTAATACCAACTAAAAAGGGCTTGGATATGAACAAGGTTAGAAATCTAAGGCTAATACTCATTTAAATGGGGCTCGTCGAGTCAGGATCAATTTGTCCGAAAATCCAAGGCTAACACCCCCTCCAAAAACCAAGTTCAATCATGCTTGGGGAAAAGTCTATTACCCATAAAATTGAAGTCTAATACCAACTAAAAAGGGCTTGGATATGAACAAGGTTAGAAATCTAAGGCTATACTCATTTAAATGGGGCTGTCGAGTCAGGATCAATTTGTCCGAAAATCCAAGGCTAACACCCCCTCCAAAAACCAAGTTCAATCATGCTTGGGGGAAAAGTCTATTACCCATAAAATTGAAGTCTAATACCAACTAAAAAGGGCTTGGATATGAACAAGGTTAGAAATCTAAGGCTAATACTCATTTAAATGGGGCTCGTCGAGTCAGGATCAATTTGTCCGAAAATCCAAGGCTAAACCCCCTCCAAAAACCAAGTTCAATCATGCTTGGGGAAAAGTCTATTACCCATAAATTGAAGTCTAATACCAACTAAAAAGGGCTTGGATATGAACAAGGTTAGAAATCTAAGGCTAATACTCATTTAAATGGGGCTAGTCGAGTCAGGATCAATTTGTCCGAAAATCCAAGGCTAACACCCCCTCCAAAAACCAAGTTCAATCATGCTTGGGGGAAAAGTCTATTACCCATAAAATTGAAGTCTAATACCAACTAAAAAGGCTTGGATATGAACAAGGTTAGAAATCTAAGGCTTATACCATTTAAATGGGGCTAGTCGAGTCAGGATCAATTTGTCCGAAAATCCAAGGCTAACACCCCCTCCAAAAACCAAGTTCAATCATGCTTGGGGAAAAGTCTATTACCCATAAAATTGAAGTCTAATACCAACTAAAAAGGGCTTGGATATGAACAAGGTTAGAAATCTAAGGCTAATACCATTTAAATGGGGCTGTCGAGTCAGGATCAATTTGTCCGAAAATCCAAGGCTAACACCCCCTCCAAAAACCAAGTTCAATCATGCTTGGGGAAAAGTCTATTACCCATAAATTGAAGTCTAATACCAACTAAAAAGGGCTTGGATATGAACAAGGTTAGAAATCTAAGGCTAATACTCATTTAAATGGGGCTCGTCGAGTCAGGATCAATTTGTCCGAAAATCCAAGGCTAACACCCCCTCCAAAAACCAAGTTCAATCATGCTTGGGGAAAAGTCTATTACCCATAAATTGAAGTCTAATACCAACTAAAAAGGGCTTGGATATGAACAAGGTTAGAAATCTAAGGCTAATACCATTTAAATGGGGCTGTCGAGTCAGGATCAATTTGTCCGAAAATCCAAGGCTAACACCCCCTCCAAAAACCAAGTTCAATCATGCTTGGGGGAAAAGTCTATTACCCATAAAATTGAAGTCTAATACCAACTAAAAAGGCTTGGATATGAACAAGGTTTAGAAATCTAAGGCTTATACCATTTAAATGGGGCTCTGTCGAGTCAGGATCAATTTGTCCGAAAATCCAAGGCTAACCCCCCTCCAAAAACCAAGTTCAATCATGCTTGGGGAAAAGTCTATTACCCATAAAATTGAAGTCTAATACCAACTAAAAAGGTCTTGCATATGAACAAGGTTTGAAATCTAAGGCTTATACCCATTTAAATGGGGCTAGTCGAGTCAGGATCAATTTGTCCGAAAATCCAAGGCTAACAGCCCCTCCAAAAACCAAGTTCAATCATGCTTGGGGGAAAAGTCTATTACCCATAAAATTGAAGTCTAATACCAACTAAAAAGGGCTTGGATATGAACAAGGTTAGAAATCTAAGGGTAATACTCATTTAAATGGGGCTGTCGAGTCAGGATCAATTTGTCCGAAAATCCAAGGCTAACACCCCCTCCAAAAACCAAGTTCAATCATGCTTGGGGGAAAAGTCTATTACCCAAAATTGAAGTCTAATACCAACTAAAAAGGGCTTGGATATGAACAAGGTTAGAAATCTAAGGCTAATACTCATTTAAATGGGGCTCGTCGAGTCAGGATCAATTTGTCCGAAAATCCAAGGCTAACACCCCCTCCAAAAACCAAGTTCAATCATGCTTGGGGAAAAGTCTATTACCCAAAATTGAAGTCTAATACCAACTAAAAAGGGCTTGGATATGAACAAGGTTAGAAATCTAAGGCTAATACTCATTTAAATGGGGCTGTCGAGTCAGGATCAATTTGTCCGAAAATCTAAGACTAAAACCCCCTCCAAAAACCAAGTTCAATCATGCTTGGGGGAAAAGTCTATTACCCATAAATTGAAGTCTAATACCAACTAAAAAGGGCTTGGATATGAACAAGGTTAGAAATCTAAGGCTAATACTCATTTAAATGGGGCTCGTCGAGTCAGCAACAATTTGTCCGAAAATCCAAGGCTAACACCCCCTCCAAAAACCAAGTTCAATCATGCTTGGGTGAAAAGTCTATTACCCATAAAATTGAAGTCTAATACCAACTAAAAAGGGCTTGGATAGGAACAAGGTTAGAAATCTAAGGCTAATACTCATTTAAATGGGGCTCGTCGAGTCAGGATCAATTTGTCCGAAAATCCAAGGCTAACACCCCCTCCAAAAACCAAGTTCAATCATGCTTGGAGGAAAAGTCTTTTCCCAATAAAATTGAAGTCTAATACCAACTAAAAAGGTCTTGCATATGAACAAGGTTTGAAATCTAAGGCTTATACCCATTTAAATGGGGCTAGTCGAGTCAGGATCAATTTGTCCGAACATCCAAGGCTAACAGCCCCTCCAAAAACCAAGTTCAATCATGCTTGGGGGAAAAGTCTATTACCCAAAAATTGAAGTCTAATACCAACTAAAAAGGCCTTGGATTTGAAAAAAACGAAGAAGGTTAGAAATCTAAGGCTTATACCCATTTAAATGGGGCTTGTCGAGTCAGGATCAATTTGTCCGAAAATCCAAGGCTAACACCCCCTCCAAAAACCAAGTTCAATCATGCTTGGGGAAAAGTCTATTACCCATAAAATTGAAGTCTAATACCAACTAAAAAGGGCTTGGATATGAACAAGGTTAGAAATCTAAGGCTAATACTCATTTAAATGGGGCTCGTCGAGTCAGGATCAATTTGTCCGAAAATCCAAGGCTAACACCCCCTCCAAAAACCAAGTTCAATCATGCTTGGGGAAAAGTCTATTACCCATAAAATTGAAGTCTAATACCAACTAAAAAGGGCTTGGATATGAACAAGGTTAGAAATCTAAGGCTTATACTCATTTAAATGGGGCCGTCGAGTCAGGATCAATTTGTCCGAAAATCCAAGGCTAACACCCCCTCCAAAAACCAAGTTCAATCATGCTTGGGGAAAAGTCTATTACCCATAAAATTGAAGTCTAATACCAACTAAAAAGGGCTTGGATATGAACAAGGTTAGAAATCAAAGGCTTATACCCATTTAAATGGGGCTGTCGAGTCAGGATCAATTTGTCCGAAAATCCAAGGCTAACACCCCCTCCAAAAACCAAGTTCAATCATGCTTGGGGAAAAGTCTATTACCCATAAAATTGAAGTCTAATACCAACTAAAAAGGGCTTGGATATGAACAAGGTTAGAAATCTAAGGCTAATACTCATTTAAATGGGGCTGTCGAGTCAGGATCAATTTGTCCGAAAATCCAAGGCTAACACCCCCTCCAAAAACCAAGTTCAATCATGCTTGGGGAAAAGTCTATTACCCATAAATTGAAGTCTAATACCAACTAAAAAGGGCTTGGATATGAACAAGGTTAGAAATCTAAGGCTAATACTCATTTAAATGGGGCTCGTCGAGTCAGGATCAATTTGTCCGAAAATCCTAGGCTAACACCCCCTCCAAAACCCAAGTTCAATCATGCTTGGGGAAAAGTCTATTACCAATAAAATTGAAGTCTAATACCAACTAAAAAGGGCTTGGATATGAACAAGGTTAGAAATCTAAGGCTATACTCATTTAAATGGGGCTGTCGAGTCAGGATCAATTTGTCCGAAAATCCAAGGCTAACACCCCCTCCAAAAACCAAGTTCAATCATGCTTGGGGAAAAGTCTATTACCCATAAAATTGAAGTCTAATACCAACTAAAAAGGGCTTGGATATGAACAAGGTTAGAAATCTAAGGCTAATACTCATTTAAATGGGGCTGTCGAGTCAGGATCAATTTGTCCGAAAATCCAAGGCTAACACCCCCTCCAAAAACCAAGTTCAATCATGCTTGGGGAAAAGTCTATTACCCATAAAATTGAAGTCTAATACCAACTAAAAAGGGCTTGGATATGAACAAGGTTAGAAATCTAAGGCTAATACTCATTTAAATGGGGCTGTCGAGTCAGGATCAATTTGTCCGAAAATCCAAGGCTAACACCCCCTCCAAAAACCAAGTTCAATCATGCTTGGGGGAAAGTCTATTACCCATAAAATTGAAGTCTAATCCCAACTAAAAAGGGCTTGGATATGAACAAGGTTAGAAATCTAAGGCTAATACTCATTTAAATGGGGCTCGTCGAGTCAGGATCAATTTGTCCGAAAATCCAAGGCTAACACCCCCTCCAAAAACCAAGTTCAATCATGCTTGGGGAAAAGTCTATTACCCATAAAATTGAAGTCTAATACCAACTAAAAAGGGCTTGGATATGAACAAGGTTAGAAATCTAAAGCTAATACTCATTTAAATGGGGCTCGTCGAGTCAGGATCAATTTGTCCGAAAATCCAAGGCTAACACCCCCTCCAAAAACCAAGTTCAATCATGCTTGGGGAAAAGTCTATTACCCATAAAATTGAAGTCTAATACCAACTAAAAAGGGCTTGGATATGAACAAGGTTAGAAATCTAAGGCTAATACTCATTTAAATGGGGCTCGTCGAGTCAGGATCAATTTGTCCGAAAATCCAAGGCTAACACCCCCTCCAAAAACCAAGTTCAATCATGCTTGGGGAAAAGTCTATTACCCATAAAATTGAAGTCTAATACCAACTAAAAAGGGCTTGGATATGAACAAGGTTAGAAATCTAAGGCTATACTCATTTAAATGGGGCTGTCGAGTCAGGATCAATTTGTCCGAAAATCCAAGACTAACACCCCCTCGAAAAACCAAGTTCAATCATGCTTGGGGAAAAGTCGATAACGCATAAAATTAAAGTCTAATACCAACTAAAAAGGGATCGGATATGAACAAGGTTATAAATCTAAGGCTTATACTCATTTAAATGGGGCTGTCGAGTCAGGATCAATTTGTCCGAAAATCCAAGGCTAACACCCCCTCCAAAAACCAAGTTCAATCATGCTTGGGGAAAAGTCTATTACCCATAAAATTGAAGTCTAATACCAACTAAAAAGGGCTTGGATATGAACAAGGTTAGAAATCTAAGGCTAATACTCATTTAAATGGGGCTGTCGAGTCAGGATCAATTTGTCCGAAAATCCAAGGCTAACACCCCCTCCAAAAACCAAGTTCAATCATGCTTGGGGAAAAGTCTATTACCCATAAAATTGAAGTCTAATACCAACTAAAAAGGGCTTGGATATGAACAAGGTTAGAAATCTAAGGCTAATACTCATTTAAATGGGGCTCGTCGAGTCAGGATCAATTTGTCCGAAAATCCAAGGCTAACACCCCCTCCAAAAACCAAGTTCAATCATGCTTGGGGAAAAGTCTATTACCCATAAAATTGAAGTCTAATACCAACTAAAAAGGGCTTGGATATGAACAAGGTTAGAAATCTAAGGCTAATACTCATTTAAATGGGGCTCGTCGAGTCAGGATCAATTTGTCCGAAAATCCAAGGCTAACACCCCCTCCAAAAACCAAGTTCAATCATGCTTGGGGAAAAGTCTATTACCCATAAAATTGAAGTCTAATACCAACTAAAAAGGGCTTGGATATGAACAAGGTTAGAAATCTAAGGCTAATACTCATTTAAATGGGGCTCGTTGAGTCAGGATCAATTTGCCCGAAAATCCAATGCTAACACCCACTCCAAAAACCAAGTTCAATCATGCTTGGGGAAAAGTCTATTACCCATAAAATTGAAGTCTAATACCAACTAAAAAGGTCTTGGATATGAACAAGGTTAGAAATCTAAGGCTAATACTCATTTAAATGGGGCTAGTCGAGTCAGGATCAATTTGTCCGAAAATCCAAGGCTAACACCCCCTCCAAAAACCAAGTTCAATCATGCTTGGGGAAAAGTCTATTACCCATAAAATTGAAGTCTAATACCAACTAAAAAGGGCTTGGATATGAACAAGGTTAGAAATCTAAGGCTAATACTCATTTAAATGGGGCTGTCGAGTCAGGATCAATTTGTCCGAAAATCCAAGGCTAACACCCCCTCCAAAAACCAAGTTCAATCATGCTTGGGGAAAAGTCTATTACCCATAAAATTGAAGTCTAATACCAACTAAAAAGGGCTTGGATATGAACAAGGTTAGAAATCTAAGGCTAATACTCATTTAAATGGGGCTCGTCGAGTCAGGATCAATTTGTCCGAAAATCCAAGGCTAACACCCCCTCCAAAAACCAAGTTCAATCATGCTTGGGGAAAAGTCTATTACCCATAAAATTGAAGTCTAATACCAACTAAAAAGGGCTTGGATATGAACAAGGTTTGAAATCTAAGGCTAATACTCATTTAAATGGGGCTCGTCGAGTCAGGATCAATTTGTCCGAAAATCCAAGGCTAACACCCCCTCCAAAAACCAAGTTCAATCATGCTTGGGGGAAAAGTCTATTACCCATAAAATTGAAGTCTAATACCAACTAAAAAGGGCTTGGATATGAACAAGGTTAGAAATCTAAGGCTAATACTCATTTAAATGGGGCTGTCGAGTAAGGATCAATTTGTCCGAAAATCCAAGGCTAACACCCCCTCCAAAAACCAAGTTCAATCATGCTTGGGGAAAAGTCTATTACCCATAAAATTGAAGTCTAATACCAACTAAAAAGGGCTTGGATATGAACAAGGTTAGAAATCTAAGGCTAATACTCATTTAAATGGGGCTCGTCGAGTCAGGATCAATTTGTCCGAAAATCCAAGGCTAACACCCCCTCCAAAAACCAAGTTCAATCATGCTTGGGGAAAAGTCTATTACCCATAAAATTGAAGTCTAATACCAACTAAAAAGGGCTTGGATATGAACAAGGTTAGAAATCTAAGGCTAATACTCATTTAAATGGGGCTCGTCGAGTAGGATCAATTTGTCCGAAAATCCAAGGCTAACACCCCCTCCAAAAACCAAGTTCAATCATGCTTGGGGAAAAGTCTATTACCCATAAAATTGAAGTCTAATACCAACTAAAAAGGTCTTGGATATGAACAAGGTTTGAAATCTAAGGCTAATACTCATTTAAATGGGGCTCGTCGAGTCAGGATCAATTTGTCCGAAAATCCAAGGCTAACACCCCCTCCAAAAACCAAGTTCAATCATGCTTGGGGGAAAAGTCTATTACCCATAAAATTGAAGTCTAATACCAACTAAAAAGGGCTTGGATATGAACAAGGTTAGAAATCTAAGGCTAATACTCATTTAAATGGGGCTCGTCGAGTCAGGATCAATTTGTCCGAAAATCCAAGGCTAACACCCCCTCCAAAAACCAAGTTCAATCATGCTTGGGGGAAAAGTCTATTACCCATAAAATTGAAGTCTAATACCAACTAAAAAGGCTTGGATATGAACAAGGTTTGAAATCTAAGGCTAATACTCATTTAAATGGGGCTCGTCGAGTCAGGATCAATTTGTCCGAAAATCCAAGGCTAACACCCCCTCCAAAAACCAAGTTCAATCATGCTTGGGGGAAAAGTCTATTACCCATAAAATTGAAGTCTAATACCAACTAAAAAGGTCTTGGATATGAACAAGGTTTGAAATCTAAGGCTAATACTCATTTAAATGGGGCTCGTCAGTCGGATCAATTTGTCCGAAAATCCAAGGCTAACACCCCCTCCAAAAACCAAGTTCAATCATGCTTGGGGGAAAAGTCTATTACCCATAAAATTGAAGTCTAATACCAACTAAAAAGGCTTGGATATGAACAAGGTTTGAAATCTAAGGCTAATACTCATTTAAATGGGGCTCGTCGAGTCAGGATCAATTTGTCGAAAATCCAAGGCTAACACCCCCTCCAAAAACCAAGTTCAATCATGCTTGGGGGAAAAGTCTATTACCCATAAAATTGAAGTCTAATACCAACTAAAAAGGGCTTGGATATGAACAAGGTTAGAAATCTAAGGCTAATACTCATTTAAATGGGGCTCGTCGAGTAGGATCAATTTGTCCGAAAATCCAAGGCTAACACCCCCTCCAAAAACCAAGTTCAATCATGCTTGGGGGAAAAGTCTATTACCCATAAAATTGAAGTCTAATACCAACTAAAAAGGGTCTTGGATATGAACAAGGTTTGAAATCTAAGGCTAAACTCATTCAAATGGGGCTCGTCGAGTACGGATCAATTTGTCCGAAAATCCAAGGCTAACACCCCCTCCAAAAACCAAGTTCAATCATGCTTGGGGGAAAAGTCTATTACCCATAAAATTGAAGTCTAATACCAACTAAAAAGGTCTTGGATATGAACAAGGTTTGAAATCTAAGGCTAAAACTCATTCAAATGGGGCTCGTCGAGTACGGATCAATTTGTCCGAAAATCCAAGGCTAACACCCCCTCCAAAAACCAAGTTCAATCATGCTTGGGGGAAAAGTCTATTACCCATAAAATTGAAGTCTAATACCAACTAAAAAGGGCTTGGATATGAACAAGGTTTGAAATCTAAGGCTAATACTCATTCAAATGGGGCTCGTCGAGTCAGGATCAATTTGTCGAAAATCCAAGGCTAACACCCCCTCCAAAAACCAAGTTCAATCATGCTTGGGGGAAAAGTCTATTACCCATAAAATTGAAGTCTAATACCAACTAAAAAGGTCTTGGATATGAACAAGGTTTGAAATCTAAGGCTAAACTCATTCAAATGGGGTCGTCGATACGATCAATTTGTCCGAAAATCCAAGGCTAACACCCCCTCCAAAAACCAAGTTCAATCATGCTTGGGGGAAAAGTCTATTACCCATAAAATTGAAGTCTAATACCAACTAAAAAGGTCTTGGATATGAACAAGGTTTGAAATCTAAGGCTAAAACTCATTCAAATGGGGCTCGTCGAGTACGGATCAATTTGTCCGAAAATCCAAGGCTAACACCCCCTCCAAAAACAAAGTTCAATCATGCTTGGGGGAAAAGTCTATTACCCATAAAATTGAAGTCTAATACCAACTAAAAAGGTCTTGGATATGAACAAGGTTTGAAATCTAAGGCTAAAACTCATTCAAATGGGGCTCGTCGAGTTAGGATCAATTTGTCCGAAAATCCAAGGCTAACACCCCCTCCAAAAACCAAGTTCAATCATGCTTGGGGGAAAAGTCTATTACCCATAAAATTGAAGTCTAATACCAACTAAAAAGGTCTTGGATATGAACAAGGTTTGAAATCTAAGGCTAAAACTCATTCAAATGGGGCTCGTCAGTACGATCAATTTGTCGAAAATCCAAGGCTAACACCCCCTCCAAAAACCAAGTTCAATCATGCTTGGGGGAAAAGTCTATTACCCATAAAATTGAAGTCTAATACCAACTAAAAAGGTCTTGGATATGAACAAGGTTTGAAATCTAAGGCTAAAACTCATTCAAATGGGGCTCGTCGAGTACGATCAATTTGTCCGAAAATCCAAGGCTAACACCCCCTCCAAAAACCAAGTTCAATCATGCTTGGGGGAAAAGTCTATTACCCATAAAATTGAAGTCTAATACCAACTAAAAAGGTCTTGGATATGAACAAGGTTTGAAATCTAAGGCTAAAACTCATTCAAATGGGGCTCGTCGAGTACGATCAATTTGTCCGAAAATCCA
Source organism: Salix arbutifolia (assembly GCA_025169955.1). Lineage (NCBI taxonomy): Eukaryota > Viridiplantae > Streptophyta > Magnoliopsida > Malpighiales > Salicaceae > Salix > Salix arbutifolia. The sequence continues at coordinate 8,634,914 of CM045918.1, read as the reverse complement.
AGGCTAACACCCCCTCCAAAAACAAAGTTCAATCATGCTTGGGGGAAAAGTCTATTACCCATAAAATTGAAGTCTAATACCAACTAAAAAGGTCTTGGATATGAACAAGGTTTGAAATCTAAGGCTAAAACTCATTCAAATGGGGCTCGTCGAGTCAGGATCAATTTGTCCGAAAATCCAAGGCTAACACCCCCTCCAAAAACCAAGTTCAATCATGCTTGGGGGAAAAGTCTATTACCCATAAAATTGAAGTCTAATACCAACTAAAAAGGTCTTGGATATGAACAAGGTTTGAAATCTAAGGCTAAAACTCATTCAAATGGGGATCGTCGAGTCAGGATCAATTTGTCCGAAAATCCAAGGCTAACACCCCCTCCAAAAACCAAGTTCAATCATGCTTGGGGGAAAAGTCTATTACCCATAAAATTGAAGTCTAATACCAACTAAAAAGGTCTTGGATATGAACAAGGTTTGAAAACTAAGGCTAAAACTCCTTCAAATGGGTCTCGTCGAGTAACGATCAATTTGTCCGAAAATCCAAGGCTAACACCCCCTCCAAAAACCAAGTTCAATCATGCTTGGGGGAAAAGTCTATTACCCATAAAATTGAAGTCTAATACCAACTAAAAAGGTCTTGGATATGAACAAGGTTTGAAATCTAAGGCTAAAACTCATTCAAATGGGGCTCGTCGAGTACGAATCAATTTGTCCGAAAATCCAAGGCTAACACCCCCTCCAAAAACCAAGTTCAATCATGCTTGGGGGAAAAGTCTATTACCCATAAAATTGAAGTCTAATACCAACTAAAAAGGTCTTGGATATGAACAAGGTTTGAAATCTAAGGCTAAAACTCATTCAAATGGGGCTCGTCGAGACGATCAATTTGTCCGAAAATCCAAGGCTAACACCCCCTCCAAAAACCAAGTTCAATCATGCTTGGGGGAAAAGTCTATTACCCATAAAATTGAAGTCTAATACCAACTAAAAAGGTCTTGGATATGAACAAGGTTTGAAATCTAAGGCTAAAACTCATTCAAATGGGGCTCGTCGAGTCAGGATCAATTTGTCCGAAAATCCAAGGCTAACACCCCCTCCAAAAACCAAGTTCAATCATGCTTGGGGGAAAAGTCTATTACCATAAAATTGAAGTCTAATACCAACTAAAAAGGTCTTGGATATGAACAAGGTTTGAAATCTAAGGCTAAAACTCATTCAAATGGGGCTCGTCGAGTAGGATCAATTTGTCCGAAAATCCAAGGCTAACACCCCCTCCAAAAACCAAGTTCAATCATGCTTGGGGGAAAAGTCTATTACCCATAAAATTGAAGTCTAATACCAACTAAAAAGGTCTTGGATATGAACAAGGTTTGAAATCTAAGGCTAAAACTCATTCAAATGGGGCTCGTCGAGTCAGATCAATTTGTCCGAAAATCCAAGGCTAACACCCCCTCCAAAAACCAAGTTCAATCATGCTTGGGGGAAAAGTCTATTACCCATAAAATTGAAGTCTAATACCAACTAAAAAGGTCTTGGATATGAACAAGGTTTGAAATCTAAGGCTAAAACTCATTCAAATGGGGCTCGTCGAGTCAGGATCAATTTGTCCGAAAATCCAAGGCTAACACCCCCTCCAAAAACCAAGTTCAATCATGCTTGGGGGAAAAGTCTATTACCATAAAATTGAAGTCTAATACCAACTAAAAAGGTCTTGGATATGAACAAGGTTTGAAATCTAAGGCTAAAACTCATTCAAATGGGGCTCGTCGAGTCAGGATCAATTTGTCCGAAAATCCAAGGCTAACACCCCCTCCAAAAACCAAGTTCAATCATGCTTGGGGGAAAAGTCTATTACCCATAAAATTGAAGTCTAATACCAACTAAAAAGGTCTTGGATATGAACAAGGTTTGAAATCTAAGGCTAAAACTCATTCAAATGGGGCTCGTCGAGTAAGGATCAATTTGTCCGAAAATCCAAGGCTAACACCCCCTCCAAAAACCAAGTTCAATCATGCTTGGGGGAAAAGTCTATTACCCATAAAATTGAAGTCTAATACCAACTAAAAAGGTCTTGGATATGAACAAGGTTTGAAATCTAAGGCTAAAACTCATTCAAATGGGGCTCGTCGAGTCAGGATCAATTTGTCCGAAAATCCAAGGCTAACACCCCCTCCAAAAACCAAGTTCAATCATGCTTGGGGGAAAAGTCTATTACCCATAAAATTGAAGTCTAATACCAACTAAAAAGGTCTTGGATATGAACAAGGTTTGAAATCTAAGGCTAAAACTCATTCAAATGGGGCTCGTCGAGTCAGGATCAATTTGTCCGAAAATCCAAGGCTAACACCCCCTCCAAAAACCAAGTTCAATCATGCTTGGGGGAAAAGTCTATTACCCATAAAATTGAAGTCTAATACCAACTAAAAAGGTCTTGGATATGAACAAGGTTTGAAATCTAAGGCTAAAACTCATTCAAATGGGGCTCGTCGAGTCAGGATCAATTTGTCCGAAAATCCAAGGCTAACACCCCCTCCAAAAACCAAGTTCAATCATGCTTGGGGGAAAAGTCTATTACCCATAAAATTGAAGTCTAATACCAACTAAAAAGGCTTGGATATGAACAAGTTTATAAATCTAAGGCTAATACTCATTCAAATGGGGTCGTCGAGTCAGGATCAATTTGTCCGAAAATCCAAGGCTAACACCCCCTCCAAAAACCAAGTTCAATCATGCTTGGGGGAAAAGTCTATTACCCATAAAATTGAAGTCTAATACCAACTAAAAAGGTCTTGGATATGAACAAGGTTTGAAATCTAAGGCTAAAACTCATTCAAATGGGGCTCGTCGAGTCAGGATCAATTTGTCCGAAAATCCAAGGCTAACACCCCCTCCAAAAACCAAGTTCAATCATGCTTGGGGGAAAAGTCTATTACCCATAAAATTGAAGTCTAATACCAACTAAAAAGGTCTTGGATATGAACAAGGTTTGAAATCTAAGGCTAAAACTCATTCAAATTGGGCTCGTCGAGTCAGGATCAATATGTCCGAAAATCCAAGGCTAACACCCCCTCCAAAAACCAAGTTCAATCATGCTTGGGGGAAAAGTCTATTACCCATAAAATTGAAGTCTAATACCACCTAAAAAGGTCTTGGATATGAACAAGGTTTGAAATCTAAGGCTAAAACTCATTCAAATGGGGCTCGTCGAGTAAGGATCAATTTGTCCGAAATCCAAGGCTCACACCCCCTCCAAAAACCAAGTTCAATCATGCTTGGGGGAAAAGTCTATTACCCATAAAATTGAAGTCTAATACCAACTAAAAAGGCTTGGATATGAACAAGTTTATAAATCTAAGGCTAATACTCATTTAAATGGGGCTTGTCGCGACAGGATCAATTTGTCCGGAAATCCAAGGCTAACACCCCCTCCAAAAACCAAGTTGAATCATGCTTGGGGGAAAAGTCTATTACCCATAAAATTGATGTCTAATACCAACTAAAAAGGTCTTGGATATGAACAAGGTTTGAAATCTAAGGCTAAAACTCATTCAAATGGGGCTCGTCGAGTCAGGATCAATTTGTCCGAAAATCCAAGGCTAACACCCCCTCCAAAAACCAAGTTCAATCATGCTTGGGGGAAAAGTCTATTACCCATAAAATTGAAGTCTAATACCAACTAAAAAGGTCTTGGATATGAACAAGGTTTGAAATCTAAGGCTAAAACTCATTCAAATGGGGCTCGTCGAGTCGATCAATTTGTCCGAAAATCCAAGGCTAACACCCCCTCCAAAAACCAAGTTCAATCATGCTTGGGGGAAAAGTCTATTACCCATAAAATTGAAGTCTAATACCAACTAAAAAGGGCTTGGATATGAACAAGTTTTGAAATCTAAGGCTAATACTCATTCAAATGGGGATCGTCGAGTAAGGATCAATTTGTCCGAAATCCAAGGCTAACACCCCCTCCAAAAACCAAGTTCAATCATGCTTGGGGGAAAAGTCTATTACCCATAAAATTGAAGTCTAATACCAACTAAAAAGGTCTTGGATATGAACAAGGTTTGAAATCTAAGGCTAAAACTCATTCAAATGGGGCTCGTCGAGTCAGGATCAATTTGTCCGAAAATCCAAGGCTAACACCCCCTCCAAAAACCAAGTTCAATCATGCTTGGGGGAAAAGTCTATTACCCATAAAATTGAAGTCTAATACCAACTAAAAAGGGCTTGGATATGAACAAGGTTTGAAATCTAAGGCTAATACTCATTCAAATGGGGCTCGTCGCGACAGGATCAATTTGTCCGAAATCCAAGGCTAACACCCCCTCCAAAAACCAAGTTCAATCATGCTTGGGGGAAAAGTCTATTACCATAAAATTGAAGTCTAATACCAACTAAAAAGGTCTTGGATATGAACAAGGTTTGAAATCTAAGGCTAATACTCATTCAAATGGGGCTCGTCGAGTACGGATCAATTTGTCCGAAAATCCAAGGCTAACACCCCCTCCAAAAACCAAGTTCAATCATGCTTGGGGGAAAAGTCTATTACCCATAAAATTGAAGTCTAATACCAACTAAAAAGGTCTTGGATATGAACAAGGTTTGAAATCTAAGGCTAATACTCATTCAAATGGGGATCGTCGAGTCAGGATCAATTTGTCCGAAAATCCAAGGCTAACACCCCCTCCAAAAACCAAGTTCAATCATGCTTGGGGGAAAAGTCTATTACCCATAAAATTGAAGTCTAATACCAACTAAAAAGGGCTTGGATATGAACAAGGTTTGAAATCTAAGGCTAAAACTCATTCAAATGGGGCTCGTCGAGTACGGATCAATTTGTCCGAAAATCCAAGGCTAACACCCCCTCCAAAAACCAAGTTCAATCATGCTTGGGGGAAAAGTCTATTACCCATAAAATTGAAGTCTAATACCAACTAAAAAGGGCTTGGATATGAACAAGGTTGTAAATCTAAGGCTAATCCTCATTCAAATGGGGCTCGTCGAGTCAGGATCAATTTGTCCGAAAATCCAAGGCTAACACCCCCTCCAAAAACCAAGTTCAATCATGCTTGGGGGAAAAGTCTATTACCCATAAAATTGAAGTCTAATACCAACTAAAAAGGTCTTGGATATGAACAAGGTTTGAAATCTAAGGCTAATACTCATTCAAATGGGGCTCGTCGAGTCAGGATCAATTTGTCCGAAAATCCAAGGCTAACACCCCCTCCAAAAACCAAGTTCAATCATGCTTGGGGGAAAAGTCTATTACCCATAAAATTGAAGTCTAATACCAACTAAAAAGGTCTTGGATATGAACAAGGTTTGAAATCTAAGGCTAATACTCATTCAAATGGGGCTCGTCGAGTCAGGATCAATTTGTCCGAAAATCCAAGGCTAACACCCCCTCCAAAAACCAAGTTCAATCATGCTTGGGGGAAAAGTCTATTACCCATAAAATTGAAGTCTAATACCAACTAAAAAGGGCTTGGATATGACAAGGTTTGAAATCTAAGGCTAAACTCATTCAAATGGGGCTCGTCGAGTCAGGATCAATTTGTCCGAAATCCAAGGCTAACACCCCCTCCAAAAACCAAGTTCAATCATGCTTGGGGGAAAAGTCTATTACGCATAAAATTGAAGTCTAATACCAACTAAAAAGGTCTTGGATATGAACAAGGTTTGAAATCTAAGGCTAATACTCATTCAAATGGGGCTCGTCGAGTCAGGATCAATTTGTCCGAAAATCCAAGGCTAACACCCCCTCCAAAAACCAAGTTCAATCATGCTTGGGGGAAAAGTCTATTACCCATAAAATTGAAGTCTAATACCAACTAAAAAGGTCTTGGATATGACAAGGTTTGAAATCTAAGGCTAAACTCATTCAAATGGGGCTCGTCGAGTCAGGATCAATTTGTCCGAAAATCCAAGGCTAACACCCCCTCCAAAAACAAAGTTCAATCATGCTTGGGGGAAAAGTCTATTACCCATAAAATTGAAGTCTAATACCAACTAAAAAGGGCTTGGATATGAGACAAGGTTTGAAATCTAAGGCTAAAACTCATTCAAATGGGGCTCGTCGAGTCAGGATCAATTTGTCCGAAAATCCAAGGCTAACACCCCCTCCAAAAACCAAGTTCAATCATGCTTGGGGGAAAAGTCTATTACCCATAAAATTGAAGTCTAATACCAACTAAAGAGGGCTTGGATATGAGAAAGGTTAGAAATATAAGGCTAATACTCATTCAAATGGGGCTCGTCGAGTCAGGATCAATTTGTCCGAAAATCCAAGGCTAACACCCCCTCCAAAAACCAAGTTCAATCATGCTTGGGGGAAAAGTCTATTACGCATAAAATTGAAGTCTAATACCAACTAAAAAGGTCTTGGATATGAACAAGGTTTGAAATCTAAGGCTAATACTCATTCAAATGGGGCTCGTCGAGTCAGGATCAATTTGTCCGAAAATCCAAGGCTAACAACCCCCTCCAAAAACCAAGTTCAATCATGCTTGGGGGAAAAGTCTATTACCCATAAAATTGAAGTCTAATACCAACTAAAAAGGTCTTGGATATGACAAGGTTTGAAATCTAAGGCTAATACTCATTCAAATGGGGCTCGTCGAGTCAGGATCAATTTGTCCGAAAATCCAAGGCTAACACCCCCTCCAAAAACAAGTTCAATCATGCTT